>CM052538.1:110850391-110917347 GCA_028533065.1 Trachops cirrhosus
AGGAATAAATATAGAGGACACATGGACAAAACTACGGGGCTTGGAAATGGAAGGGAGGTGGGGAGGGATGGGTGGGTGGGCTGGAATGGGATTAAAACATAGAAACTGTACTGAATAATCTAAAATAAAAAATAAATAAATAAATAAATAAATAATAAAAAAAAATATTTAGACTTGGTTGTGGTTGATCACATTTTTCAGTCTCAATATTCCAAAGAGATTCTAGAGTGGTTTGTTATAAAATTAGAAGAAATTGGATTTTAGACCTTTATGTTGACCTACTCTTCAACTGCTAATAAAATCATTTTTCTTCATATTTGAATTGCCTTGTTACCTTATCATTTACTAAATGGAGGCAAGATGACTCAGTTGTGTTCTCTGTGACTTCCTGAAAGTTTCCTTGCCTGTCGCCTGTAGCTCATCCTCTTGGTAAGTGGGGATCATAGGAGATCATAGGCTCCCAGGGGATAATTAAAGTTAATGAGGAGGAAGATGTCTCTAAACTAACTTGAACTCCTTTGGGGAAATTTTTTTCTATCTTTCCCTTTCAAATAGCACTTCTTTTGAAGAAATGTATAGCTTTTTGCTATTCTAGTCTTTGAATAGTTATATAATGGTGTATTACTTATCTGTCATTAAAATGTAAAAAAACCCAAAAACTAAACAAAACAAACAAAACACATCAACAAAACAACAAAAAGAACCTCCAAGTATAAAAAATGATGAGAGAAAATGTATGAGTCAAAATGAAATAACATATAATACTTTAAATATATATGAGAAGGAAATAGGCAGGCAAAAACATTATAAGTACCACCATTAAAGGGCAAAAGGATATTTTAAGAGTTTTGCTGAAACTCTTTCTTTTTAAGATTTTATTTACTAATTTTTAGGGAGAGGAGAAAGGAGGGAGAAAGAGAAGGAGAGAAACATTTATGTAGGAGAGAAACATCGATTGGTTGTCTCTTGCATGCCCTCAACTGGTGACTTGGCTGGCAACCCAGGCAGAAAACTTTTGGTTTCCCAGAAAACTCCCAACCCCCTGAGCCACACCTGTCAGGGCGATGCCACAACTCTTGATATTGCCAAGGGTGTAATTGATTCTTTACATTCTTTATCTAGTATTCATTGGAGATGCTATAAGGTCATGCAGTACTTGCAGACTGCATAATATATTTATCTGAAAACAGACATATAAAATAATAAAATATATTTTAGTAGAAAGTTTTTTGAAAGGTCTTTTAAAATACATTTGGATAAAATGATCTTTGCATATTTTAAAGTCAATTCTTTGGATGTTTTTGTGGTATCTTTATTGTGTTTTTAATTTTGGCCTAAATTATTTTTTTCTCACCACTAATGTGATTAAAAATTGAGAGGACGTTGTCAGTGTGATGCTAAAAAACTAGTGGTCTGTTACCAAGGTGTTAGTAGGGAAATTCAGTATTTTCCACAAACTCCCCTCAATATACCAAAAATAAAACCTCTGTGACATACTTGAGAAAGTAGGAGAGCAAATGCTGGCTGCACTACTTCTGGTGAGGTGCTAACCCCAGCACATATTCCAATTATCTGAGTGAACATTGCTAAATGAAATAATTTACACTTGAAGTCAATTTGTAGTGCTAAATGTATTTAAGTACTAAACATGTAAAGCAACAAGTAACATCATACTTTCCAGTATATACCCTTTTAATGTAAAGAGTAATACAAGTCCTTGAAGAAAAAAATGTAAAATACCTATGTTATCTATAATTATCTATTTATCTATCTACTGACCTACCTATCCTAAGTTATTTATATATAGTTATCTATAGTTACTTTTATTTTCTTGGATAATTCATAGATAATTCCTTCTCTCCATCTGTTTCTTCTCTTCTTTGTTCCTTCCTTTTCTCCCTCCCTCCTTCCTTCCTCCTTTTGTTTCCTTCTGCCCTCTTTCCTCCTCTCTCTTTTCATACACACACACACACAAATAAAGAAAGAAAAGTATGTGTATACTTATAAGTTCATGTTTGTGATAAAGTACATTTAAGGAATTAACATCGTGCTATTGTTATAAACAGTGAGAACTAAGGGAAAGTAGTTCAATTAAACACACAGAGACCCACATATACATCATACACACATGTGAGAAAATGAAGGACTTTCTCCATGTTTTTTTATTATTTATAAATACAATATGATGTCAATGCTTTTACTGTACTGTACCATAACTAAGAACAATAATTTAACTACTTAAAAATAAACTTGATTCAAATGTTTAAATATTATGAATAATTTCCTAATAAGCATACTTGGATAAACAACTTTGAGCACCTCTTTGTTTACTTCAATGCATATAAGTGTAGATGCATTTGACATTGTACAATGTGCTTATAATTATTCAGTACTTCAGAATAATTCATTGTAACAAATAATTTATTCCTTTATTAAATAATGTATTATTTTATTAAATGCATAAAATATTTCATGTGTTTTTCCAGAGGCAAAGATATAGTTATGAAAAGAGAGAACGAGAAAAAAGCCTCCCCTGCCTTCATAAATTTTATATTCCAGAAAGGGGAAATAGACAAAAAAATATAAGTAATAAAAATGTATAATACATTAGATGTTCAGTTTTCCATAAAGAAAAATAAAGCCGAAAAGAATAAGTGGTGTTGGAGGAGGGCAATTTACCCCTGAGAATTTAATATTCAAATGAAGACATTGGGAATATGAGAACATGTTCCATGCAGTGTACTGCAAAGAGGAACTGCAGCAACAGGGAGCAACAAGAGCAAAGGCTGTGAGCAAGCAATAAAACACATAGCAGGACAACCAGCATGATGCAAATGGGAAGTGATGGGAAAGTCTTATGCTAACATTCGAGAGGTAGCTAATATAATGGCAGATCACAAAGGGTCTTGTGCACTATTTTAAACTTTGTATTTTATTTTGAGTGATACTAGAAACCTTGGAGGTTTGAGTAGAGTGGTATAATCTGATTTCCTTTTTAACAGGATATTTCTACAGCTGAGTTTATTATATCACATATTTCTTACATCAACAGAAAGGTACCAAGAGTTGCATTGGGTTTGCATGACATTTGTGGATACCAGAGGAGAGATGACTGGTTTGAGGTGGTGGTAGGAAGAGGATGTAAGATTCTAGTTTTATTTTAAATATTGAGCCAGTGAACTACTGTTGAAGAATTGGAGGGCAGATGGCTGAGAAGGAACAGGTTCCAGATGCCTCCAAAAATTTGTCTTGAGCAATCAACAAAATGGAACAATTCTGAATATGGACAGATATTGGAAGATATAGGCAAGGTGCTAAGATTAGAGCTCCGTTTTGAAAATGGTAAATTTGAGAGGTATAGGAGATATTAAGTGGTCACTTAATATTACTCTAAAATTCGTGGGTTAGGTCAAGGCAGGATGTATAAATTTGAGATTCACAAGTGGATAGATGGTACTTAATTCCATGTAACAACAGAATGAAATAAGAAAGGTATTAAATGACAGAGAAGCTAAGAAGTTCAAATTGGAAACTTGGAGACCCCAGCGATATAAGTTTGGGTAGATGACGAGGAATGAGCAAAGATTGTTAAATAAAGGACGTCACTGAAGGCAGAAGGAAGCTTGAGGAAATTACAGTATCTTAAAACCCTCATAAAGTGTGCTGGGTGGAGGGGGAAGGTGAGAGTGATTACAGTCTTCAAATTCTATCCATAGATCAAAATGAGATTTGAAATATAGTTGGATGCAAATAATTCAACAATCATTTGACTAAATTTTTAATGAAGCATTCACAAAGTTTATGTCTAAAGGAAGAGTAAATTTGCTAGTTAAGAAATGTATTAAACAAGGTTTAAAATTTATAAACTGATTTAAAAAGAATTAAAAAGAATTAAAATTTTTTAAAATTATAGACAAAAAAATCAGTCTCTTGGTCACATTGACTTAAAATATTAAAAATTATCTTGATTCTTAATAATTTTGTCTAATAAAATGCAATCTTATCTTTAAATAACAAATTTTAATATATTTTTAAAATATGGTATCCTGAGTCTCCTGTCAAATAACTGAAAAAATTATTTGCTGGGACTCATTCTGTGAAGTATGGAATTTGAATTAACTCAGCATATTAACATGAAATTCTCAGCCCAGTAAAAGAATATCTACATTCACAGATGTTACTGTGCTTAATCAATTTTTAAGCTAAAATAGTTTCTTATTGTTCTGATTATGAAAATACTGTAACTAGTTTATAGTTACTTCAGAATCTGGCTCTAACACACATCTCCAACTCCATCTCTCTATGCATCTCTTTGCCTAGTTTATTGACATTTTACCTTCAACATTTTTCTTTTGAGTATAAACACTTTCATAAGTCCATTTTGAAAAAGTCTGCTTTTGTAATATGATCCCATTAGCTTTCAAGAGCAGTAACCCTATTCATCACCCTTTAGCACTTCCTCAAAAAAATTCTAGAACTCACTCATTTATTTCTCTGACCAAACTCCTGATGTTTGTGTCAAGTCTTTTCATTGTTAGCCTTCTGAACTCTTCCTGGCTCACCTAAACCCTTTTCCATTGTCCTCAGTGGTAATGGGGTTCATTGTTTTTGTCTGTTTGTCATTATTTTGTTGATTGATCACTTGCCCCCGTCCTCTGCTTTGCAAAGATACACATTTGGTAGAGGGCATGGAGGGATTGAATGCTAGGTTTGAAGTTCATTTGTTATGTAGAATATGCATAAGATCTTGGTGAATTATATTGGTTTTGTTGAGGGACTTGTTCAGGATCCACTGGTAGTCTCTGCCTGGATTAATTTCTATTCAATGGTTTTTCCTTAGAGATATATGGCTAGATTGCCCCTTAACAACTTAAAAATAAAAGCAAGCATTGAGCAAAATTATCAAATAAAAATATTAAAGTAAAAACATATGTATTGTAATATAATATTCCACTCAGTTCTATGCTAGTGGATCAGTGTATCCATCCTCCAGTTGCTCTGAGTTTGGTTGCTCATAGCTACCCTTCTATGATGGATTGCTCACTGGACTTGACCAACTGGAGTTGCCTCCCTAGGAAATCACTCCTCTCTTCATAACTGATTGGCACTGAGGTACAAAGAACCACCCCCCTTATTTCCTTGCTTCAGTGAAGGAAAACTCCACTGGTTGATTCATGCCCCAGAGCACTCTCCCTATACTTCCTGAATTCCAGTCTTCACAATATGTATATATAGGAAGAGTAATACATAATAGTGAAAAACAAGGTCTAGAATAATGTACATGTTATAGAAACAGTTTTAAAAAGGCACAATATAGGTATTATCTTTCTGTAAACAGAATATCTTTAGAGGCATACACAGGAAGAAAATATAAACACTCCTAATTGAGTGTTGGAAGTGTTGAGGGAAAAATGCAAGAAAGAAAAGTTATTATCTTTTAAATGTTATACCATGTCCATTAATTACTTATTTAAAAGTTTTATTGTTCAGTTTTAAAAGTAATTGCTTTTTGCAGTAGCTGCTTACAGTTTGTGTAGAAAGCTAGCTATTGTTAAGAATCAGATATAGCCCTGGCTGGTGTTGCTCAGTGGATTGAGCACTGGCCTGCAAACCAAAGGGTTGCCAGCTCTATCCCCACTCTGGGCACATGCCTGCATTGTGGGCCAGGTCCCCAGTAAGGGGCACACTAGAGGCAACCACACATTGATGTTTCTCTCCCTCTCTTTCCCCTTCCCTTCCCCTCTCTCTAAAAGGAAATAAATAAAATATTTTTAAAAAAGAATCAGATGTAATGTCACAAAAAATAAACTAAAATCATGATGTCCTTTGCCTGGGACCAAAAAATAAGTTGGTAAGGAACAGGTTCTGGCTACAGATAGGTCTCCTGATGGTTTGGAAGGCACCAGAAGTTCAGACTGGGGTTTGAGGAGGTCAGGTGTGGGGCCAGCTATCCAGGTGTATGTGTACTAGACACCTGAACTCTAGCTCTTCATGAATCTGGGACATTAAAGCCTATCTGCTCCTGGAACAAACTTAAGTATTCAGGCTGCTAGTCAGGGCAGAGATGTTATTTTAGTTAAATGGCTGACTAATTATGTATATTTTATGAATTATGGTATTTTAATTGAAAAGTTCACACTTATGTTTATATAATGTCAAAAACAATTAAAAATAAAAGAAATATATAGGAACATTTTGAAGAAAGGACAGACAGCAAATGGATAGAAAATATTAAAAATATTTTTTGAAAAAATCATGTATTGAAGTATAAGCGTAATTATAATAGATTTATTTAACCAAAAGATATTGAAAAGAAAGATGGCATAAATGATTCAATCAGCACCTGTTAAATTTTCCATAAATTTTATATGAAAATTTACTTGCTTTAAAAAATCTTTTGCTTTGTTTTATCCTCTGTTATCAAGTACTGTCCAATTCCTGATGTCCACTGTATCACTTGACAACAGAGGCTTTGATTAATAGATACAAAAGATGTTACCTGGCCAAAGATTTGGAAAACAATTTTTAGACATGTGAGATTAGATTAAACACTCTGAAAATACAGTGATGCTTAACTTCGAATATCCCTGAGAATGATGATTATCTTTAGACACTTTCTGTAATAAATACCATGTATTATGTATCTATTCCTATTAATTTCATGGAATAATGGATCTGAATATATAAATGTCCTCTGTCTCAAGTATTTTGTTAAAATAGTTTTTTACCATTCAGCTATGAAGCTTTAATTTTGTAAATATGTTTTGTCCATAACCAAATATGTGCTCTCTGTTATAGCATATAAATGTGTAAAATGTTCTTTTTAACAAAAGAGCTTGATAATCTACAAAGGGAATAATATATAATAATATAAAAAAAGTATTATAAACTCAATGTTCTTGATGAAGCACATAAAATTTTTCCATCACATTACTTAAAGATGATAAAAGATATAATAGGTATCCTTGGTTACTGGTATTTATATAGAATGTTAATATTAATACCATTTAAGAAATCAAATTTACAGAAATGTTTTCTTGCCTGGTTAGCAAAAATATTCACAGTATAAAACATGAATGTGTTTTGAAACCATTGTATTTATGTCATGATTCAGCAGCATTTTTTGTTACATAATTGGTCTTATTATAAAGAGAGAAATATTATTTTATTCTGGCGGAAAATAAAACTGCAAGCAGCATCTTCAATGAAATGAAAGGAACTAAAACCACAAAACAAAAGTAGGTACAGCTGCAAAAACAAAGAAGACAAATCAAGGCAAAGGGAGTGGAGGCAGAAGCAGGATTTCTGGGCTAATATCTCGGGAAGACCTGGAACAGTACCACTTTCAAAAGTCAAGGGCATATTCTGTTTTCAACTGGTGTGGATATGTGTGCCAGAGATTCTCTGAATGCTGTTTTGGTCTGTGATGCAGCAGAAATGAATCTACATGAAAAACCATAGAAAGTTTATATTTATTTAGTAGGAAAAATTTGTTCATGCAGTTGGAAGAAAAAAGAGACACTGAATTTTGAACAGCCCCACAGCTACATAACACAAGTAAATCATTGGGAGTGGGGGTAAGTTGGGCTAAACGCATCAGTAAGCTTACAGACCCAAAACACCTTGGCCCAAGAATCATGCTTGTTTTCTGTCTTGGAAAATGGCCTCCCTCCTCATCCCTCCTTACACATACATGCACCTTAGATCATGCACATACTCTTCTCTTTTACAAACTGCTAGTCTTGGAAATACTCATCTGTTTCAAAGATAAATAATCTTATAAAAGCCAGGATGAGTAGTATATTATTATACTAGAAAAAATCAAGTAAGGAAGGAAGGGAGGGAGGGGAAGGGAAAGAAAGGGAAGGCAGAAGGCCAGAACAGGAAAAACCACTCTCTAGAAAATGATGCTTAGCAGAAATATATTGCATAGAAGAGAAGCCTTTACAAAGACATTACCAAAAATTTAAGCAATAACATTTGGCCTGTATGAGGCTAGAGTACAAAGCAGAAATATGTGACAAGGAAGAAATATTGAGGTAACAGAAAGAGATGTATAATTGGTAAGTCATAAAACAATGGAAAAATTAAAAATCATAGAAAAATTTGGAAAATGCGGAAAGCAATGGTGATATCTCTGTAATCCCTGGAAATGGACTCTATAGAGAATTAAATAATAAAGTAAAATGATATGGCAAAAAGTAAGCATTTAAAGGATGAATGAGATCATTACAGAGGCAAGCTAGTAAGATTCAGTATATACATTATTGGCCTCTCTAAAGAAAGCTAAATAATAAAAAATCAATTATTGAAAAAAAGAATTTAGTAAAATTTCCAGATACGAGATGACATATCTTCAGATGGAAAAGATATAACATGTCCCAAGAAAAACTAATAAAGTTTATTCAACATCAAAACATATGTTAATAAAATACTGGATTTCAAAGATTTAAAAAAATCTAATTAAACCTCTTCAGCATATTCTATGAAACAAAATTTCAGGCTTCAAAAACCCAGAGATTTTTCTAAGGAATGTTTTGGACCCATCCATTGGCACTAAGGAGCCCACATCCACGCTGTTTTGGGGTGGTCACCATTAAGAGATGAACATGACTTTATCTTGTTTACCCTTTTACTCCAATACTTTTAGCTTTCAATTAGGCATTTAATGAACATTTGCTGAAGCAATGAGTCAAAATTATTTTGATATTGATGCTATTAATCTTTAGTTAGTAGTTATAAGAAAAAGCACAATATTTGATATAAAAAATCATAATGTTCTTTGCTTAAAGAAAAACAGGAAATTTTCATAGATCTTATATCAAGGAAAAAATAATATTCTCCTTTGAATTTAAAGATTTAACATCTAGTAGGTGGGATAGTTCCAGCTGGTGATAGTAGGTTGTTTGTCTAATTTGGAGCTGCAATTGAGATGTCTAGACTCTAACATCTGGGGTCTGGAGCTCCTGCTGGGATGGTTAGCAAGGCTCCTTGTAACACTTCCAAAAAGTAGCCTCTGCCTCTGTCAGCAATGCTGTTTGTTGATGGTAACAATTTTGCCCAGTCTTAAGTTTTCATTGACATGAACAAGAGACAATCTCAAAAATGTATAGTTTGTGACCTCAGAATCTACTTATAAAGGGCATGTGACATAATCTTAATCTAGTTTAACTTTATTTTCTTGTGTTTTTTTCTTGTGTCTCATTCACTCTCATCTCTCTATCTCTATCTGTATTCAGTTACTATCTCGTTCACTATCTATCTTCCATTCCCACTGGAGCTAATGGAATACTGCCACCAACATGTAATCTCATATGCATCAATTTTTTCCAAGTTCTATGAAATTAAGAATTAATGTCAGTCACAATAGCTTAATGATATGGGATTTTGCAGGATGTTGAGTCTTCTGTTGAGTAGATCGACCTCTCAAGCAAGGACTCCAGTGTGCTAGGGCTTACAGGTCTTGGAAAATAATGGGGGTTGTTAATATATAGTGCTCTAAAGGCTAAGAGGTGAGGGCACCGACTGCATAAGCAGTGATTTATGAGTCTATATTGGAGAAAATAGCTCAAGCCCTTCTAGGTTTCTTTAACTATTACAGAACACTATATCCAGTTCACATATGTCCCAAATGCTTAATTATACCATTTACCCATAACCATATTGGACCTCATAGGGAAAACCATGCATATGTATTAATCATCTCTGAATATTACTTTTTAATTAAAGAAACAAATTCTGAGGATTTAAATAATGATAAAGCTGTAGAAATGCAGAAACAAAAACTGAGAGGGTTTTAAGGTCAGTGCTGGGATTGCCTGTGTTTTATTTCTTGTAAATATAAAAATAACGAGGTTGAAGAAGTAAGCTATTTTAATATCCCTTTGAATTATAGATTGATGCAACTATAAAGCCTTAAACACGAGAGTCTACTGTTAGTGAAACAAGGGACAAATGATCGCATGTCACACTGATAAATATTACATCAAGGGATGTGACTGACAAATAGCATTTGGTGTTAGGTATGAAGAAATCAAGACAGACATAAAAAGAAATTTTAAAAATGAAGGAAAGAAGAAATGGAAGAGAGGAAGTGATGAAAAAATGAAGAAAAGAGGACACAAATTGGAATTTAGACTTCAAAAATGAAAGGGAAAAATTATCTTTAGGCTCAGGTGGTAACATAAGCAATAAAGAACTAGAAACTTATGGTGAGTTAAGGATTATAAGTAGAACAAAGTGGTTAATATAAAAGTTGCGGTAGAAAAACTACAGTTAATAAATATGAGGCTAAATTGTGGAGATTATAAAGTGTTGTAAAAGTGCTTTTTGTTTTGTTGCAGAAGATGAAGTAACATTAAATGGTTTTAAGTGGAGAGATAATATTTTATTTACTATTTATTTTCATAAGCACCTATAGTGTGCTTGCTCCAATTTACTTAATTGAATATATTATTAATGAAACCTTATATAAAACATTCCATTTTATTTTTATACTAATTAAATATTATCAAATATAGTGATTTAATGTCTATCAGATACCTTTTGTCTTCCTTTTCTTGTACACTCACTGACATCTCTACTCTCCCAACTGGTTTCCTTTCTTCCAACCTTGTTTACTCACCTTCTGGGATTCAGTCACAAGAAATCTGTCTAAACTAGTTTTTCTAAACTTAAATACTTTGATCTGATCTTTAAAAAACTTCAGTGACCTTTCTTTACTCCCACAAAGAAGTCCCACTTTTAAAATGTAGATTACAAGGCTCATTATTTTCTTAAACATCAGCTCCATCTGTTACCTCATTCCACAGTGCTACCCTCAGGGTCTAAGCTTCAACTCTCTCATCATTTCTCAGTATTTTTAACTCACTGATTCTTCATTTTCCTGATTGTTCTTTTCTCTGCCTGGAATAGATCACACACTTTTTTTACCTTGCCATATTCAATTATCATAAAAACATTTCTGACCCTCATTATATAGATTAGGAAACTAAAGAAAACAGAATTTAATAACCAAAATCACAAAGCAAATGAGCATCAGGATCTGAACATGAGGAATTTAGCTTCAGAGCCCATGTCAGGACTGTGAAAGGAAGTTTAGAGGAAATGTTCTGAGGCAGTGGCCCAAATAAATAAGTGCAGTAAGAAAACACTCCACTTGCAGTAGGAAAATAGAAATACATGCATTTATAAAATTTAACTCTACCCAATGCATCATTTGTTTGTACTTACCACTTAAACTATATTTTTCTTGTGGTGTGTGTACAGTTATCTCAGTGCTCTCCTACACTAATTTGATTTCGGTGTGTTCTAAAATGTGTGTTCGGTATATCACTGTGTTTTACTCTTTTGATAAATTGTGTCTTTGGGCTAACCCATAATAACTGATAAAAGACATGGAAGTGATTTTACTGAACTTGTTGCAGAGAAATAAAAGGTGTCATATGGATCTGACAGTGCAAGGTTTACAATGATTTGGTACAGCTTCAAGGAAATACTCAACACAGGAGAGTTATCATCTGGGACTAAGCTTTTGATGGATGTGCTTTTTGGTTGTAGAGGGACCATAAACAGACGTTGACATCCGGAAGGTTCATTAAAACTGCATGAAGGTTAGTGTGGCCAAAGGCTTGCCTTGATTTCAGGGCATATCAAGAGAAGTGAAAAGAGATTTTTACATAAAGTACTAGAAAAATTTTTAAAAACACTTTGAAAAGTTTAGATTTTTGCTTTTGCTCATTTTTTAAACAATGAGAACCCTAATTATTTTAACTTTTTATGATGATCAAAAATGAAATCACAGATCACAGAAGCACCACAAAAGCTAAAAAAACTGGGACTACTGGTTTCCAGTCAAGCTTGTAAGAAGCTTAGGAATCTTTGTCTGTCCTAACAAGAGGTAAAAAGCCAAGCAAACCAAAAATCAGTAGCTTTTCTTAGACCTACAGTAAGTAAAGTTACAGAAAGAAATGCTGCCCCTTGTTTCCCAATTAAAGAAACTAATGGGAGGAAACAGAGACAATTTCATGAAGCAGAAATTAACAAGCTGAAACATTCAAGAGAACCTGTATGGGGGATGGGGTGGAGGTGGGGTGAGTAGAGAAACCTGAACTGCAATTTAATTTCTGGAAGCTCAGTGTGGACAACTCTGAGAATTAAAAGCTCCAGGAGGCCAAGTCATGGTGTGTGGAGGGGGTGCACACATCTGTGAGTTTTACCGCCTGCAGTTTTACCATGTTCTCAGAGTGAATCGTGGGGAAAAATTTCCTCATGCTTCCAGGAGGAGGGGGAAAGGAACCATTATAAAGTTCGGTAAGGCATGCTGTTGTTCCTCTTATAAGGTGTGCCTCAACTACTGGGAATTTATCAAAGCCTAACTCACCTGAGGGAAGAGAGAGTTAATTCTGGGTGGCTTTAGCCTTCCATAGAGACCAATGGAAATGCCTCAGATCAAGCACACTCCAGCAATCTTGTCCTACCCAAGGGGAAGGAGGTTCTCAGAAGTACATGTGAAATTCGCTGTCCTAAATCCACATCAGTTCCATATCATGAGAAGCTACTATAAATCAAAACATAAATATACAAATATAAAATATAACCCCAAACAGAGGTACAGTGTTCAGAAATGAGGTAAAAGGGAACATTCATTTTTACCCCTACATACTGTGTTAAGATCTGTTGGATCTGGTTGTCACTAGAAAGATTTCTAAAGATGGCAAAAATTTGACTTTGGTTATTAAGACAGCCATGGCCATATTGGATACTAGAATATCTAATCAGTATGTGGCCTTTTAAACCAAAAAAGTTATGGACTGCATAGTCCCAAAAATGTTTCCATGCTTTGAAGAAGTTGTGAGAGATTTGCTTTCCAGATAAAGCCCATTTAGCCTTAAGACCAAGTTCTAACTAAAACTATTGACTAGTACAGAATGTGTTCTAAATGTGACTATTGTGATTCATGAATTTAAAAAGGAATTTAGAAGATTTTTTTTTGTTTCTGTATAATTTTAATGTATTTGAGCTTGTTGTCTTCACTTCCCAAACCACTGATTCACATTATTTTTGGCTCCTCTAAATGTTTGTCTCTTAACTTCAAGATTTGTCAAATGTGACTTCAAACATAATTTTTTAAAAGATTTTATTTATTTATTTTAGACAGAGGGTAAGGAAGGGAGAAAGAAAGGGAGAGAAACATCATTGTGTGGTTGCCTCTGGTGCACTCCCTACTGGGGACCTGGCCTGCAAGCCAGGCATGTGCCCTGACTGGGAATCGAACCAGCAACACTTTGGTTTGAAGGCAGTGCTCAATCCATTGAGCCACACCAGCCAGGGCTCAAACATAATTTTTAATTGACAAATTACTGAACAGATGCAGAAATAGAAAACATTTAAGATTTAGTTGAGATCAGTATGTGATGGGAAATGTCAACCCTTTGACTTTACAAGTGTGTAAACAAGATATACTCATTATACTTGAATTTGGAAAAGTCTACTGTCCATCACTGACCTAGCACACATAGGTCACTACACAGAAAGTACAATAAAAAGTCAAATTCAAAGCCCAGAGGATAGAGAACACTGAGAACATAACAATGTAAACCTTTTTATAGTATATCATCACTAAATTAATACTGTTCAAGTAATACAGATGATTTACAATAATATTCAGAGATTCCTTCCAATATACAAAAGAGAATCATGGGAGTATTTTATATTACAGATTTTTAAACATAATAGTTTTAGAGTCTTATAGATTTAATTAACAAAAACAACCTCCTACCTTAATTTCCATTTTATAACCCGTCCTTTTTTTCTTAATCAAGATGAAATCTTATTTTCAAGGTAGAATTCTACATCTTCCATATCTCTTAAGCCACATTTAATAAACTCACATATTAATTTTGGATGTTTTTCTCTTTACTCCTATACATGAAACTCCAGAAGATTAAATACTGGCAAGCACTGTCTAGATAAATCTTTCCTATGCTCTTAAAACCAGTCAAATGTGGGATTTTCAACATTCTTTGTGCTCATAAGGGACAGAATTAGTAGGTTTGATAAATATCTATTTTTTAGCTTGTTACACTGGACTTCTAAATGCCATTTTGACTGGGTTTTTAAAAATGAGATAGGAAAGTGAAGATGTTTCTTGGCTTAAGTCTCTTAGCAAGAGGGTGGTGAGGTAGAAGGGTAGAAAGCAAGCCCAGAAGGCTGTGGACTTCAGGACCCTGCCATCCTTCCAGGGGTTCCGTGGTTTCGAGGCTGTTGTGGCTGTTGTGGCAGCAGTTATTGAAACTGATGTACAGATTACTGGATTTGGTGACCCTGTGGGTAGCAGTGCCAGAAGGAGCAACACCCATGCAAAGGCCATCACAGCCACGGTAGATCTCTTTCTGCTTTCTCCTGTCCCTCCCTGACACACCCTATTCTAGAGGCCCCACAGGACCTCCACACCGCCACTGCCGTCAGGGAGACCTACTCCCAACTGAAGACTCTGGGCATCTCGGACCTTGGCACTGGTCAGAGGCAAACATTGAACTTTAAATGTGAAATAAATATTGACCAAGCTTTTAGGCAGAAAAACACTAAGCCAACTAACTAATGAGGAAAAATTCAAATCGGCTCCAATGTCTCAATAGCAATAGTCAATTTCAATTTACAGTAATGCAATGGCTACTGATTCTAGGGAAGACTCAGATGTTAAACACAAACTGTTATTCATGCATAGATGCAGGAGAGAAGTCTTTACACAGTATGAGAACTCAGGGAACATAGCATCCATAGACTCTCTGGAAAGATATTGCTTGAAGATAAAATACTGCCCACAAATAGATTCAGCGAAATAAAGAATTTAGAATTATAGAGACAATGGAATAGCTGCTGTCAAGTAATGAAACTATTTATATTAGGAAAAGTACTACAATTGCAAGACTCATGGTACACAAGGGAACAAAAATGTTTTAAATGATGGCAACACAAGCTAATTTTACCTTGCTATATAACTAAAACATTGAGATAAAGTGGGAGAGGGAAAGTGGGAGGATGTTCTGTGTAAGGTAAGTAAGTTGTATAATTTATGTTATAAAAATAACTTTAAAAGGAACTAAATATATCTATATACTTAACAGATGACAAATATATCCATGTACACACCCAAAGCAAAACAAATAAAACAGATTATGTAGCTACAGAAACAAAAGAAATACCAGAAAGAATGTATACTATCATTTTCCCTACCGTAAAAATCTGTGCATGTACTTTGGATATACCTTTTGAATATAGGCCATGGTTTAATGTGTGGGATGAACTTGGTTTGGTATTGTTGGAAAGCATACCAACTCTTCACTTCCCCTCAAATATTTTTTTGGATTTTTTTTGCCAACATTGATAACTCACTTTCTCCACATCTTGGCTATACTCTATAGCTTTCTAGACGCTTTCAGGCATTAAAATATTTTATGCAATCTAAATTAGACTTTACTTTCCCTTCCAATTCAATGTCTCTCTGTGTTCTCAGGCAAGATATAGAATAGCAGGAAGAAGAAGGGAGTTGATTACATTTCATCTCCTTCTTTCCTGGCTTCTACAACTCAGCTTTAAGGATAAAAGTGTGAGGGATAAAAACTCCACAGGGAAAGTCTCTTTTTTATTTTGTGCTCTTAGTTTTATCTTACATTTCCATTGTCTCTTTTATGAGAGGCATCTACATACAAGCTTTACAAAGAGGGTACACTAGTGGGTTTTTTGGAGGACTCCATCAACACCTCATCTCCAAACTGCACCATTCCCTGAGTGTTGCCTCCTCCGTTTGACCTCTTTGAAGGACTCTGTTTGTGCTTGCTTGGTAGAAACACTGCCCGATATCTACTTTTTCTAGCATTTAACATTTCAAGATGGCATCCATATGAAAACATACCACTATTGCATTGTATTATTTTTGCATTGTCAATGAAGATTGCTCTCTCCACCCTCCTGCCTTCAGATTTTTCCAGGTGGAGGTCCAGCAAATAATTTGATAATTTTGATAATCTCAAAATCCCAAAGGCAAGAAATCTCTGGTGCACTGCTCCCATAGCCTACTAATTTTTGAGATTCAGTGAGAATTTAACCTGAGGTTCTGATGCCTGTTGTAAGGGCAAATGCAAATTAAGAGAAAGTAAAGGACAAGCTCCCGTCTTACCTGTTTTTAGAGAATTTACTATAGAAAAAGTGTATCTATGAAATATATGTAAAACTTTAAGATACAAGTTGGGGCAAAAGTAGATTTACAGTTGTGAGTACATGGAACACAGTTTATTCTCGTATTATTATTTACCAATTATTTTATTATTTTCAATACGAACAACCATAAACCAACTTTTGCCCAGCCTGTGTATAAATAAGTCTCTGTGAGACTTATTGCTATTCCAGCTATTCCAGCTTTATGACCTTGGAATAGCTTTCTCAAGGACCTAATAACCTTTGAAATGTACACATCAAGGAAGACAGTGTCTATCTACCGGTTTCTGTGCAAAGAAGCCAAACTTCCTCAAAGTGCCTAGCTCCAAGATAAAAAACTTCCTCCTATCATAAAAGATTGTCTTTGCAATCTCTAAGCAGATTGCCTGTGGTGTCCATAACATTCTGGTTTAATGCTTATTCAATACAGATGTTTTTTTTTTTCCTTCTATCTCTCTGGAGAGGTTTGCTGAACATGGGGAAGGTTTTGTTTTCAATTATATTTCCCCATCACTGTCCTCCTGCAAGCACCATTATTTTACAGCCCTCCTTTTTGCCTAAGGGTGCAAAAGCATCGTCTCTTCCCCACAGGAAACATTTAACATTTACTTGTCTTGGTATTATCGGAAATGAGATTGTTTCTTAATTTCTTTTTTGAATTATTTGTTAGTATATAAAACTGTACCTTTTTTTTGAATGTTGATTTTGAATCTTGCACACTTGCTGAGTTTACTACTTCTAACTTTTTTTTGCATGGATTCTTTAGGGTATTTATTTATTGTCCATGAATTCATATACAAATCAAAGAGTATGAAAAAATATACAGTGTAAAGACTCATTCTCCTCCTTTTCTTTCAAGCGTTCATTTTCTTCCCCAGATTATCAATTTCTTATGCATTTTCCCAAAGATATTTCTTTGCTTTGTGAGTAATCACTATATCTTTCCACTATTCACACTATTGTGTACTTTTGTCTACTTTCATTATATCATAACATTATATAAAATGCATATTCATTTTATGACATACAGAAGGCTGTATTTCTATGGTTACTTTCTTTTTTTCTGGCAACAGTGTAGTATGTCTGTTATATTGGGTTGGCCAAAAAGCTCATTTGTTTTTTGTAAGATGGGTTTAGTAGCACTTAGTTGTCTGTAACTTTATTCAAAACAATTTTCTTAGATGGTATTGTGACAGCTGTCATATTAGTGTGCATTTAAAAAAACTTATCAAAATCGGTGAATTTTTGTGTAGCTATTTTAATATTGAAGATGAAAGAAAATAAGCAACATTTTTGACATATTATTGTTTATTATTCCAAGAAAGGTAAAAATGCAACTGAAATGCAAAAAAAACAAAAGATTTGTGCAATGTATGGATAAGGTGCTGTGACTGATCAAATATGTCAAAAGTGGTTTGCAACGTTTTGTGCTGGAGATTGCTCACTGGCCTATGCTCTGCAGTGGAGTAAACCAGTTGAATTTGATAGCAACCAAATGGAGACTCAATCATTTGAGTGCTAACAATCATTGATTGTTCTCAATCAATGTTATACCATGCAGGAGATAGCTGACATACTCAAAATATCCAAATCAATAAAGTTATTGGTGAAAATGAAAAATGTGTATTTTACAGAAAAAAAACACATGGACATTTTGGCCAACCTGCTGTTTTATTTCTTTCCACTTTTCATTCATGCATTTCAGAAAGACTTTTCTGAATAGCAGTTTCATGTTTTTTAATTTTGATTTTTTCCATGATACATATAAGTCTAGTAGCATTTGCACAATAACTCTCCATTTTACTTGCCTTTTTCTTACCTATCTATACCAGTAACATAACCTTCTAAATTTTGTCTCAGGGAGCCAAACAAAATATTCACTAATGACAATGAATCTTACTTTCAATTTCTCAATTTAAGAAATCTCAACCAAGTTAGAATCCAGATCTGATCTCAATATATTAAAATATTTCCTGATTCTCTTCTCATATATCTCACTTCATTCTTTTTCTTTAAAGTATTAATTTCAGAAATTACTTTAGCCTTATTTCTTAGGTGGCAAGCAATGCTGTATTTATTTAAAATCCCTTCATGGACCCAGGTCAACATATAAAAGCTAAGTTGTAACAACCAAGCATCTATATAGTGTGTCAAACAGTCTCATGGCTTGAAAAACATATCTACAGATGGCAGTTTCAAAATGCCTTGCCCATATAAAGAAGCTCTAGGCACCACACATGTACCCTAATTTCAACAAAAATCTTTCTGTAATGTTCATTTTGAACCTCCTTATATTCAATATTTCTCATAGTTTTCAGCTATATACCACATGTTGGAGTAAAAAGAGGCTCAATTAGTAAACTACACTTCTTCACTCAAATGCTAAACTAGTTGAAAAATAGTGACAAAGCATATGTAATTAAAGATGAAGCAGATGTTGGTGAAGTTTCCCTAGTACTGAATCCTAGGTTTGTGACTTGCATTTCTAGCAGAGTTAGGCTGACACAGAGATCTTTTTTTTAAGGACAGACCCTACAGCTGGAGGGGCAGAAGGGAATCCTATTTCATGGGAGTAACTCACTACTGAGAGTGAGGCAGTGTCTGGTCAACATGTGCCCTCCCTTTTCTTCTAAACTCACTAAGTATAAGAGCCATTTCATTTTCCCTGGGGTGCGGTGGGTGAATGGATGAACTTAAGTCAGTACTGTTACACTGAGATAGCTTCTTGTACTTACAAAGAATGAGAAGAATGGGGTAAGAGCTCATAGCTCCTTCAATCCCTGCACTTCATTTCCAGACTCCCACCAACACATGGCATTTGAAACTTCTTCAAGCTACATCTTTCAGCTGAGTTTAATATACTTGTCTTGATTTATGCCTCTAAATTTCAATAGACCTAGACCCATATTTATTTTCAATAACATAAGTACTGAAAGATAAAAATATATATTTCACTGAATAGAAGAGATCTTTCATCCCTCCTTGGCTACAACACAAGACCTAACTTCCTCTTCCAATAACTATCTTTAGTGCCAACATAGGAAGATGTAAACTGCTCTGGTGAATTGCTGTGTCATTCTCTTCAACCAAATAACTTGTGGAAATGCACATTATTTTTGTTACTATGTTTATCAAGGAGAAATCTGCAGCATTTGTATGGTTTTATTCTAAACATTTGTAATTTATTAATGTGGGCAGATTGTTTAATAACTCATGTTACTAAAGAATACACATCGGTGAATGTGGTTTTAATTTGTAGCTCTCTGATGGCTTGTGACACTGAGCATCTTTTCATATGCCTCTGGACCCTCTATATGTCTTCCTTGGAGAAGTGTCTGTTCAAGTCCTTTGCCCATTTTTTAATTGGGTTGCTTGTCTTCCTGGAGTGGAGTCGTGTGAGTTCTTTATGAATTTTGGAGATTAAACTCTCGTTTGAGGTATCATTAGCAGATATATTTTCCTGTATGGCTGGTTTTCTTTTCATTTTAATTCTGTTTTCTTTAGCCATGCAGAAGCTTCCTAAGAACCCTGAAACACCAATCCAAAAGAACCTATACACCTCAATGTTCATAGCAGCACAATTTACAATAGCCAACCACTGGAAGCAACCCAAGTGCCCATCAGCAAATGAATGGATCAAAAAACTATGGTCATTTACACAATGGAATTCCATGCAGCAGAAAGAAAGAAGGAGCTCCTACCCTTTGCAACAGCCTGGATGGAGCTGGAAAGTATTATGCTAAGTGAAATAAGCCAGGCAGAGAAAGACAAATACCATATGATCTCACCTTTAACAGGAACCTAATCAACAAAACAAACAAGCAAGCAAAATATAACCAAAGACACTGAAATTGAGAACAGGTTGACAGTGACCAGAGGGGAGAGGGGAGGGAATTTCAGGGGAAAAAGGTGAAGGGTTTGCAGGAACAATTATAAAGGACACATGGACAAAAACACGTGTGGGGGTGGATACAGTGGAGGGAGGTAGAGAGGGCTGGGGTATTGGGCTGGGGTGGGTGTAAAAGGCAGAAACTTGTACTTGAACAACAAAAGAAGAAAGAAAGAAAGAAGAAAGAAAGAAAGAAAGAAAGAAAGAAAGAAAGAAGAAAGAAAGAAAGAAAGAAAGAAAGAAAGAAAGAAAGAAAGAAAGAAAGAAAACAAATTTGACAGCATACAAAAACAAACAAACAAACAAACAAACCAAAAACAGTGATGAATGAATGTTCACCAGAACAAGAAACTTCCATCCATTTAGAGTGATGGTTTCATGTAAAGAAGCTCCATTTGGACTTGATAAAGAATCTTAAAAAATAAGCCTCTCCCTTATGTTATAAGCTTCTGTTTTGTCTGCTGGATAAATCAAATACATCACATTCTCGTTTGAAACAGGAACATGTGGCTGTCATTAGACCATCTCTCACCCTTTCCCAACTTTCCTCCATCTTACTACAAACAATCTATACCCTCAGTGAACAGTCCAGCTGTCATTAGCAATCTTTTCCAAGTATCTTCTTATTTTTAATATTCCATGAAGTTTAGCCCTGACAATAAATGAATTGTTATGATGTCATGAATTTATAATGAATTTTAGCATCTAATATTTTAAATCTGACATTAGATTTTAAACTGCCTAAATTGTGTGTGTGTGTGTGTGTGTGTGTTTGTCACTAGTGTCATTAAAAGGTCACTAAACCTTATCAATACTAGAGAATATATATTTTATCCATTTCACCTGGCAGGATGAACTATTCTACCTGGAGAAAATTCTAATTGATTTAAAGTAAAAATGTATAGTTATCAAAGAAAAAAGGAAGAGGGTAGAGATTGTAAATGTTTATTTGTTCTGATTCTATTAAATACTGTGTCCATATAGTTAATATATCTTTCAATTATACTAATATTTAACAGTATCCTATTATTCAATAATCTTTTAGAAAAGCTTTAAGCCTATATTTAATACATTTGGAAAGCTGGTCTAATAAATATCTGCGCCTGGGCTAGACTCAATTTCCTTGTGACAGCTGTGAACCCTACAGAACTGCTCTCCTTTCATCTCAAGACCCACTCTAGAGTCCTCATGCAGTACCAAGTGTCTCTGCCCCCTGATCAGAGCTCTGTCTTTTTCCCTGTATATCAACATGGATGATGAACAAAATAAAGTCACATGGAGGGTGTGTTAGTCAGGGTTCTCCAAAGAAACGGAAACAATAAGATACAGAACTAACCTACCCAGATTGGCTGAAAGTACATTATTTTCTATCTTTCAAATCACAGAGTAGATGCTGGACAGGGCGAGTACTTAGAAACTTTAAAAAGAGGTCCCTAGAATTCCAATTGTTGATGAAGAGTTTTTTTTGTGCTGACCCTCCCTGCTTGCTGATATAGTAGTGAAGTCTCCTGGTTCAGAGCTCTGGTCTTACTCAGCCAAGTAAGGCCTTTCTGCAAAGATTATCTCCATGGTGATCACAGCCCTTCTACACTAAATATAAACACTGGGGCTCTTTCTAACCATGCATTCCTTTCTTGATCTCTGTGTGGTAGTGAAAACAAATCTACTAGTTACCCATATACAATATAACTTTTCAATAAGCTATATTAAATCCTCAGTAAATTAATGTGATCACTCAAATATTTTTCATATATTGAAACTGGAACTATTTTGTGTGCCAAAAATTATATGTTGATGAATCCAAGTAGATTTGGCTTCTGTATGTGGGAAACCATAGTTGGGAAGGCATGATTATGTTTGTTTACTTGTTTGCTTTTTCAGATACGCATAATTATTATCAAAATATTTACCATTCTCTCAATTTTGCTGTGAACCTAACTGTTGTAAAAATAAAGCCTTTATAAAGATATATATTTGTTAGGTATTTTCCCATTTTTATTTTATTCAAGGTGTGTCTGGACAAAAGGAACAAATAATTCCACTGGATCATTTTCCTTAGCAGTCTAAATGTCTGTGTTTTTACTCGTTGTTAAATGTATCCTTTTAATTTTAAATAATTTTTATTTATTCTTATTCTAAATTTAGCTACATGTAAACTGAAATGTTATAGTGTTTTCTACTAACATTGAATAATGAAAAAGCTATACTAAAAAGAATCTTTGCTTATCCATGTGCCTAAAAAGGTATTCTAGTCCTAGGTTGTATCATTAACTAACAATCAATCTCCTGTGAAATGATATGTATTCTTTCATGTAGTGAGTTACTTCCTGCAATAATTCACTGGTTTTTGGACTTTACAATATAACTAGTTACATATTATATTTTCATAAGTTTACAGATTTCAAGTTTATCTAATTGCACTAATAAAAATGATAACTAATAAACGTTTAATTCAACTGTATCTTGAAGACTAACCCATTCTCATTGAATAATATATCTCTAAATAGCAATTCCATACTGAGTGATTTCTATTATATATACACCTATATATATTTTTGAATGTGTTAACACATTTTTCATTCCCTAGTCACCTGAAAGAAAATTTGCAAATAAGAAGCAATTGCCCCCATTGGTACAGAGTAATAACTGTTATGTTGATGCAAGCTTTGATGTGAGGAGTGTACAGACTGGTGAGCCCCTGAGGCTACTTAGGAAGGCTGCTGAGTTAACAGTCTGCAAGATTAGACCCTCCTTGCATGTAATTGAAATTGGCCACAAGGCCCGTGTGGACTCATAAATAGTATAGAATGGATGCCTACACATTAGCCGTTATCTAGCATTTCCTTCAAAGAAGAGTGTTTGTGTTCTTATGTGAGGGGGGTTAACAGTGTTAGTTTTTCCCAAAAGAGGATCACTTCCATTTCCTCCTTGCAAAGAAAAACGTTTCTATGGGCTCTCTTTCTCCACTTTTGAAAAAATAATTCAAATGTGTCATGCCAGAGAGGATCATCCGAGTGACATTGAGTGGCCCTTCTCTGCTCTTAAAGGAGTGATTCTAACAGGCCCCAAATTTGATGAAAGTGAAATATAAAATGGATTCTGGTAAGGTAAATGCTACTTTTTCTTATAAAATGAAATGAGAGAAAATGTATATAATGTGTGATAAATATTCCATTGTGTATATGATAGAATTATATCACAGCCATTTTATCCCAGCTCACAGAGATTATTTTTTTCTTCTTAAGTATCAGTTTATGGGTGAATGCACTCAGACGTAAGCAAATATTTCTCTCACTTCTGGCTCATGCCTATGGGATGTGCAATGTTGTATATAAAGCCGCAGGTGCCAGGATCTGCTGCTGAGCGGCCCTGCTCCAAGCAGGCCTTTATTACCTTTAGTCCTATGCCAGTGTGAGCACCTGGTTGTAGTTTAACTTCAGTCACTAGGCTGTATTTTAGGCAGAACCTGACAGGAAGGAAAAACATATTGTGGGAAAGTACAGAGTATTTTACTTTTACATTCAGGAGGGTGGTACCTAAAAGTTTTACTTGCTGAGAATTTGATCTCCAATATAAACACAGGATTTCTGTAGTTCCTATCCAAGTAACAGCCGCCCTCTAGAACCAAATCTCCTCATTATGTGGCATTTGCTAGATATTGCTCAGTTCTCTGCAGTTGATAGTTGAGCAACAAAACGGCTCCCCAGGGTGGCTTTCAGACTTGACTGAGGTCAGTCAGGAAGCTGACCCTGGTGAGCTGAGTCAGGCTGAGCCTTGTCCAGGGCTCTAAGCTCCAGCAGGAAGAGCCTCAGCTTCTGGAGGTTTAACCTTCCATTGCAAATTTTTGCAGGACACATGAGCAAAACATTGAGTTTGCTGTAGACAATTTTTCTTTTTGTTAGATCCACACACATTTAATCTAAACATTTGAGCTGATGGTCCTATGAAGTTATATTTGTGTGATTCAACATTGGGTAAGGCTTTTCCATGTGAGTGATGACTATTTTTGATAGAAATTATAAAATATCTGTGAGTTGACAACATAATACTTGCACATATGTAATATTCCTTCTCCTATTTTTATGAATCAGTTGTGATGGTAAAGACTAATAGTGAATTTTCAATTTCTCCCTTACTTTGTTTTTCTCTTTGAGGTATTTGTTTTCTATTTCTGCTATAACAAATTACAATAAACTGAGTGGCTTCAAACAACAATAATTTACCTATGGTTGTGTAGCTCAAATGCCCACCACAGATTCATGGGTCCAAAGTCAAGGTGTTGACAGGGCTGCATCCCTTTTGAGGTTGTAGGGGAACATCTGTTTCCTTGCCTTTCCAGCATCTGGAGACTGCTGGCATTCCTTGACTTGTGGACCTTCTCCATTTGTAAACTAATGGCAGGTTGATTTTTTTCACATCCCATCACCCTGATCTATTCTGCCTACCTCGTCTACTTTTAAGAAGTCTTGTGATTATAATGAGTCCACCAGGGTAATCTTATTTTCAGTTCAAGTGATTAACAGTTTTTAATTCTATCCATAACCTTAATTGCCCTATGCCAGGTGAAGTAGTATGTACACAGTTATCAGGAATCTTAAGGTAGGCATTACTGGGAAGGAGGGCATTTTCTTCCTGTCACAAACTGTATGGAATTTCAGGTTCTCACCCAGACTAGATGGGCTTAGTATTTAGAATTAACTGGTTGCTGTAATCACCAGTACTGCTCTTGCCATTTGAGAATGTTTTCCATCTGTTGGACACTGTGCTTTTCACTTGCATATTCACAAATGCCCCGCAGATCATGGTCTTTATAACCTGCTTCCCTGTGCATGCACACATCCTCTCCCAAACAGGAGAGGCCTCATCTCTGAGGCATTTTGTGGTAACGTCTAAATTGCTGCCAATGGCAAAATTATGGATGTTTGTTCCAGCTTCAGATTTGTCTCATCCTCTCATGATCAGTCTAAGGAATTTTATCCTGGGGCTGACCTCTCCTCTTTCATTTAAGTCACCAGCCTCTCTTCTTACCCTCATCCTGCTACACAAGCCTAAAACTTTAATGGAGTTAATCTTAAAATTCAAAGGCCAAATGTGGTATAAGGGGATGTCTTCCATGATCTGTTTACTTGGGGTGGTTGCAAGAGCTTGACTTTAGAGCAAAAAAACTTAGTTATTGTTCAAGAAAGGAAAATGGGTGAAAAAATTTTCCAGCATTTCTTTTCTAAAATTTTCTTCCCCTCTCTTCCTCTCCTTTTTTTTCTCTTTCTCATCTGGTTCCTTTCAGAATTTATTGTCCTTGACTATTTTCTGCTAAGCATAGAGGAGAGGGAAGATATTCTAGAAGATATTATTTATTGGCATTACATTTATTCTTCTATCACCAATGACATACATAATTCTAAAATTAAGTCTCTGCCTGTACATGTTAGTTCTTTTCTCTGGGAGCTAATATTTTATTTATGGCAGAGAATGGTAAGGACATAAAAGATAGTTTGCTTCATGCAGTAAACAGAGTAAAAATTTTAAAGTGAAAATTATTAGGTATACACATGGAGAAAGTGTATAATATAGCAGTAGACAAAGTAAGGGCACAGAATCGTTTGAGGCCTGTTATGATAAATCTGAAGCATAGGAGAGATACTAAAGATAGAGTGACAATGGTTGATGAGAATAACACTGAAAATGCTAATTTTAAAAAAAGGAAAAGAACAGGAAAAGTGGGAAAAAAATCAAGAAGGACAGGAAGAGAGAAGAAAGGAGAGAGAGAGAGAGTGAGAGAGAATGCAAAGAAAGAGAAAAAAAGGACAAAAGGAAAAGATAAAGTCCTAAAGTCGAATGATATTTGCATCAGAATTTGCTTGTTTTTAAAAAGGGACACATATTATTTTTAAATAATGAAACCAACTCTGTGTGCCATTAAATATTACTGACATGACCATATTCCAGTATAAGCTTAGAGAAGTAATACCAAGGAGGAAATTGGTGAAATGAGGAAAAGTAGTGGCATCCATATGAAATTGAGTAGTACATTATTTAGTGCACAGCCTGGCAACTGCTATACCAAGTGGCACAAAGAAATCCATTGTGCAGTCACTGCACTATATATACATTTAAAATTGAGATGAGATTAGATTCTGAAATACCAAAGATGATTTTAGTAGCTATTTGCTTTAGGATATCATATTTTGTATGTGATAATTATGCTGCAAAGCTTATAGCTATCACCAAATTATTTTTCTTATCTTGCTTTTTTCTTCTTAGTAATCTGTAATTGTTTTAACAGTGGTTCAAGTTGAGATATTATGCTATATAATGAGAAAGGTCTTGATGGTTTCACTGCTTCCCTCATATCAAAGGAGCCTAATGAACTAGCTTCCTATCTCCTGGGTCCCTCTAAACTTCTTCATGTGTGCCATTTTTACAATGTCATTTGAAAGTCATGATCTCATTCTCTAAAAATTCTGTTAGTTGATTATACTATTTGCAAAAAGTGAAAATTGTTGAAAGCACTTATTTTTATTATATATTAAAGATAAAATTTATAGTCTGTAATGATAGAACCTGAAAAACATTATTTCTTAATTGAAACAAAAGAATATAATAGTCTGCCAAATGTCTATCATTATTCTTTCTTTATAGAAGAGCAACTTACTCTTTTCATAACTGTATACCAAAAGCTCCTAGAAGGTTACCTGGCATATAACATGCTGTCAAAAATAATTTGTTGAATATATGGATATATAATATTTCATAGCAGTTCTAAGTTAATAATTCATTGGCATATATTTCCCTTTACCTACATGTAAAAATCATGAGAAAAAAATCAAGAGTTCATGTCTTGCCCTGGTTGGTGTCACCCAGTGGATTGAGTGCTGGCGTGCCAACCAAAGGCTCACCAGTTCATCTCCCAGTCAGGGCACACGCCTGGGTTGTGGGCCAGGACCCCAGTAGGGGGCATGTACCAGGCAACCACACATTGATGTTTCTCTCTCTCTTTCTTCCTCCCTTCCCCTCTCTGTAAAAACAAATAAATAAAATCTTAAAAACAAAAGAGATCATGTCTCACTAATGTGATTAATTTCACTCTTAGCTTTACTCAATTTTTCTTGTAAACAACTTTGTCTATAAATTCTGCAAGATTAAAGACTGAATATTGGTTATACTACAATCTCTGAAATTATGAAGGGGGAAAGCCTCCCTCATTTGCTCATGCTTGTGAACAGAGGCTTGGTCTAAAGAGTAAACAGCTGTCTGACATACCGGTTAACAGGGCAGATGTGTGCAGACAGGAATGACGATTTTGTATCCAGGATATCTAATGTGTGGCCAGCACTTCCTGGGCAAATCTATCTCACAATCCAAAGCAAAAACCTTCAGTTCCAAGACCTAAAAGGGATTTCCATCTTCTTCCCTTCATTAATTATTTGCCTCTGAAGATATAATGGTGAATAAGACACAGACCTTAATCTCGAAGAGTGGAAGGACTAATGGAAATAGAGAAGAAATACACAATAGGATTGCATTCAACATGGATGCAGAGACAATTTTGATGAGCAGTGAGAAAGGGCATCAGGTTCACATGGAGGGCTATTTCCTCGGCTACTGGAAGGATGGCATCAAACCCCTTTCACACTGGAAAGCTAAGGCAGAATGCTGCTTTGCCAAACCAAATGTTTCAGCTATGTATATGTGTAAACACTGGAAAGAAATACAGTTTTTTTTTTCTTCCACCACATCTTCCCTTTATTCTGAGTGATTGAAAATGAATATATAGAGTAAAATACTATAGATCATTTTTGTTTTTGTATTTGCCGCTTTTAAAATTATGTTTTCTGAAAATTTCCCATGCAATTTAACTTAATTACTCTTATCACAAAATACAAATAATTCTTTTGTTTATATTTTTTGTCTAAGAGTCATGGTTATAAAAATGAATTTCCTAAAGTTGCATTTTTTTGTCTAGGTCCAATCTTCTCCTAAGGCTGAAGCATTCTTATTTTCCTGTCTTTACCTTATTTCGTGTACTGTTTGCCCTCAATCCGTGCTGCCGTCCACATGCGCTCCATCTCTGACACCTGCAGCCTGAGTGTTCTATGTGCCTGGTCCTTCATACTCCAGTTCTTTCCGACATCCCATTCCTGTCACTCTCATTATCTCTCAGATATATTATCATTTTAAATAGTCTGTCTCTTAGAATTTCTCTCTTGTACATATTCCTTCCATATTCCTTGGGTCCCCACAAACCCAAGATCACTTATTATCTGCCTCATGCATATTCCCAGGATAATATTTAAATCTGCAAGGCCAAACATGCTTACACATTAAATAGTCAGTAGTACCAATGCACCACCTTTCAACTGCACAGCTATGTCACCAAGCAGTGACCTGGAAACATTCAATTTCCTACAGCATTAAGAAAGCACTCAATACATCTCAACATTGACTCTGTTTCTTATGTAAGTGCACACACATACAAACCCACACCACGTACTCAGAGATACCTTGTACACTACTCACACCCACACCCACATACACACATCCTCTCAGTGATGATACGGTTGGTAGGTTGCATTGTGGTGTATACTACATGGAAAGAAAGGAACAAACACTCCTATTACTCTGTGAATCAAATATTTTTGGAAAAAAGATGAGTGAATATCTCTGTGTGACAACGAATCAAGGACCAAAGGGAAGTGGAATAGAAACTACCTATTCGTAAACTTTTTATCACTATTTCTTTTACAAAGACAAGAACATATCATCAGATTATCAGGATTTATTCTTATTTAAAAGAGATTACAAGAATATTTTTGCAGGTAAAAGTTCAAAGTTCCTTCTATTAATACAAAAATTATGCATATAATATATCATTGGCATTTATTATTGTTTATTGGGTTATTATATCAATGACTGATTTTACATTAACTGTATCTTAGAATCAAGGAAATATGACACAGAGGATTTGCAGGCAATCACTTGAATTTTTTGGAAATTATTTTTCTCATTTTCTTTTAACATTGAGGCCAGCATTCAGGGTAATATCCTATAGAAAAGGCTGCACTATTTTTCCAAGTCTTTATATCTCTGACCACACTGGGGTCATCCTTCACCCCCCCTCATTTCATCTTCTTTGATCACTCTCATCATTAGGATCCCCGTCACCTCCTCGCAGTCTATTTAGTGAGCACCTTTACAGCTTACATTACTTTTGAGTTTTATGAAAAATAAAAAAACTCTGTATTTATTAAAACCTAAGAGTCTCAGTGAGAAAATATAGAAATATGTTTTATAATTGATGGAATTAATATGATACTAAAAATACAGATATGGATTCCAGGAAGCACAGAGCTTTTGAAGAAGGTGCCCCTCAGGACTCTCCCCGGGTGCCTTTGAGACACCTGGCTTTCCCACAGCCAGACAATCTGATGCTAGTCATAGACATTGCTCGTACGCTTTACGGCAGGGGCTCTGGTCTTGCCCACCACACAGCTCCATGCACTTCCACTCTCAGAAGCTATACCTGCCCTTCAGATACATTTTTAAAATACTTGGGGATATGTGATTCTGGCAGTTAGAACTAAAAACTTTTATAGATCTGGGCTTTAAGGGGCCTGAAGTTAACCATATGTAGTGGTTTTCCTGGGACAGGTACTAGTTTACACGTATTATCCAAGCATACTTGTCTTTACTTGTAAAATAAGTTGTATCTTCATCTATTTAATAACGGGATAGAAAAGCTGTACTCCTTGGTCCAGGGTAGCAGCAAGTGTTCTTGCCTTTTTCTGGAGCCCGGGGAAGGAAATAGTATCCACTCAAGGCACTAGCATCCTAAATTTGCAAGTTTAGAATGAAAGTTTCACTTCTGTGGGACCTTGCAGTAGCAGAACCTTACCACTCTCAGAGACACTTTTAGAACAGTAGGTACCAGAGACCTCCCCCCACAGAGACTTTTTTTTGTTAAAGAGGAACATACATAAGAATAGTTGTCACATAATGAAATGATACACAAGAGGGAAATTAAGCTAATCCCGAAAACAAAGAAATGAACAGCCTAGAAACTTGAGGCAATTAGCATTCTGTACAGACTAGGGCTCTGCCAATCACCTCTCTCCACATTCTTTATCCTCTCCGTTTCTAATGAAAGTCAGACACAAACATTTTATTTACTTATTTTTCTACACATCAAAGTTCTTAGCTTACTAATCCTTGTATGAAAAATCTGCACAATCACCAAAGATAAAATTACTGAAGAATAGCCCTGGCTGGTGTAGCTCAGTGGATCGAATGCGGGCTGCGAACCAAAGGGTCGCCAGTTTGATTCCCTGTCAGGGCACATGCCTGGGTTGCAGGCCAGCCCCCTAGTGGGGGCCACATAAGAGGCAACCACACATGATGTTTCTCTTCCTCTCTTTCTCCTTCCCTTCCCCTCTCTCTAAAATTAAAATAAAATAAATAAGTTAAAAAAATTACTGCAGAATCTTTACTCCTTCTGTGGTCTAATCTCCACCTCAATTTTTGCCAGCACCAACATTGGCCTTAGCAGTCTCCCTGACTTTCTTAAGTTTGTTCTTGCGTTCCTTTCTCAGTTTTTTGAGGTCTTGTCTTCTCATACAGGCCATGTTTTGCAAGTTTATGTTTGGGTACATTTTCCTTTGCATAACCCAAGGAATAATAAAATCATACCATTGCCAGTTGTCCTGCCACCACCAAAATGGCTTCTGAACCCAAACACAAAGATGACATGTGGTGTGTTCTTATACATTTTGGCAAGATTTTCCAAAATTTCTGTCTTAGGCACTGTTCTCTTTCCAGGTTGAAGGACATTTAATTGACCATTTATTCCTGCTGAAGTAGTCTGTTGGTCATGAACTTCCTGGTCTGGATAGTTACTATGTCATTTATGATGGTGGCCAATATTCAAGCAACCAGGGAAGAAAAGAGCCACATATACAAGTATTAGTTGGGGAAGTAGCTACTGGCCTTGTGACAAAGATTATGAATGTGTGTGCTTTTGTGAATCTTCCATATTACTTCTTTGAAAATAATTTACTTATTTTCCAGCACATTATTATCTCTTCCCATAATTCAGGTCAAAGGTATGGTGCTGATGAGCTGGCATTGACCCTGCCAGTCATGCTAACAAGAATGCCACCCTAGTCAGTGACAGAATGACGGGAAGAAAACTGTGTCCCTGACCACCTTGTGGACAGAGCTCCCTACACTCCATGCCTGACCTATTATGTGAGACAGAAATACAGTTCTATGTTAGATAAAATGCTATAGTTCTGAGTCTCTTTTTAAAAGCAGATTAAAGTATTTCTTTTTTATTTTTATGTTTTTATTATAGCTTTCAATAATACTTTATATTGTTTTTGGTGTATAACATAGTGGTTAGATAATCCTATATTTTACAAAGTGTTCCCTCAGTATTTCCAGTACCCACCTGGCACTGTACATAGTCATTACAATATTGTTGACTTATTCCTTATGCTCTATTTGATGTTCCTATTACTATTTTGTAACTGCCTATTTGTACTTATTTTTCTTAAACAAAGATTTTATTTATTTTTAGGGAGAGAGGGAGGGATGGAAAAAGAGAGCTATCAAAACATCAATGTGTGAAAGAGAAACATTAATTAGTTGCTCAAATTTGAGGCTGCCCACAACCCAGGCATGTTCCATGATAGGGAATCAAGCCAGTGACTTTTCTCTTTGCAGGATGATGCTCAACCAATTGAGCCATGCTGCCCAAAGCTCAATTTGTACTTCTTAATGACTTCATCTCTTTTACTAATTCCCCCAACCTGCTCTCCCCTTGGCACTGCCGGTGTGCTCTATGTGTCTATGAGTCTGTTTCACTATTGTTTGTTTATTTTATTTAGAACATTCCACATATAAGTGAAATCATATGGTGTTTGCCTTTCTCTGACTGCCTTTCACTTAGCATTATACCCTGTACATACATCCATGCTGTCACAAAAAGTAAGATTTTATTTTTTTATTGCTAATATTCTATTGTATATATGAGATCTGTTTGGAAAAGTCCAGCCATTGTTAATATAACGAGAATGGTTTGCATGACATCTAACATGGTAGCCAAGGAGAGTGGACTGGAATGCATATGCATGAACGATGACAACTTCACTGTACTAGTGAGTGGGAGTGGTAGATGCCATTGAGTGAGTATATGTATGGTGTGGCTGTCACATTCAAAATGACTGAGTAGAACCACAGATCTGCATTAAATTTGCATTAAGCATTTGCATTCCTTTGTGGACACTATTCAGATAGCCAACAAGGTTGTCAGGGGTGATGCAATGAGTGAAGCACAAATAAAAGTGTGGCACAAATGTGTCAAAGATGGTCGAGAATCAGTTGAAAGTGATCCATGTTCTGGAAGGCCTGTGGCAAGCAGAGCACCTAAAAATGTTGAACTCAGCACCCAATACAGCCTAGATTTGGTGCCCTGTGACTTTTGGTTTTTCCTAAACCTAAAATCACTTTGGAAAGGGAAGAGATTTCAGACCCACAGCAAGATTCAAGAAAATACAAGGTGGCAGCTGATGGTGATTCCAACAAAAGATTTTGCAGAGTTTTAAACTGTGGAAGGGATGCTGGCAGAATTGTGTGAGGACCCATGATGCTTATTTTGAAGGGGACTGAGGCATCATTGTCCTATGTGCAAAGTTTCTTATATCTTGTATTCTTTTTTCAATAAATGTCTGTTTTTCATATTAGATGGCTGAACACTTTTGGGACAGACTTCATATGTACCGCAGCTTAACCAATCAAGATACCATAACATAAATAGAATAACAATAAAATGAAATAAAGGAATGAATAAATAGGACACCTTGGAAAAAACAAATAAATTTGAAAAGATCTCCAAATAAAATAGAAACACATTAAAAACAAATGAAAACAAAACTAGAAATGTATGTATATGAATGCCAACATTTTTTGCAGAGCAATTTCAGAAGGGGAGATTATACATAGAGGTAATATTTTAATGACAATGAGTGATGGTTTTCCAGAATTGAGGAATGTAAGAATCTTCAGATTGTAAAACCCATTTCATCCCACAAAGTTTATACCTAAACAGTGTTATGAATCTGCAGAACTCTTAAGGTAAATAGAAATTAGTATATGGTGATAGAAGACTTGACATGGGGTGGTAAACACACAATACAATACACAGAGGAGGTATTAGACAACTGTGCACCTGAAACCAATATAATTATATTAAGCAATGTCACTCCGATAAATCAATAAAAAGAAAAAAAGAAATTAATATAGGCAACTATAAAGTGATAGTTGACTATGAAACAATAATAACAAATACAAGCATCAAGTGAAATAACATTTTCAAATACCCAAGAACAAGAATTGTCAACACCAAGTTACATTATTGCTTAGAGTTAAAGATGAAATAAAGTCATTTTAAAATAAGAAACACTGACAGACTAGCCCTGGCTGGTGTGGCTCAGTGGATTGAGTGCCAGCCTCACAATCTAATGGTCACCAGTTCGATATCCAGCCAGGTATGAAGATTTCCTACTTAACCATACATTGCTTTCTTTAAGTAGGATATATAATTCAATGTGACTCATTTCTCTCTTTATAGCATTTTATTCCATTGGTTAAGTCTTCCTAAATACCATGACAATAATAATATTATCAGGAGTCAGCTATCACTGCAAACTTGCCCCCTATTTCAAAGATATTGTCCTGTTATATCTCTAGATATCTTATTTTTATGAATGTCATTTTCTGTAGTATTTAGAATGACAACTTCAAGTTTGCATTCTTCACCCCTGTCAAACTTCAGATAAAACTCAAAATCTTATCAACTTAAATATCAGCTATAAGAAAGGTAAAAAGAATTCATATAACATGCAATTTTGAAGGTCTGCACTCTGTGGCAAGTGTATGGCATTATTATTTTTAATTGAATTTATTGGGGTGACAGTTAATGAAATTATATAGGTTTTAGGGGTACAGTTCTATAATATATCATCTGTATATTGTATTGTGTGTTCACCATCTTTAGTCAAATTTCCTTCCATCAATATTTAGCCTCTCTTTACCTCTCTTACCTCTCTCTCATCCCCTTTTTCCTTCTGGTAATTTTGTACTGTTTTCTGTCTATGGGGTTTTGAGGTGTTTTTGTTTTGATTTTTGTTTAATCCCTTCATCTTTTTCACCTAGTCCCACAACCCTCTCTCATCTGACAGTTCTCAGTCTGTTCTCTATGAGTTTGTTTCTATGTTGTTTGTTAGCTTATTTTGTTCATTAAATTCTACAGGTAAGTGAGATCATATGGTATTTTTCTTTCTCTGACTAGCTTATTTCACTTAGCATAATACTCTCCAAGTCCATCCATGTTGTTACAAAAGGTAAGATTTTCTTCTTTTCATAGTCATGTAGTATTTTGTTGTGAAAATGTACCACAGTTTTTTTATCCACTAATCTACTAACTGGCTCTTGGGCTTTTTCCAAATATTAGATATTGTTAAATAGTGTTGCAATGAACAAAGAGGTGTATATATTCTTTTGAATTATTGTTTTGGGTTCCTTCAGATATATTCCCAGAAGTGGAATTGCTGGGTTGGAAGGTGGTTCTATTTTTAGTTTCTTCAGGAAATCCCATACTGTTTTCCACAGTGACTGCACCAGTCAGCATTTCCACTGAACAGTGTACAAGGGTGTCCTTTCAGGTATATGGCATTATTAATTTTGATAAAATAATGAGAAGAACATTAACAAGGGCAGATTTGCCTCTAGACAGCTGCCACTTAAGGTGGAGTCCAGAACACACTCTAATTTTTGCTGAATATACTCTTAGGACATTCCTCCTCATGGGGTTTCATAAAATTTGAATTTAAGAAACAACAAAAATATTTAGCTTCTTCTGCATTTACCCCTTCTTTGCTTGCAATAACAACAGTGATCGTAGGCTCGTTGTTTTCATTACAAATGGTCATGTGTTTCCCTTCAAATAGTGGAAAGATGATCATCTCTCATCTTGACTTTGGTGAGCAATTAAGCTGGTAGATGTAAGAATGACAGAATATGGACATAAGCCAGAAAAGGCAAATCTGGTAGAGGGGATCTGAAGCAGCCTTTACCATCCTCCATGAAACAGAAAGGATGAGAGAGTTTCGACCGGGTTGCTATAACTCCCAGCAAGATAGCCAAGTTTGTACTGTCCTCCTTCTGCCGCCAGTGGAGCCCTATTACATCAAATAAAGAAATGGCCCAAAGCAACAAAAGGATATGGTATAGACCCTCATTGTTGTAAAGAGGTTTACCAAAAAACCAACCAACCAACAAACAAATAGGAAAATAAAACAAAAAAAAATGTCTTCTCAACCTGATTTTATCAAATGGAGTTGTGGAAATATCCTTGGTCACCCATAGATCACCTAATGTACTAAAAGAAAGTACCAGACATAATGACTTCTAACGTCTAAAAAGGGTGTCATGGATCAAACATGACCTCTGTGGTCTATACACAATTTCCTGCATTCTGTGAGGCTTTCAAACCACTTTCAATGAGATGTGGAATATGTAATATGAGATTATAACTAGATGGGTAGTGATACTTTAGTAAGTGGCAGTCTATAAAAATCTCTGAATGATAATATCCAGATAGAATTAAATAGTTACTTCTAGCATCTAGAAAGACTAGTGGGATCCAGAGCCAAGAAAAAAAGTTTATGTAGTTTTGAAAGTTTGTGGTAACTACAGCTAATATGATTACATTTTCGAAAATTAGATAATTATATATATTTTAATAATGATTTCTGTGTCTCTAGGAGGTAAATTAGTGGGTAACTTTGGCAAGTCACATGCTTTCTAGGTTAAAAAATGGTGCTGCTCTGAAAGAGAACATTTTGAGCCATAATCACAATTGTCCTTTGTGGATCTTGTCCTAGAGCGATATTCTGGGGGAGATATCAGCCTGACCACAAGCACTCTGCAAATATCTTTTCTGAATGTTTTAGTGTCTCCTTGTAATCAGAAGACCTTCACTAAATCAGTTCCATATAGTCATTAAACAAGAATCTGTGCATAAATAGCAAATTTTAAAAATCATTTACATAAATAATGGATGAAAGTGGAAATAGGGGTAGCATTTCTTTTGGAAAAGATATTTAACATGTTTAGTGAAATTAAAATCACTATAATCTGCCTTTACCTGCCATTGTAAATCAAGAATAAAGGAGACTGGAAAAGAGAAAAGTGTATTCAAAGAGGTAAGAGAATTACACTGAATTGAAATCATTCAGGTGACAGTGGTTTTCCCATTTATGTAGGCATGGCCCTTTGTTAAGACGTAGTTATCATTTTCAGAAGTCTAATTATGCTATCAAGTATATTCTGATTTTACTTAAATTTACAAAATGAACACTAATAACTGAAGTGCTAAGTAGCAACCAACTAAAGTAATTTCAAAATAAGGAAATCCCTTTAACATGAGCTAATGAGAAGATAGGACCATGACTTCTCTGACACATCACTGGGAAGAAACATCTGACCCAGGGAAGTGTAACATTGGGGTTTACGAACCGCTGCAACAATGCTTATTGTTCTGGTGACATTCCAATACAAACACTTTTATTCTTGTTGTCATGGGTTAGCTGAGAAGGCAAAAAATAAGAAAATGACTCCAGAGGCAAAGAAAATTTTAATCACCTTGAAGTAGTTAAATTTAGTGAAAAATAAAGCCAGTTAATAACAATCTAGTTAAAATTTAAGACACTATATTTTTTTATTCATTGTTTTATTCATTTTTCCCTCTCTTTGAAACAATCCAGAGACAGGAAAATGTATCTGTGGAGGAGGTGGAGGAAATGCCAGCAGAGGTACAGCCATTTGTGCCAGTTTAATGAATCTTTGCCAATGGTTCAATTTAAGTGGAACTTTAGGAACAACTATTTAACAATACAATTAAAATAATTTTGAGTGACTCTCATGTCAGTCCTCAACTGTTATAATATCCATATTTATTTTTGAAACAAAGTCACTGAGAAGGAAGAATCTAGTGCCTCAGACCTAGTTAAGAGTCATCAGTTTTGGATATTGTTAAATTCTAATATTCTAATCACTATTTAAATTACGTGGTGGCCTCACATGGCTAGAGCAACACAAGGGCAAAGATATGTTTGCTCATTTTTACTGAAATATTGAAAAAAACTTGCGGTTTGTTCTCCTATTTAAAATTGTATCCTTTTAATTCTTAACCTTTCCCTGAAGACCTATTATCATGCATAAGTCATACCCATCAATTTTAATTATGATAGTAGTAAATTCTCCAAAGAAGACCTATGGGGATATAATAAACTGCTCACAATGTCTTTAATCTGATAGATTCGAAGTGTCACGTTAAGATAAGGAAAATATGGGAAGTATGAAATAGAAATTAAATGTATAAATCAACCTGAAGGTTTTTTTAAATATGTGTATTAAAAAAACAAATTAAATTATTGTAATACCAGTTTCTTAAGGGCTCTACCTTTTTTGGGGGGTCTGGTTAGAGTGGAAAATTCTCTATTGTCAAAATTATCATAAAGAAAAAAAAACATCAGTGTTATAAATGGAATGAAATGTGATTCCACACTGGGAAGAATGGCTTTATATAACTCAGCAGTGTTTTTAATATCTCCTTTGATTTTTCCCTATAGTTAGAAATAGTTATTTGTATTACGTGTTTTCAGTTATTTGAACAATGCACTAATGTCTTTATTTTTCTTCAACAGACAACATCATTGTATCTTAGCAATTGCTGGAAAATATTTCTTGCATTTCACAGTCCTTTATGTGATCTATTTTATAGATTGTTTCAACATTTAATGATGCCCGGAGACTCTTGAATTTGCCAATGTTATTATCAATGTTAATAATTTATACTTTCCCTACATGAGAAAAGCATTGACACAATCGGTTTGGTAAATAAGAAAAAAAAGAAGAATCAGGGTGCCATAAATTTGAAAAATGTTTAATTTAAAGTAAGAAAGCATTGCATATGTGTGTATGTTTGATAAAAATTAAAACAAATGAAAAAAAGAGAGAATGATTAATTTACAGTTTTGAATTTCTAACATTAAAAAACATAACTGACAAACACTTCTAGACCCTAAGCTTAAAAAAATAATATTTGGTTGGCTAAAAAGTTTGGTTTTTAAATAAAAATTAAAAACACATTTTTCACATTCAGCAATAACTTTATTGACCAACATATTCACCATGTTGTTCTACTATCTTCTGCCATAATTCCAACTTCATAATTCCATCTTCCCAAAGCTTTTTTATCTCTTTGAGCAAAGAACTGTTCCAAGTGCCTCTTTCAGTTTCCAGGGAAATGATTTTTTTTTCCTTGAAGAGAATTTGGAAATCCAAAGGTGCAATGTCTGGCAAATATGACAGATGAATCAGAACTTCCCGGCCAGCTGTAATAGTTTTAGCCTGGTCATCAAAAAAACATGTGGTCTTGCATTATCCTGTTGGAAGAATATGTACTTTCTGTTGAATAATTTCAAAAGCTTTTTGTCAAGTGCTACTTTCAGTGGTCTAATTGGTAGCAGTAATTGGAATTAATTGTTTGGTTTTCCAGAAGGAGCTCACAATAGATAAGTCCCTTCCAATCACACCATATATGCAACAGAACCTTCTCTGGGTGAAGACTGGCCTTTGCTGTGGTTGGTGGTGGTTCATATCATTTGCCCCACAATCTCTTCCATCCCACATTACTGTAAGGTATCCACTTTTCATAGCCTGTCACAATTTGTTTTAAAAATTGAATATTTTCATTACATTTAAATAGAAAATCACATGAGGAAATAAATATGGCCAAGGCTTTTTTTCACTTAACATTTGTGGAACCCAAACACCAAAGTGATTAACATAACCAAGCTGATGCAAATGATTTGGGTATTTTGAGTATGTTGGCTATCCCCCACATGGAATAACATTGATTGTTCTCAATTAATGTCTTGATTTGATTGGTATCATCTTTAGCTGGTCTACCCAACCATGGAGCATTGTTCAGTGAGCAATCTCCAGTATAAAACTTAACAAACCACATCAAAAAAAAATATTTATTTATTTTTAGAGAGAGAAAGGGAACTAGTGAGCGAGAAAAACATCAGTGTGCTATTGTCTCTTCTGTGTCCCCCAGTGGGGACCTGGACTGCAATGCAGGCATGTTCCCTGACTGGGAATCAAACTGGCTACCCTTTGGTTCGTTGTCTGGTGTTCAGTCCACTAAGCCACACCATCCAGGGCTTGCAAACCACTTTTGACATGTTTGATCAGTCACAGCATCTTCTCTACACACTGCACAAATCTTTTTGTGTGTGTGTTTCAGTTTTGTTTTTACCTTTCTTGAAATAATAAAACATAATATGCCAAAAATATTGCTTATTTTATTCCTTCTTCAATATTGAAATGGCTACACAAAAATTAATCAATTTTGATGTTTTTTAAATGCATAATGATATAGCTGTCACAATATAATTTAACAAAATTGTTTCAAGTGAAATTAAAGACAGCTAAGCATTACTACAACCATCTTATAAAAATAAGAACCAAATGAACGTTTTGGTTAACCTAATATTTTCTATGACTGTATTATATCTTGCATTTATTCCTTCATTCTTCAAAAACTGTTAAAATATCTTTACTATACTGTGTTGGTTCTGTGATTGGTGTTAGCAGTATCAACATCTTCAAAGAACTTAAAGTTTAGTAGAAGTAGCTGGGTAAATTAATTCAAATGTGCACAATACAATTTTATAGGTATTGTATGCATAACTGTGTGGGATTCTACAGGAAGAAGAATAAAGGAGAAGTGTCCTGTACTACCTGGAGGTAAGCCATGATGAACATTATTGAAGAGAAGCTGGGGACTTAGACTGGGATCCCTAGAAAACAGACAGAAGGGCAAAAACTCACTGATAACATTTTATCAGGGAGTACAACTCCTGAGAGGGAGGAAAAAGAGATTGAAGGAAAAAAGAAGAAAAACAAAAGTGAGCCATACTTTCATGACCAGCTATTTCCCAGGATATAGTCACAGAGCCCTTGGGAATGGTCCATGTAACATGGAAAGGCACACATATTTTTCTATTGGCTCTCATCTCCCATTTATCAAAATTTGCCACCATAAGTAATAATTCTTCCTCATTTCCAGGTATGTATGCTAAACACCTGTTGAGTCTTGATAGTTCTCATGCTGGGGCAATAAGAGGGATGCCCCGCATCTAAAGACAAGAGGTGGCAGGACATTTGTGTGAAGTGTGACTCCGTAGGGTGTGCATGGAAGCAAGCAGGGGGATTAGGATAAGTGGTCTCAGAGACTCCTCAATTGGTAGCAACACTTGTGCCAGTGTCAGTAGCAGCAACAATGACAACTTGCATGACAATGGGAGTGGTAAAAGTTTATTCTAGGGCAGATTTGACCAGACAAGAACTCAAGTGTGCAAGTCTGGAGTAATTCATAGATTGAATTTTATGCATGTTTTCTGATGTTAGGCTTGAAAAACTACTAGATGTTGACCCAACTGACAATGGAAGATGTACATGCATCCAGTGGGAACAACATGCACACACATGCAAATCATAGTTATGTGTAACTCTATTACTACTGAATCCACCCACATCTCTTCACCGATACTGCCACAATCCTGCCCCAAGTCTTTGAATTCATAGCCTCTTAATTTATAGCCTTTTAAGGATCACTGTTTTTTACTGTGTCCATATTCAAATTTTCCTCTTGCCTTTCATAGATCCATTCTTCACCAGTCAATGCAAATTTGGTTGGGGCATTTCAAATGTTAAAAATACTTCAATGAATTTTCATTCACTTAGGATGAAATGCCCAATCCTCAACAAGCCCTATGAAGATTTTTCTAGCACCAAACTAAGTTTCCTCTTAGCTTCAAACTTAATAGCTCACCATCCCCTTCATGTGCCAATCCGTTCCTGTATCCTCAGGAATAGGTGCTTAGCAGAGTGTCAGCAGAGTGTCTGACACAAAACTGTCTACAACATGCCCCTAGAAGCTCCATTGATCAGGGAAGACAGATGTATAGTTGTTTAGAAATTAACATAGAATCTACATCACATTACACAGAGCTGTTTTTATTATTATTGTTGATTTCCCACATTGTGTTTTTGTTTGTTTTTGAGAGGGGAAGGGTGATGTGGACCCTGGACCAGGGGATCTGTGTGTTGTGGCTGCAATGAACAAATTCATATGGACTAAAGAAGTCCTGTGGAGAAAAGGAAATGGCATGGCCACTCTCTGAGTGAGAGTGGGCCCTGACCCCTGCCTGGACAGGCTTTTATTGCTTTTCTGGTACATTACATTAAGGATGGTCCTCATTTACTATGCACAAGTATGCTTTATGTGGTTACCTTTTACAGATAACAAAGGAGAGGATGTTGCTAATTACATCAAAGAAGAAGGATATTTGCAAATGCAAAGGGAAAAGTGGTTGAACTGGTTACACTCCATCCTTGGGAGGTTTAGCATAGATTTTAGGAAGTTACTTTAAAGATATGTAGTAAACATTTGCTGCCTCAATTCAGGGTGAGGGAGTTTTAGCAAAAAAAGCAAGCCTCAAAGCAGCCTAGGTACAATGCAGGCCTGATTCCCCACCAGAAACCCTATCTGCAGGTGTGGGTCATATGTGCAGACCTTGTTCCCTGTTGGTTTTCTGAATCAGGGGCTGGGCTACATTCCCCAGGCCACATGGAATGGTTCCCTATAGAAAGAAGGGCATTAGAATATCTTTACAGCATTAGCCTCTGAGTGTAAAGGATGAGTGGGCATCTAGTTATTGTAGTGAATTCTAGAAGAAAATATAATAGCAATGCTTGGAATTATGAAACCATATGATGTAATCAGAAGGGGAGTAATTCTGGGTCATTGGCACATAGGTGTGGAGGGAAATGCTGGAGATAGGACTTGAAAGGGAGGCTTTGCTTTAGTTCTTTAGTGTATTTTAATCTGCAGTCTCAGATTTGCTTTTCCATAAAAGTATACACCTTCATATCATCAAATCCATTTGTTGTAATATATGGACTCACCATGGATGTTGCAATTATAAATCCCATCCTATCATCCTTAGCATTATGGTAAGATTATACTTACCTTTTTGTGTTAAAATATACAGTCCACTTAGTTTCTTATTCAAAGCCATCTTTTGACTATAGCATATGAGGCCAGAAACTATTGCCTTTTACTTCCTTAGAGTTTTTTAAATCAATGCACTCACATTTATTGTTTCTATGTCAAAATATGTGTTCTCTAAAATATTTCCTTGCACAGTGTTATTAGCCCTTGTGAACCAGTCAATGAAGATCTTGCCAAATATACAGCTCACATTCTTCTAGAGATATGTGTCACTTTTTTCTTCTCAACAGCTAATTTTTTTTTCTGGGATCACAAGCAATGATATAAAAGAAGGGAACCCACTCTTTGATACATTCTATAATACAGGTTCCTCTGTGTTCTAGAGCCCTTTTTATCTAAAAACATAGACTTCAAATAAAAATGAAGATATATTGATTAAAAAAAGACATTAAGTTTATAAATCTATTTTTCAATATAAAACACATTTGTATGATCCCAGTACAGGATAGTAACCAAGGAACAAAGTAACTGGAAATCATAACAGTCTTTCCTAGGTAATAACATGATCAACATTAACCAAAAATGAATAAAAGTAATAATAATTACTTTTATGTAATGCTAATATTAATAACAGTAAACTTTTTCCAAACATGTTTGTAAATACCTTGTGTAGATTAACACAAATCTTCAAAACAGCCTATGATGTTGACAATAATATAATATATTCTGCTTACATTAGTCATTGTTAAAGTACAGAATTCTTTAGGAAGTAAAATAAGTAAATATTCATTACCCCATTATATAATCTCAGTCTGCAGGTAGTAATAATGTTATATGAACATAAATTGCCAGAGTTTACAAGTTTATTAAGGCCTATCTATAAATAGGATCACAACAATCATTCTTATCATCAAATTGTCCTAGTTGATCTTGGTAAGCATAAACATTTTTAAAATTTTTTCTATTGAATTTATTGGATGGCATTGATTAATAAAATTATATAGGTTTCAACTGTGCCATTCTATAATACATTATCTGTGTTTTGTATTGTGTGCTCACCACCCCATGTCAAGTCTCCTTCCATCACTATTTATCACCTTTTTACCCTCTCCTACCTCTCGTCACCCCGCTTTCCCTCCGGCATTCACCACACTGTGGTCTATGTCTATGAGTATTTTTTGTAAATCCCTTCACCTTTTCATGTAGCCCCACAACCCACCTCCCCTCTGACAACTGTCAATCTGTTCTCTGTATCTATGTGTCTGTTTCTATTTTGTTAGTTTGTTTTGTTCTTTAGATTCCATATATAAGTGAAATCATATGGTATTTGTCTTTCAACAACTGGTTTATTTCACTTAGCATAATACTCTCCAGATCTATCAATGTTGTTATAAAGGGTAAAATGTCCTTCTTTTTTATGGCCAAGTAATATCCCATTATGTAAATGTACCACGGCTTTTAACCACCTCTCTACTGATGGACATTTGAGCTGCTTCCAAATCTTGGCTATTGTAAATAACCCCACAATAAACTTAATGCACATATTTCTTTGAATTACTATTTCAGGATTCTTCTGGTATATTCCCAGAAGGGGAATCACTGGGTCAGTTTCATTTTTAATTTTTTAAGGTAACTCCCTACTCCTTTCCACAGTGGCTGCAACAATCTGCATTGCCACCAACAGTGTACAAAAAATCCATTTTATCCACATCCTCACCCACACTTGCTTTTTCCTGTTGTATTGACGATAGCCATTCTGAAAGGTGTGAAGTGATATCTCATTGTGGTTTTAATTTTCATTTCCCAGATGATTAGTGATGTTGAGCATCTTTTCATATGTCTATTGACCATCTGTGTGTCCTCTTTGTAGATGTATCTATTCAGCTCTTTTGCCCATTTTTAAGTGTATTGTTTGATTTTTCTTTTTTGGTTTTGAGTTGTATGAGTTCTTTATAAATTTTTTAACTATACAACCAATATATATATGATTTCTGGATAACTAGAGAATAAGGTAAGCAAAAAAGAGAATATTAAAATCACCCCTAACTCTACATGCCAAAGTTAGAAAAGCTCACAATAAATGGTTTTAGAAGTATCTGATTTCAAGTCACAATTTAAAAGCAATACTGTACTAATTTATAAAGCCTTTTGCACTGACAAAACTGTGTTTCATAATACCTTTGTTATAATCTTTCAGATTAAATTAATGGAAAATAAAAGTAGACTCAATTATTTTGAGTCTGAAGTAAAAAATAAAAAAATAATAAAAGTAAGTAATAGGTGGTCTGCCACACCTTACACTGTAAGATGGTAACACTGCTGGGAATAACATTTAGGTCCCTGTCTCCCAAGAGCGTGCTCTGTCCAGCAGTCTAAGATCCTTCAGCGGGATTATTTCATAGATGCCAGCTGGAATATTTGCACAAAATAGGCCTCAGTATTTGGTTTTCTTTAAAAAGGGTTATATCTTCCCTCTTGTCTGATTTTACACACTTTTAAAAAGTAAGAACCACATACACAATGGCAACTTTTTAGTAACTATACATATTAATTTCCCATGAAAAACTATTTCTCAAGTAAAACTCATACCAATACATATTTGTTGAGTTCTAAGTATATACCATTTTAAAATCATTTTAATCATGTTTATTTTTTAACCAGGTATTTTTAAAATGTTGCCAAGTTAGTGAATGCTATTTTCTGAATAGTGTCTGATACAGATAAAAATTCCCAACTCTTTTTTTTCAGGTTTAGCAACCATGAAAACTGTCAGTTAATAATTGATACCTGTGGAGATTTACATCAATGACACAACATTTCCTAAGGTAAAGTTAAACATAACTATCAGAATGAAATCTAAAGATGAAAAGCAGTGTTTCTCATGTAAGTTGAAATAAGTAGGTCCTTATTTAGTTAAACTTGATTTAATCATCCAAAATTAAAATGTATAGATTTAGGGGAAAATGTAGCTTAACTATTAAGCATCTCAGTTTTGTGGTGGTCGATAAAGGAGCAAACATTCACTGATAAAATCTCCATACCTGTTGTATTCATGGCTATGTTCCCTGGGCTTCCCTAAAGGCAGAGAACCCTTAAGACATAAAATTGTTCAGTGAATGAAAAAAAAATCACAAATTTTTGAACTGAACACAAATGAAGAACTGGCACTAACCTTCTTTTTAAATTTTTATTTTCTTTACATTTTACATTCCAGTATAATCTCATAGCTCAGAAATCCACCATGCTTTTCTTCTAATCTCAAATTACTTCTTATCTAGTCAATTCAGGATTACACATTTTACCATAAATGAGGGTATATACTAATTTAATATTCATTTCATTGTGTTTACCATCTTATTTATTTAGTTAACAGATTGATTAATTTAATTATTTTTCTTTGATATGACACTGAGAAAGTTGGAAGCCATTATTAATACTTAGGTCCCTAATAAATTGTTTCTCAAAGAAACAAATTAAATTCTGAAAAGTGAAGTACAGGCAAAGCTATGGTACTTATACTGACTCTGTTCATTTAAACCTATTCATTGCAGGTACAAACAATTTCCTATAACATATCCTACCAGTATACATCAATTTTGGATTTAAATTTCAATTATTCTCATTTGCTATGTATTTTTGTAGTTTGGTGCTAATTACATTTTATATGGATTTATGCATTTTCTTTTATTGATCTGGTATTTATTGATGTATACACAGCCTAACATTTGGGAAATATGTCTCAGCCAGGTATATACATAGATAAATAGTCTGTTGTGATGCCACCAAAACAACATGGCAGAGTGAAAAGAGCATGGTTTCAGATGTGAATATGTGTCTAGATCCTAGAAAGTCTAAATAACCTGTCTGAGTCTCAGTCTTCTCATTTACAAATTACAGAATTATTCTGAGAACCAGAGAAACTACCTCTGAGTTAAGAGTGCTTTGTCAATACTAGTTATTATATTGTTAATCATAAAACAATGGTAAGCCCTGGCTGGCATAGCTCAGTGGACTGAGCACAGGCTGCGAACCAAAGTATCGCAGGTTCGACTCCCAGTCAGGGCATAGGCCTGGGTTGCGGGCCAGGTCCCCAGTGGGGACCACAAGAGAGGCAACCACACATTGATGTTTCTCTCTCTCTCCTTCTCCCTCCCTTCCCCTCTCTAAAAAAAAATAAATAAATAAAATCTTTAAAAAAAACAATGGTAATTATTACAGCAAATATTTGAATAATTTGAAATATTAGGATAAAGAATAAGTCATTTCAGTGAAAAGAGTAATTGGGCATGATTTTAGAAAATACCATTTCATTACAGAGAAAGAGTCATTTTATTTTGTAACTCATCTAAAATGTAAGTTTCCCCAAGAGAGCATTTGAATACAGTGAAAGTAATAACTGTCTCAGTCACCCAGATAATCTTTCACAAAGTCCATGAATAAATCCCTGGAAATTGAAAAACACTTAGTGTTCACAGTAGCAAATAAGATATTTGACCGTCTTTATTCTCTATGGAATAAGAACTATTTGAGAGTTGGTATTTTTTGTGTCTGCATCATTTAAACACAAATGTCTTTGTTATTCAAATCACCAAATTGTTCTGACATACTAAAAACAACTTTTTATTGTCTCAGGAGCTGAGATGGAAAAGCCATATTCAAAGGGATAATTAGGCAAGCATAGCTTCCAGGTACTAGGTACCTAGGATTAATCATTTTCAGTACTTGCAGAGTGGAGATCCATGGTACTTTGTGCTTGAGACCTTGTCCCTTAAATATGTATCACCAACATGACACTTTTCCCCCGGAAGGATGAAAAGGGTAGAACAATGTCTTTATTCTAAAATAACATATCACTATTATCCAGCAGAGTGCCATGCACAAGGTATCCTGTTTGTAAATTTACTAATATTATATCACATTCACTTTAAACTCATTTTCTGCTTTCCTTTCTTACAACTTGCTGGCTTTGTATACATCTTCTCAAAGCCATACCCAGGAGTATCTATGAAACTGGCTAAAGAACTACAATTACTGGTGGATTAAAGTAATTATATGAAAAATTATCTTGATTCTTAAAACTAATCAAAACTTTAGTAATTATGTTGATATCATTTATCTTGATTTAATTTATGCAATTTACTGAGACTGCTTTCTTATCTGAAGTGTAGAAATTACTTTCAGATTATTAAAAATGTACATTGATGTTTATGAAGTATTTGCATAGCTTAAACCTCCTTTTTATAGGAAACTATAGATATGCTTAATGTTTTCCTAATCACGTTTATTAAAATAACAGTATACAGTATATAATTACTTAAACAAAAATTGTATTATTTTAACAGATTTTGCTCACATTGAAGGTTCTAGGTTGACACCATCTGGATTTGGCATAAAAAGTTTTTTATTCTTTCAGGTAAATTAGAAAGTTCTATCCTGTGAAAAATAATTATATAAAATCATTATCATTATCATTTATTATTTAAAAGAGATTTCGTGGAAACTTTTCACAAACGTTTGAAAAATGGTTGAATTTAATAAAATTTCATAAAAACATCAGTGAAATATGTCCATAAACCAGTAGTTTTGAAATATCGTTAAGCATCAGAATCAACTGAGGAGTCCATTTAAAGTGGACATATCCAAGTCCTCTAACACCAATTAAAATAAAAATCTCCAAGGGAAAGACCTACAAATCGATATTTTATGTAACACAGATTCCATGTGATTCTGACATCCAACATAATTTGGAAAGTACTACTGTAGAAAATGTATTTATCCTGGACAGAATTTAGAACTATCCTGAAACTTCAATTAGCTTTTCACTGATATTTTACAAACGTCTAAAATGTTTGTAATGTAACTTTTTTCATGATTAGTCTTAAGTTTTATACTATTTCTCTCTCTTTACATTGACCTGTTTCAGAAAATGCACATCAGTAGAAACAATGAATTCCACTTTTTCATGTATATTATTCTGGAAGAGGATGGTAAATAGTGTTTTTATCCCCATTTCTTTGTTTCTTCTTACATCTGCACTTTTGCCACATGACTCTTGTGGTTCCTTTCAGAAAGTGTAGCAGATATGTCCCTGCCCATCGATGTTAGGCTTGACCAGGTGGTTTATTTGGGCAGATGGAATGTGATCTGAAAGTGATGACAGACCAATCCTCAGCTAGAGTCTTTAAAGACATTGTGTGTTCTACCTGTCATAAGGTGCACTTCTGCCGCTTTCACGAGAAGAATACAACCATAGTCGTTTCTGCCCCTTCAGTTCAATCCCTAAAACAACGCATGTGAAGAAGAGCCTCTCTAGTTAAGGCACAGAGACTTGAGTGTACATAAAAACTTACTGTTACACACAAACTGAGATTTTGTGATTGTTCATTACGTACCATCATAATGCCCAGAAATAAGCAACATATATACCTGGGATAGCATACTTGTTGGCTAAGAGTCACTACTTTAAACAAGAATCAAATAATCCCAGTAAGACAACATAATAGTCATTTATTTAAATTTTCATAAGTGAAATGATATTGTCAAATATATTCATATAAAAAGCATTAGAGATTGTAGTCATTTCTAATAAGCCATCTTTGCTATTTCTTATTTATCCTGTATCTCTGGAAACTAGCATATGATCGGGACAGGTTTAGCACCTAAACATGTATAAAACTATTATGTGAAATACAAAGTAACTGACATGAACGAATGAATGTACCCTTAATTTCTAGAACCATTTAATATTCTATTACTGAAAGATATTGAATATATCTATGTTTTCAATAAAATGTAAGTTTACACCATTTATAATAGTTCATTTTGGTTCTCATAAGTAAATATGTAGTAAGACTGCCATTCTAATATTTTTACCATCTTTACTTATTAACTTTGTAATATATAACCTACTACTTCCAGAACAAGATAAATAATTGCCATTCATAATTAAACCTACTTTTTAGTATATTAAGTGTTTCATTAAGATTCATTCATTAACAGTCATGGCAGTGTTTTATTTTTGTCATTTTAACAGTCAGTGAGCAGAATGTTCCAGGTGAATGCATTTGAAGTTTATGTAACAATATGCTGCTGAATATGATTACTTTTGTTAATGGCTGTCATAGAATTGAATGTAAATATCTTATAACAGCAAGATTTAGATCATTGTGATTCAAGGCAGGTTTAATCCACAAAGTTCACTAACAATTGTGTATTATTTTTTGTTGACCCTCGAATTTGAGCGTATTTGAATTTGAGTGTATTTGAATTTTTATTATACCAGTGGCAAAGTTCAAATAATTGATAGATATTATTAAAAGCATCGTAAAATACTATGTCCTTACTATTTCTGAAGAAAAACAAATACATGCTGTGTTGCACAGAAAGTTGCTAAATTTCAATGACTCTTCCTTCATTTTGATGTACTTAATTCAAGTATAAATATAAAGGTATTGGGATGTGCTTCTCTCACACTTAAGTTTTGGACTTGCTTTCTGATAACACCTTTATTATGAACAAATTCCTTTATGATTTTGACTTTTCTACTCATATATAATCTCTCACTGATTGTAATTATTCCATTCTTATTATATCATTTGAGATGCTCTCCAAAGTATTTGTCTTTCCTTTCAATCTCTCTAATACTAAGGACTCTCTCTTCCACCAGAACCTTGGTATCAAAATAATGTATTGCCAATGGGATTTACATCCTGATGATATTTTTATTGTCTTTCTCATTGAGGCCATCTGTGAAGCTCCAGGATACTCATCCAATTTTTTTAATGATTTCTGTAGGAGACTGCTCTGTGTGGCATGGGCCCAGCTTCCACTCGGAGATGCACAGGACCCACGCTCATGGATAGGTTCTCCCGTGGGAAATCAGGCCTGTAATGTACCTAGGCCACTTTGAGTCTTGCTCTTGTTAAAAAAACTCCCTCACCCTGAATTGAGGACATTTACTGCAAAGTAACTTCCTAAAATCCATGCTAAACCTTCGAAGGGTAAGTGTAAAGGATTCAACCACTTTTGTCTTTTCATTTGCAAATATCTTTCTCCTGTGATGTGATTAGCAGCATTGGCTCCTTTGTTTTCTGTAAAAGGTAACCACCTAATGTGAACCTGTGCATAGTAAATGAGGACCATCTTGTAATGTGCCAAGAAACCCAATAAAGGCTGGTCATGGCAAGGGCCAAGGCTTTTGCTCCCCTTGAGAGAAAAGTCATGCTGTCCCTTTTCCTCCACGGGACTCAGTAGTCCATGTGAATGTCTCATTTCATCCATAATGACTCAGACACTGCAGGCTGGTGTCTGCATCAATTCCAGCTCATGGATCACAATTTTAATATTCAACTCATCCTCTACCATCATTTTTGAAATCTTAAAAATGAACAGTGAAGACTCTTTTAAAATTCTATTATCATTGTTCATTAAATTTTTAAATTGCAATAATCTTCACTGTTCTTCAGTCAACCAACAAATAACTAATGTTAAAATGTTTTTTTCAGAAATGTCCTATTTCTTGTATTTCAATTCTGGAATAATTTTTCTCACCACGTGTATATGTCTTTCTACCACTCTCATTCTCATTAATTTTACTCATGGAGAATCTTATTAGCTTGCCTGTTACAGATGCTAATAGTCCTCAGTCTCATTGTGGATTCTTCTCAGACTTTACCTGGCTTCATCTCCATAGTATTTCACAGCAAGATGCACAGAATCCTAGTTATTTTTTTATCCTTTTCTCCTGTAGTTTGTATCTTTCAATTGCTGGAATTGGTGAGTCTACTATCTCTTACCTCCATTATCTGTTTTATCATGCCAATAATAATAATAATAATAATCATCATCATCATCATCATTATCATCATAAAAACCCCCACAGCATTTTTTTCTGGGATTGGATAAATGTGATATAATGTCATTGAATCTCTCACTATGATTTTGAAAACTTTACTTGTTTCTTAATACTAAGTATCTGCTTCCATTTTTGTCATTTTATTAAATGCACACATATTTCCCAGATCATCACCAGTACTAAAGAGGACCCACAATAGAGTATCAGACCTGTGTGTATCTCTCCCTGCACTTTCACACTCACTCTTGTTTTTCTCCAAACTCTGAGAATATATTTTGCTTTATAGTTTTTAACACTATTTCATTGCCTTTAAATTAATCAATTCCAGCCTTCTCCAGTATTTTGTTCTATTATAATTTTTGGAGATAATTTTAGTGCCAAAACTTGTAAGACAAAGTCTAGAAATAGACATGATTAGAATACATTTTTTTAATCTTTTGTTTATCTTTTAAATTTATTGATGAGAGAGAGAGGGAGACAGGGAGAGACACAGATTTGCTGTTCCACTTATTTATGCATTCATTGGTTGATTCTTTTATGTGACTGAGTAGAGATCAAACTAGAAACCTAGGAGTGTTAGGATGATGCTATTTCTAACACATATAGTACAGGATGAGATAACTAGGATAGGATAGCATTCTCCTCCAAAACTGAAGCCATATAACCTGCAAGACAAGCTCAGGACTTTAAAAACAAGTCATTGGTATCAGTAGACACTGACAAATCAGAAAGAGGCACTAAATTTATCAGCTTCAGAGACAGTTTTGTCTTTGGGACCTATTTTATAAAATATTTGTTTATAAAATGTTAAATTCTGTTATCCCACCCCACATCTGAGGTAGGACCTATGTGTCATGTGCATTGCTGAATCAGTAGTAAATGACAGCATTCAGACATATAATATTGCTGAAAGAATGAATGAGTGACATAGATAATAATGACATTGCCTTGGTTATTTTATACCTTATTCAGCATGTAGCTTCTAAACTTCATTGCTTCTCTCAAAACACTAATCTTCTTAACTGAGAAAATGGTGAAACTAATATAAATTACTTCATAGTGTCCTTTGGAGGATAAATGAGTTATTTATATAAAACAGGCTTCTAAGAGTGCCCGTCACCTTGCAAGATCACCTACATAATATTATTTACTACCAAATTATCCTTGCAATATTACCTCTAATCCCTACTGATGCTGCTCCCCAAACCACCTAGCTACTGATGATAAAGCTGAAAGATCTTTATTTAGTCCTTTCTCACTTATTTTCTGAAGCCTTTATTGCTGCTTACCAGCTTGCCCTATTTTTGAGACATGGGGTTCCTACATCACTGCTATAACTGGTGGGTATTCTGCCTCTCTATTAAAATTTACTGGTGCTCATTTTATCTTGGGAATCAGCCCCTAAATTTACTCTCCATTAATAAGCTTTCTTCCATGATTTCGAGCCCAGTGGTAGGTCTGACTGTGCTGTAACAAGTTTTCTTTTGGCCTGGGCAGAGACATTACAGATTTGTAATGTAGGGAGTTCACCCCAGAAGAAAACGTGGTAATGGACTTCTTTTCTAAACTCTGACTCACCTTCCATATGTTTTTTCTCAGTTCAATACTTAGTTCAAATGTTAGCTCAATGAAGAATTTTCTATACTTGTACTTTTTATAATCTCATTTACTTTTGAACTGGATATAGCCCATCTTTTCCTAATCCAGTCAAATCTTGTTATCATATTTTTACTTTATCAATTTGAATATTTGCATCCTCCTAATCTAGACTTAAGCATTTTGATAGTAGAAAATGTACCTTGTCAATATTAGCAGAAGGCTTCTGACTCGATAGGAACACAATATAATATGGTTGAATTGACTCAAAAAAAACAGGCAGACTTAATTCTGACTGAAAAACTAATAATGAGGTAAAAGGCCTGGGAGTTCTCTGAGATTGCCCATTCCCATATGTGGTTCTAGGAAGGACTATAATCCCTAAAAGCATGCAATTAAAAGAGTCATACACTTTTTTCATATATAACATCTAATTACTAATAGGTGAAAACTAAACATTATGTTTCCTTTTCCACCTCCCCAGGGTGTGATGACATAAGACTATCTTCCTTAAAGAAAAATACAGATGAGGGAAGTGTCCTTCTATGCTCCTCTTTCTTGCTGTTTTTAAAAAATATCATATCACCCTTTCCTTTCTACCTCCTCCTTCCTTCCCATCATCTCTTGCCCTTCTTTCCTTCCTTCCTTCCTTCCTTCCTTCCTTCCTTCCTTCCTTCCTTCCTTCCTCCTTCCTTCCTTCCCTCCTTCTTTTTCTGCTTTTTTAACATATTTGTAATAATTCTTAAGTCAAAATACATTGAACTTCATTTACTTTATCATAGTTATACATGCACATAATTGAAAGCATCAGTCGCCTTTACATAGTGTGCTGTGGAATGAGACAATGCCCTGAGAACAGCTCTTCTTCAGCTATCTTTTTGCAACTTTATATCCTGGCCCCTGAAATAAGTTTATTTTATCACATCCACATTTCTAGGTTTTTGTTAACAAAAGAGTTCTTCCTTGATGTATACTATACCATATTGCTAATATTTGAATTAAATTGTCTTTCTAGAAATTTCAGGCTTAAATGTCATTGTAATTTCTTTGGAGTGTGCATTATACAAGTTAGACTAGATATTAAAGTTAATTATTTTGACAATAAATATAAACATTAATTAATTTATTCAAATATGTATTAATTTAGCAAATATATATTAGATATATACCATGTACCAAGCCAAATTCTAATTGTTGGATATACAGTTATGTATCAAATAGATGAAAAATAAAGACAAGAATATCTTATTTAACTAACATATGAATGATGTCATCTGCATGTCTTACTGTCTGGTGTTTAAAATCTCATGTTTATAATTTTAAAATTGAACATTTTAAGATTTAACTTATAAAACATGCAGAAAAATTATTTCAACAGAAAAGTACTAAAATGATTCATATTTTTTCATGGGTTTATTTATGGTTCATGCTAGGTTATTATGTTAAGGATCTATTTAAAGATATTTCTATACATATAATTATTTAAATGTGAAAATCAATATTAAATAAATTTGTCTCATAAATGAATTTACATTCTAACTGGTGTGGCTCAGTGGATTAAGTGTTGACCTGAGAACCACAGTTGTGGGTTCAATTCCCAATCAGGGCACATGCTTCGGTTGCAGGCCAGGTTTGAAGTAGGGGGTGTATGAGAAGGAACCACACATTGATGTTTTTCTCGCTCTCTTTCTCCTTCCCTTCCCCTCTCTCTAAAAATTAATAAATAAAATATTTTAAATATTTACTTAATAAAACATGGAAATAGTAAATGTAGATACTTCTATTTTGAAGTGTACAATTTTCAATATTGGCATAATTGTTTGGTTTGATGTTGACATTATCTAAACATCACTTTGGTCCAGGGCATTTACTACAATTTTGAAATATACCTACCTGAGCTTTAAAAAAGGGAAACCTTATTTTTAAATTAATTTGTATAATAAAATTGGACTATTTTTTGAAATTTGATTTTAGTAACTGCAACCTTATAAAATGTCATCCACAAACACTGACATCTAATAAGTGTAACATCTTATAAAATTTATATTCAAGTAAGAAAAAATGCAGATACCAACTGTGTTTCTTTGGTTCACAGCTAATATGTTGTGAAATTTAAAAATGAATTCAGTCATAAGAGAAATCCATAATAATTAATCTGGCATATTTCATATACCTGAATACCTTATTAAGACAGGAAAATGTTAATTGAAAAAAATTTATATGGTAATTATGTGCTGACAAAGGCTCTTGCTTTAAATCTGACCAACAATATTTAGTATTTGATTTAGATGGATATAGTAAATAACTTTTTTTCCTTTAAAAGAACTTTACATTTTTAGAGAAACTCTAGGTTCCCTCCTGAACTGAGCAGTGAATGCCATGTTTCCCTGTCCCCCACACATGTGCTGTCAACATCTGTACCAGGTGGTACATGTGGTACAACTGATGAGCATACATTAATACATAATCACCCCAAATCCATACTTTACATTGAGATTTACTCTTGGTGCTATACATCCTATCTATCTTTAAAAAATATACAATGATGTGTATCCACCATTAGAGTATAATACAGAATATTTTCACTGCTGTATAAATCCTCTGTTTTGCCTATTCATTTCTTCCTCCCTTGACAACCAGTGATATTTTTACTATTTCCATAGTTCAGTCTTTTCCAGAATGTCATATACTGTAGTCATACAATATATAGACTTCTCAGATTGCCCACTTTCACTTAATACTATGCACTTCAGATTCCTTCATCATTTTTCATGACTTGAATGGCCATTTCTTTTTAATGCTGAATAATATTCTATTGTTTGGATGTAACCCAGTTTATATTTCTATTCACCTATTGAACAACATCTTGGGTACTTCCAAGTTTTGGCAATTATGAATAAAGTTGCCATAAACATGCATGTACAAGTTTTTGTATGGGAATAAGTTTTCAACTCATTAGGGCAATAAATACCAAGTATGGCTACTAGATCATATGAAAAGAGAATGTGTATTTTGTAAAACAACTGCCAGATTGTTGTCTAAAGTGGCTGTACCATTTTGCATTCCTACCAGCATGGAATGAGAGTCCCTGTTGCTCCATATCCTCGCCAGCATCTGGTGGTGTCTATATTTTGAATTATGGTCATTCTAATAGCATGTAGTGGTATTTCCTTTTTGTTTTAATTTATGTTTTCCTAATGATGTATGATGTGAAACATTCTTTCATAAGCCTATTTACCATCTGTACATCTTTGGTGAAGTGTTCATTCAAGTCTTTTCCTCAGTTTTAATTGGGGTATAATCAAGTAGCTCATTTTCTTATTTTTTAGTTTTAAAAGTCTTTTGTACATTTTGGGTAACAGTCCTTTATTACATATGTTCTTTGCAAATATTTTCTCCAGCCAACATCTTTGGCAAACAGAAGTTTTCAAATTTAAGAAGCCCAGCTTATCAATTATTTTTTTCCATGGACTATGCCTTTGGAATTTTATCTAAAAAGTTATTGCTATATCCAAGGTCATCTAAATGTCTCTGATATTATTTTTTAGGAGTTTTATAGTGTTGCATTTTGCATTTATATTTTATCCATTTTGAGTTATATTTGTGAAGGGTGCAAGGACTGTTTCTAGATTCACTATTTGCATCCAGTTGTTTCAGTGAGATTTGTTGAAAAGACATTGTGATTAGCTCCTTTGTCAAAGATCAGTTGACTATATTTATATGAATCTATGTAAATCACTTCTAACATCTGGTAGTTAACACTCCCTATCCTTTCTTGTAAACATTGTTTGTATTCATGCTACTAACTTTGCCTAAAAAATGCAGCTATTTTTTCATATTACCATTTTTTAAAATAACATTCATATTTTTACTGATATTATTAGGCTAATATTAGAATTGTTGAATTGTGCATGTTGTTTATATATCTTCATCATATTATATAGCACCTTGTGACAGCTTGAATATTTATCAAGACATGGAGAACACCCCATGTGTTGTATTCATTTGTGCAATTTTCTGGATGACTCTAATATGCTAGGCACTGCTCAAAGTCCAATAATATCTTTAGGAACTTATAGTATATTCAGATAGATTTATATATACATATATAAATATATGTAACTATATGAATTTGTATATATATACACACACACACATATATATATATATATATATACATATAATTTTAAAGAAAATTCCTATAATGAAAATATGTGCATAATATATACTGGAGCAAAGGATAAGCCACTAACTATTTAGGAGAAAGAAGAGAACATATTTGAACCAGATCATTAAAAGGTTACTCAGAGATGGCTGCTGCAAGACAAGATAATATTCTGGAAACACAGGTATTTCAATATTGGTACAGTATAAAATGTGAAGGTCTATAACAGTAAATGTGTCTGGATAGGTAAATGGAAACAATATTCTTAGAAGTCAGGTGCAGTTAGAAAATAATATGTTTATCAAGGGGAAATAATATAAATTGGTCATGAAAGTCCTAGAGGAAACACACGCAGGAAAATCTGACATTCCACCCAGCAACATCTTCACTGATAAGTCCCCTAGATCAAGGAACATAAAGGAAAGAATAAACAAATGGGGCTTCATCCAATTAAAAAGCTTCTGCATGGCTAAAGAAAACAGCATTAAAATGAAAAGAGAACCAACTATATCGGAAAACATATCTGCCAATGATACCTCAGACAAAGGCTTAATCTCCAAAATATGTAAAGAACTCACATGACTCCAATCCAGGAAGACAAACAATCCAATTAAAAAATGGGCAAAAGACCTGAACAGACACTTCTCTAAGGAAGACATACAGAGGATCCAGAGACACATGAAAAGATCCTCAATGCCGCTAGCTATCAGAGAGATGCAAATTAAAACCACAATGAGTACCACTTCACACCAGTCAGAATGGTCATCATAAACAAAGCAACAAAGAACAAATGTTGGAGAGATTGTAGAGAAAAGGGAACCCTGGTGCACTGTTGGTGGGATTGAAGATGGGTGCAACCACTATGGAAAACAGTATGGAATTTTCTCAGAAAACTAAAAATGGCACTGTCTTTTGAATCAGCAACTCCACTGCTAGGATTATATCCTAAGAACCCTGAAACACCAATACAAAAGAACCTATGCACCCCAATGTTCATAGCAGCATAATTTACAATAGCCAAATGCTGGAAGCAACCTATAGTTCATAGTGTAGTAGTGATTATTCTATGAAATGAGTATGATTTGGAAATAGAAAACTATTTAGAAATATAAAAATTGCACTAGCAATTCATTGTGTTACTTTGAATACACTTTACTAGGTGCCCATCAGTAAATGAATGGATCAAATGACGTGACATATTTACACAATGGAATACTAAGCAGCAGAAAGAAAGAAGGAGCTCCTATCCTTTGTGGCAGCATGGATGGAACTGGAGGGCATTATGATAAGTGAAATAAGCTGGGTGGTGAGGAGCAAATACCATATGATCTCACCTTTAACTGGAATCTAATCAACAAAAGAAAAAAGCAAGCAAAATATAACCAGAGACATTGAAATTAAGAACAATCTGACATTAACCAGATGGGAGTGGGGAGGAGACAGTGGGGAGAAGGGTTTTCAGGAATGACTATAAAGGACACATGGACAAAACCAAGGGGGAGGGTGGAAGCAAGGGAGGGAGGTGGGGATGGCTGTGGTGTGGGGGAGTGGTGAGGAGTAAATGCAGACAACTGTAATTGAACAACAAAAAATAATTTTAAAAATATATAAATTGGTTATACTATGATTATATTTTTATTTGAAAAGATTACACTGAAAGCAGTGTGATGAAATGACATAAGATTAAAAACCAGAGGCATGCTATTGATAAAGAGGCATAGTATTTCAATGGATGAGATGAAACATGAACCCAAGACCATCTCAATGTTAAAATGGAGGAGAAGGTTGGTCTGGAGAATTGTTAAAAGGTTGAATAATTGTTCACTTGAATCGTAAAGGTTGAATAAAGGTTGAATTGTTAAAAGGTGTGTGTGCCACACACCTGTTTGGCTGTGCAATGTATAAAAGAGAAGAAGGAATTTTGGATCACTTTTGTTTTCCAGGTTTGGTAACTGGGTTTATGGTGGAGTGGTTTTCAGAGGCAACAATAAAGAGGTGAAACTAAGTTTGGATAGGTGGGAAAATTAGATTTGTTTTTTTTAAAGTTTTGCTATAAAACAACCATTCCTTTGAAGATATGTATTTGAATGAAGCATAAATCAATCTAGAACTCAAAACATCTGACCTGGATGCAAACACTTGAGAATTATAAGTGCTTAGGAGATGTCACTGTTTATCTAGAGAAAAGTTTTTGATTATTTCTTTGTACCCAACTGCAAATTTTACTTGTAGCTGTTTAAATAGTGTAATACTTTTTGGTATGTTAAATTCATCTTCACAAAGAATTAGTATTTTGGGAGTATATCATCTGCTTCCTGTTTCTTCTAAAAATCAGTGAAATTATGTTATTATTTTAAAAGGTATATCATTTATATTTCAATTTTAAAAGTAATGTAGTGGTCACTTTTCCTTGTTTATATTCTGGGTCAGACTACTTCCTGATTGGATTGAATACGTTTTCATGTTACAGATATATTGGGCTTTGGAAAGTAAAAAGTAAAGAGAACACTGTAGCATTCTTTGTCAACTTCCCTACCCTGACTTAATTTTGTACTTACATTCTCCATTTCCTTCCTTCCTTTCTTCCTTTCTTCCTTCCTTCTTTCCTTCTTTTTATCCTTCCTGCTTTCTCCCCCTTTTTCTTTCTGTTGCTTTAGTTGTTCCTTTCATAGCTCTGTTTTTCTGCCTCTGTATAAATTGTAATGATTATTCCTGGCCCCTCACAACATGATCTCTACTCTGACTATCTAACGGTGTAGCCCCTGCATTCATTTTTTCTCATCACAAAATGATCAGAAAGAGGCAAAGGAATTCAGGAACTTGGACTATGGTAGTTCCTGTGGAAGATATCAGGAGAGTGGTTTCCATATCATTTCTATGTATGAAAAGTACATGTTTTTATTATGAAATGGATTTAATAGAGCCAATACATTAATTCAGAACTATATTTCATAGAGTAGTACTGATTATTCTATGAAATGAGTGTGATTTGGAAATAGCAAACTATGTAGAAATATAAAAATTTCACTAGCAATTCAGTGTGTTAGTAAGAACACTCTTGGACTCTGTATGTCACAATTCCATGGAAGACAGATACACTCTTCCAGAATTGCTGGGCTAACTATAAGAGTAATGATAAGAAAATATGCCCTGGTTAGTGTGGCTCACTGGATTGAGTGCCGGCCTGTGAACTCAAGGGTGTCCAGTTTTATTCCCAGTCAGGGCACATGCCTGGGTTGTGGGCCAGATCCGCAGAAGGGGCACATGAGAGGCAACAACACAGTGATGTTTCTCTCTCTCTCTTTCTCCCTCCCTTCACCTTCGTATAAAAAGAAATTAATAAAATATTTTTTAAAAAATAAAAAACATAAAGGACCAATGGACAAAACTGAGGGATGGTGGGATCAGAGGAGGGAGGTGGGGATGGCTGGGGTGGGGGGAAGTGGTGGGGTAAAATGCAGACAACTGTACCTGAATAACAACAACAAAATGTCTCTTAATGCATGATTTTTAAATAGCTGCATAATATTCTAATATATGATTATGTTTTGATTTATTTAATCATTTTTCAACTAAGATACCTTTTAAGCCATATATAGGGGTCTGACACAAATAATGCCCCCTTTTTATTACAAAACCTTTTATTACAAAGTCATAAGCATGTAACTGTAACATGACAACATCAAACTCAAGCATACCATGTGACATTTTAGGGGAAATGTTCAAATTGCTGTTGTTGATAATAATAAATAATGAATAAATAATAAAGCAACATTCAAGCAGGCATAACTTCTGCTGGATCCTGTATTTTGAAAGTGTATAATAAAATATGTAACAAAAATAATTCCATCAAAATGTTAGCATCTGATGAAACTAGATGGTGAGTTTATATTCATTTTACTATTTTTTAAACTTTCAATATTTGAAATATTGCATAAATAAATATATTTTCAAAGAAAGAGCATCTTATCTAAATTGTAAGTATATATAACTTGATTTTTATAGTACAGTTTAGATATATAGTTAAAAGTTGCCAACAAAATCTTCATCATTTAATATGCTTTTAGGAAAATAATTGTATTATTAGGCTAAATATTTCTAGCCAGCAAACTGTTTTGCCTATTGTAACAATTGTTTTTGATCATGAGCTTTTTATTTTTAGGAATATATGTGAAAAGTAGGTATTGCCTTATTTATGCTTTGTCAAATTCAACTTTCATGTAATTTCTTTCTTATACTTGAAAGCAAATCTGTTCCAAATATATTCTGAGTATTTTTTTTTACTTTTATTTCCTTTCTCTGTTAATTTATTTTATGTTTTGTATGCCATACTTTGTTGTGAGAGGCTCATGTTTCTCAATTCCAGGACTTTGTCCATATTGGGAAATGAAGTTGCATCACATTCCATCTTCTTTTACTCACATTTCTGCATTAGCAGGTTTCTAAAAATTAGCCTTGCTCAGGCTGGGGATTTCTGCTGACATGTAATGGCACTGCTGCAGAAGCACCACTAAACTAAATAAAAATCTGCTTGCCTATGCACTAATAGCATTTTCTATATGCTTTTCCATAAAGATAATTCTAGAAGAAAGTATGGAAGTGGAACTTTTATTACAATGAAATAATGGCAAGATTTTCTTTTTTTTTGTGGGTTTTAAACACTCCCTAAGGTCAGAGCTGGGCTAGCATATTTGAAAAGAAAAATAGTTCAGCTATTTCTGCTGTATCCTCCCAGTCTTAACATCTACTTCTTTCTTGATACCTTGCCCACTTTTCTCAGTTGGATTTTATTTCTCTCCCTGTACTCCCTTTTGAATCTAGTTGTATAGTTCTTCCCCACAAAGAGAGAACCAACTAATAATCATGACAGCCTCCCTCCTCATCATCTGCAATGATCCAAGCTCCAGTCCTCTCACTATGGGAGATGTGTTCTTAGCGTTATGTCTGAAGGTCAGGAGTACCAAATGTGTTAGGAGAAATTGGAATGGACATACTGGAGGTCTTGCTTGTAGCATAGAGTTTGCAAAATCAAGGTAGAAATGAAACTATAACAGATCTTAGAAGGTTTTAGGAAATCAGTAACATCAACACTGCCACACAAAATTTAATAGAAGTTTGCTATAAATAATAATGCTTACTCTACAGATAATGTCTGGAAACCTTGCCTTAATCTATAGAAAATTGTCAGCCTCGATTTCCATCACATTTGTAAGACATACATGGTGATAAATTTTGTGTTGCTGTAAGAATTTATACTTTTGTGCTTGGTTCTCTATCCAAATGAATTATAATATTAGGAGTAAAAATTTCATTCACATATATTGCCTTTTGACTTTGCAGTTTCTATTGTTGCAGTTTAGTGTGAATGTGGAAAACTAAACAAATGGGCAAAAATTTGCAACAGACAAAAACTTTGGTTCACCTCCAAGGACCTAGGTTTTATGGGCTTTTCTGTGTCTAATGTAACTTTATGTCATTGTGCATGCTTTAATATCCTCTCACATTCTATGTCACTTGCCTTCCTCCTTTCAAATGCTACCTGAGTACAATTTTTAGAGTCTGTGTTTATTCATACTCACCATTGTTTATTTCTCATGCTTGTCTGTTTGAGAAAACAACAACACCTACTTCTAATTTTCATAATATTAGGCAAAGAAACAAAGCTTAAGCTGCTAGAAGAACTGATCAGATTTTGAAGAGACAGTGTTTATAACGTTGCTCCTTAGTCACTTGTTCAAGAAGGCTTTGAACATAGGCAGACAATCCCTCCTCCCACCTCAATATCCAGAGTCATGTTTGCTGCATTCATTATCTCAGTTAGGAACAAAGAGAAGCAAAGAGAAAATACTGTAACAGTTCCATACATAGTACATAGTGACACATTAGTAATAGCACTTCTTTTTAAATTTTTTCCTTAAGATTAAGAGTGTTTAGCACAAACAAACGCAATGCTGAGAGCTTGTGTGGTGTAGGAAAAATGTGCTACATCAACACATTGTATAGGAGAAAGCTTTTATGTGTGTTAAATTTCAACTAACGTTATGTCCATACCATTTTTTATTTTACCTAATTTAGTTTCAAATATTATTTTCATCCAAACAAAATTTTTATCTCCTACATCAAAGGATCATATTCAGTAGATCAAAGCATGTCAGTGTTTTTAAAACTGACTGAAGCTAGGTTCTGCTGAAGAAGAGTAAAAATGTAAGAACAGTTTGAAAATCATTCAAAAATTCTCTCTGCCTCTTATTAACACTTGGTGTCTATTCAGAATTACATATGGAAAGCAGACCTGATTAAAGAAGGCAAGAGGAGTCTGAAGGGGATAAATGAGAGAATGCAGTAAATAATTCTCGAGATTTTGAGTGTGTACATGATATAATTATATTCCACTTGTGCTACTTCATTAGCTGATGTGCAAACCAGTGAGGATTTGGGGAATTTTGAGAATCTGGCATCTCACAAGAGTCCCATTGTGTGGCTTCTCCAGCTTTGGGAATATCTAGGCAAGTTAAAGTATCCTTTGTCAATAAATCTATGTCCCTCAAATGTGTCTGTCACCACCTTTATGTGAACCACTGAGCCTTCTCATTTTGTTGCTGATGCACTGGTTCATCTCTAATATGTTGATAGAATTGATCCTATTCATTTCCAGGTAGTTTGGAAAGATCCAATACTCAGCCAGGGCGAAAGTGACAATATGCCATATACTGGGGCTTAGGCTTCATACATAATACCATCACAAGCCTATGTGATCTCAAGTCATTAAAGAAACAGTACTATTTATACAAATTTATGCAAGTCCCACTTATACAAAGGATTGTAATTTACATGATAGCAAACTGATCTGAATAAAAAGTTCATTTTAAATGCTTATTTTGGTTTCATGCCAACACTTCGCTACCATTGTATGTTCTAAAGCTGGGTAAAAATATAAAGGTTCCAGTAGGAGAAATGATTAAAGAAGAAAAGACAAAGAGAAAAAAATATATACTTAAAGTAAAAATAAACATTGAAAATCAATGTGGCTGACAACAGGGAGTTAGCAAAAAGACTTGAAGTATTTACTATGCCAGAAAATGTTAAATTATTTTAATTGGGGCCTCTGAGAGAGATTTTGGCTTATGTTTCAAGTAAAAATATTAAAACACTAGAGACTAAAGCTCACTAAATTAAGTTTTTGAATACGTCCTTATAAGATGGTGTTTTCAATAATGTTTAATTACATAACACTATACTGAAATACCCTAAGCAGTGAAGTTGTAAGCTCTTTCTGTAATAATAACTATGTGAACCACATAGAATTAGGCTGCAAGGAACACTTTTTCCTATATTTAGCAGAGAAGTATTTTTAACTCTTGGTGTGATTAGTTCCTGGAAATCAATAAACTGATTCAGAGTAAACTCTTCTTTTTTACCTTTTCACTGCATGATACATAAGAAATTTCCCCATTTGAATTATGTTGTTTAGTTGTATTTCATTAAGCTAAATTAAATATTCTTCATGTAATGAAGGTGAAAGATTTTTAAATGGCAATATGTGTGTATAATATTAAATAAAGATAATAGATCATTTACTGTGATCAACCCAAATTACAAACTTATTGGAAAAGCATGAACTCATTAAGCATTGGAAGATTGTCTGTGTTATATTTGTTCATAATTTAATCTTACACAACATATTGGGGAAAGAAAACCATAAATAAGTAGATACTGCTTCATTGTTAGAAAGTGGAGTCAGCTTCATTTGACATAACACTCAATTCAATTTTATGTTTTAATATAACTCATTTTTAACTCAATTACATCATAGTCTAAACTAATTATATTTGAGGGATGTTTTTGAAGAAAATGTGAACTAAAGATTTTTTTAATAGAAAACATGTATTTCATTGGACAGTGTAGCAAATTAGTAGGAGCGTAATATTCTAACAAGTGCATATGTGTTATTTTTCAAAACTAATGATTTGATAACAATCTTTCTAAAATGTCATAGTGACTGGAAATTCCAAATTAAGCTTTACTGTTCCGTTCAATAAAAATACTTAAGATTGTGCCTCATGTACTGTGTGCTTGAAACAAAACATTAAAATATCTGTTTTTCAACATACATTAGGCTATTTTGTAAGTTTTGGTGAATAGATTTGGGATAATTAAATTCTATTCATATAATTCTTTTAATTTAAACTTTACATAGATTGATTAGATGTTGCAAAATGTAAATTTATTTTTTAAAATTCGATATCCACATGTGACACTTGTGATCACTCATGAAAATTAAATTTTGTAAATATATGTTTTTGAATGTGAACTATTTCATAACACTTTAAGATTCTGGTTTTGAGGAGAGTGATGGCATTTGCTGAAAATTAAATAGTCAAACTGCAAACTTTCTAAGAATATATATTTCAGTGTTTATATTAGCTATAAAATATATATTTACAATAATATATTAATAAAGCAATGCACAGTGAGGTGCTATTTTAATTCCTCAGTTTAAAACAAAAGTACAACATAATATTAGAAATGTTGAGATGACATAAATCTGTATCATTTCTCTGGGACCCTAGGAGCTATCCACCTTGACATTCTTGGGTTGGTTTGGCAATATATAAATTCAAGTCATTTAGGCTCCCTAAGGCTAAAGAGCATTTTCTGGGCAAGTTGTATTTTGACTTATCTCAATGGAAGAGAGACCTCACCACCTAAGCCTACAGGGTTTTCTCTAAATATATAGCTTTTGTTTTGACTAAGTAATAGATAGGAGACTTAAAAAACTATCTGGGAATTTTAAATTCTCTTCACACAGTTAGTTGTGAAAAAACATAAAAGCTTTTTCTACGAGTACTTAGTGATTAAAATGTGAAACAAAGCTCAGAAAACATTGGAGACATATTATCTTTCACCATATTGTTTTACAAAGCCTTAATGTGTTTTGCTGTCTTTGAGAAATGTTGACTTTTTGCCATTTGTTAACCTACCAATAAACTCTGCCTAGTTCTCTTTATGACCTATGAGAAGAAGAATGCCTACACATTTTTAAAAAAATTGTTGTCTTAGGTAAGAAGATGAAGAGAAGTATTGGTTAATGTTTTCAGAATAGATAGTGTGCAATATTGAAAGCAACATCATTAAAAATTTAAGGCTAAATTCAGATAGGGCCTGATTATTGGTGTGTTCATTTCCATAACTCCAGGCACTAACTGCTGTACTGCTTTGAACATCTGTGGAGGACAGATTGGCAGGAGTAGGGGGTGTGGGAAAGGAGTGGAAAGGTAAATATAAAAGGAATGTTTTCTCGTCCTTCCAGTAGCATTTTAATATTTGCTGTAAGACGTGTTTTTCCCAGTTCCCCTCTTGGAGGATGGATGGAGGATAGAAATGTTCTGTTTGAGGGGGAAGAAAATAAGAATTTTGGTGTATGTGCAAGAAGAGAAGATTTATTTTGTGCCTTAGATTTATTGACTCTTTAACCATCAGACTTGTTATCTGGCAGGTGTAGAGAGTATTTCAGTGAGAAATGGTGCATAGATATTAGTCTGATAATACCTACTTGCTCACGTTCTGATTCTAAAAAATGATGAGATGAATGTATGAAGCATATCCCTGATGACAGGCCTAAGCTGTACCAAAAATGCCATGCTACATATAGACTTGGAAAGAACAACAGTAAGGTACAGGGGGAGACAAGAGATAAACAAATTAGATGAAGATGGGGGTGAAGTTAGCTCATAACTGTTGAAGGTATGTGTAAAATTGAATTTGCATCAGTCACACATTCTGTTCTTAACGACCAATAGAATAAAGACAGCACACTTCCCACTACTTACTAGGTGCTCTTCATATTCCACCAACTCAAATAGGGCACATGGATCTATATATTTTTTTTTCTTTTTTTTTATTTTAGTTTATTCAGTACAGTTTCTATCCTTTATTTCCATTCCAGCCCACCCACCCTTCCCTCCCCTTCTCCCTCCCATTTCCAACACCCCTAGTTTTGTCCATGTGTCCTCTACATTTGTTCCTGTAAACCCTTGCCTTCTCCCGTGAAATTCCCCTGAAATTCCCTCCCCTCGCCCCTCTGGTCACTGAC
>CM052538.1:110917847-111040103 GCA_028533065.1 Trachops cirrhosus
CCTTTTCTGGAAGTCTATTTTGTCTGATATGAGTATTGCTACCCTGGCTTTTTTTTTCTTGTCCGTTTGCTTGGAAAATTTGTTTCCAACCCTTCACTTTCTGTCTGTGTAGGTATTTGCTCCTGAGGTGGATCTCTTGTAGGCAGCATATGTGTGGGTCATGCTTTTTTATCCATTCAGCTACTCTATGTCTTTTAATTGGGGCATTTAATCCATTTACATTTAAGGTTATTATTGATAGGTACTTATTCATTGCCATGTAAGTACCTGTGTTCCTCTTTCTTTTTTCCCTTCCTTTCCTTAAAGCAGTCCCTTTAGCATCTCCTCAGAGCTGGTTTGGTGGAGGTGTATTCTTTTAGACTTCTTTTGTCTGGGAAGCTTCTCTTTTGGCCTTCTATCTTGATTGAGAGCCTTGATGGGCAAAGTAGCCTTGGTTGCAAACCTCTGGTTCTCATTACTTGGAATATTTTTTGCCATTCTCTTCTGGCTTGGAGCGTTTCTGTTGAGAGGTCAGCTGCTAGCCTTATTGGGGCTCCCTTGCACATTACTTCCTGTTTCTCCCTTGCTGCCTTTAAGATTCTCTCTTTGTCTTGAAACTTTGCCATTTTAATTATGATGTGTCTTGAGGTGGGCCTCTTTGGGTTCCTCTTGATTGGGACTCTCTCTGTTTCCTGGATTTGTGTGACTTTTTCTCTCATCAAATTAGGGAAGTTTTCCATCATTCATTTTTCAAATAAGTTTTCTATCCCTTGCTCTTCTTCTTCTCCTTCAGGTATTCTTATGATACAGATATTATTATGTTTCGTATTGTCTTGCATTTCTCTTAATCCCTCTTCATTTTTTCTGAGCCTCTTTTCCTGTTCTTGGTCTTTCTGGGTGCTTTTTTCTACTTTGCCCTCCAGCTCACTGATCTGATCTTCTACTTCATTGATCCTGCTTTTGATTTCTTCTGCTGTGTTCTTCAGTTCCGATATTGTATTCTTCATTTCCTCTTGGCCCTTGTTGATAGTTTCTATTTCCTTTTTCATGTTGATATAGTTTGCAGTGAGTTCATTGTAGCTTCCCTGTAGTTTCTGGTAACTCATTGAGAGTTCATGGAACTTGCTGATAATCATTGCTTTGAACCAGAATCTGATAGTTGAGTTGCCTCTATATCATTTAGCATTCTATCTGAGGCTTCCTCCTTTCCTTTCATTTGGGGATTGTTTCTTTGTCTTCTCATTGTTTGTGAGACTCTTCTTGTTAGCCTCAGCTTCTTAAATTGATCTGTTCTGGCTCCCTAGGTTTATGGTGTGAACTTCTGTGGTAGAATACCTGTGAGATTCAGTGGTGCAGTCTGTTTTGGGTATCCAGGTGTTCACAGATTCCACCTACTCTTTTTTGTGATCAGTTGGAGGGGTAACGCAAAATGGTTTAAGGCAGCAAGAGAGTATTCTACGATATTTACAGTAGTAGCCAGTAGAAAGGAGATAGGAGATTCTTTGGCTATGCATAGTGTTAATTGTGATCTTCCACCCCACTAGCCATTTTTTAGAAAGGATGTAAAGAAGATAAGACTCTTGTTGGGAAGGAAAGGATTGTGAGTTGGCTCTGGAAAGCAGTGAGAATGTGGGAAGTCAGATTCTGAGGTAGGATGAGAGTAAAGAGTAGTAAATAGCTGAAGTGTGTGAGAGAATAGAGTTAACCACTACAGTAATAGAGCTCAGGAAACTGTGAAGTGGGTTAAGATCTGGGATGGTTGTCATGAAGTATTTACAATTGTATAGAATAGCTATTATTTACAGTAATATTAGAGCAACAATCATATGACAGAATCTATGAAATCTAGATAACAAGAATAGAGAGTATTGAGCCTTTTACTCCAGAATAGAGAATATTGTACTAATAGAACACAAATGAAGGGCAGTAAATTAGCAATACACTATGAATGAGATAACAGGGGAAACCTATCAAATGATATGATATAACCTGTGAAGCAAAGAAGACTATACAGAAAGAAGAGGAATACCAAAATACTATAAAAATAAATGGTGTACGAATAATGAAATAATGATAATACAATTATGCGATAACATGCAGGTTCCAAAAAAAAAAAATGAAGGAACAAAGCAGAAGATGGAAGGAAGAAGAAGAGACAAATTTGGACAGCAAGGAAGAAGGGTCAACACTAGGATTACAGAAAGAGAAGCATAAAGAGATATAGATCTAAAAATAATATGAATTAAAAGATAAAAGGTTACTTCAAAATAATTAAAAGAAAACAAAAACATATGAAAAGATGCTCAATATCACTAGCTATCAGAGAGATGCAAATTAAAACCACAATGAGATACCACTTCACACCAGTCAGAATGGCCATAATAAATAAAACAACAGACAACAAGTGTTGGAGAGGTTGTGGAGAAAAAGGGACACTAGTGCACTGTTGGTGGGAGTGCAGACTGGTACAACCACTGTGGAAAACAGTATGGAACTTCCTCAGAAAACTAAAAATGGACCTGCCCTTTGATCCAGTGATTCCACTGCTGGGTCTATATCCTAAGAATCCTGAAAAACCCATCCAAAAGAACCTATGCACCCCAATGTTCATAGCAGCACAATTTACAATAGCTAAGTGCTGGAAGCAACCCAGGTGCCCATCAGTAAATGAATGGATCAAAAAATGATGGTACATCTACACAATGGAATTCTGTGCAGCTGAAGGAAAGAAGGAGCTCATACCCTTTGCAACAGCATGGATTCAGCTGGAAAGCATTATGCTAAGCGAAATAAGTCAGGCAATGAAAGACAAATATCATATGATCTCGCCTTTAACAGGAACCTAAACAACAAAACAAAGAAACAAGTAAAATATAACAAAGGACACTGAAATGGAGGATGGGATGTCAGTGACCAGAGGGGAGAGGGGAGGGCATTTCAGGGGAGAAAGGAAGGGTTTACAGGAACAAATTTAGAGGACCATGGACAAAACTACGGGGCTTGGAAATGGAAGGGAGGTGGGGAGGGATGGGTGGGTGGGCTGGAATGGGAATAAAATATAGAAACTGTACTGAATAATCTAAAATAAAAAATTAAAAAAAAAAGAAAACAAAAAAGCAAGAAACAAAACAAAACAAAAAAAACAAACAAAACACACCTATTGTTGGTTTCAGACTGGCCAAACCGTTTTTTCTAGCTGGCTTCAGCACACTGAGGGGCAACTGGAGACAGTTTTTCTCTGTTCCCATTCAGGACTCAGTCTCTGGAGTACTGTTCGTAGTGTAGGCACATGCATTCTTCCCCAAGCCCATCTGGTGCCTCTCCGAAGAGACCTGTGTGTGGGGTGCTAGGTGCAACTATGCGTGCCCTTGGGAGTTCACCACAGTGTGTTCTGATGTCCCGTGGAGCACCCCCGCCTTTTCTGGGTTCATGGGTGTGCACTCTTGTGGTCCCGAGGGACACCCACTTCCCCCAACTTCAGGATCTGGGCATCACAAGTCCAGTGGACCTCCCACGCTTTTTCTGGGTTCATGGGTACCCACTGTCTGGATCCTGAGGGCTCCCACTTCCCCCAACTTCAGGGCCTGGGCCTCACAGGTCCCGGGGAGCGCCCGCACCTTTTCCTTTTTCACTGCTGTGGTTTCTGAGACTTCCACCAAAACACACTCTCTCTGGGTTGGGGGCGCGGGAGTAGTGGCAGGTACCTTTGGATGCACTGGGTTGGGTGCACACTTTCACCAGGGCTATGCATGGGTGCTCACAGCCCCTGTGTGGGTGCCTTTTCAACCTCACTCCTCTCTCTCTATGCCCTCTGGTAAACTGGCCTCCCCCAGTTCTGCTCAGTCCTTGTTTGGCCAGGGAGGAAGCTATTGACCCAGCACACTCTTGGCAGACATCAGAGCGCTGGGCCTGGAGCTGCAACCTCCCTGGTCCCTGCACTGATCCACGTAGTCTCTTTACCATCGGGTTTTTCAATGTCCGCTACAATTTGTGATCTCCTATTTTCATATATGTTGTGATAATGTTGGCTATTTGCTCTGTTCCTACCTAGATGGGCTAGGATTTTTTTCCCGGGCGTCAGAGAAGTAGAATCTGCTCCCCGCTCCCACGCCACCATCTTCCTCCTCTCACACGGATCTATATTTAACTCTACTTTTCCCTTTCCCATTCCCTAATGCCAGAAGCATGTGACACCAAGGGAAGACAGGAAGAATATGAGAAAATATATTACAAAATTTCACCTCTCTAAGACACTGAACTGATGCCATTTCTTAGTGAATGAGGATGGCAGTTGAGTCAAATAAAATTGAAATGTTGAAACAGATAGGTTCAAGTCTTACTAATAAATATTTACTAAAATAATACATTGCTACTCAGGGAACTCATTACCCATAAAGATGTTGTTTTAATAGAATGCATGGGGTGGACCAAAAAGTTCATTTGGTTTATTCTGTAACATGGCTCTAGTAGTGCTTAGATATCTTTAACTTCATTTGAAACAACTGTTAGATTGTATTATGACAGCTGTGAAATTAGTGTGCACATAATATAATCAAAATTGGTGAATTTTTGTCTAGCATTTTAATATTGAAGATGGAAGACAATAAGCAACATTTTTGGCATATTATGCTTTATTATTTTAAGTAAGGAAAAAATGCAACCAAAACACAGAAAAAAGATTTGTGCAGTATATGGAGAAGGTGCTGTGCCTGATCAAACATGTCAAAAGTGGTTTGCAAAATTTCCTGCTGGAGATTTCTCACTGGACAATGCTCCACAGTTGTGTAGACCAGATGACATTGATAGTGATCAATTTGATACATTAATTGAGAGCAATCAACATTATACCCTGCAGGAAATAGCTGACATACTCAAAATATCCAAATCAATATAACTATTGCTGAAACTGAAAAAATGCGTATCTTATTTCACAGAAAAAACTAAATGAACTTTTTGGCCCACCCAATATTTGTTAGATTTACCAGAGAAACTAAACAATTTCATTAGTGAAAATATCATTTCTAAAATGTTAAAAACATTCCTTTCATACAAATACAGACTGGATGTTACTCAGTTTTATTTAACTCATTCAAGAGAAAATTTGTAAGATGTGAAGTTCTTTAGAATATAACTTGATTTTATAGTCACTTGAGAAAAATTTGTTAAGTTGGAAAATAAATTGATTATTGTTGCATGGGGTAATAAAACCATAACCTTTGTGGTTACTTCTCTAATTAACAGAAATCATTTACATATGTCCTGACCTTCTCCCAAAAATCTACATCTTGGCTAGTAACATCAAGAGATCATACTCTAATCAATAGTTAATAACAAGTTAAGTAATAGTTGGTTTGCTATGTTAGGGGCCATCAATGTGTGTCTGTGGGTAAGGCTAGATCATAAATATTTTAGGCTTTATGGTACATATGATCTCTGATGCACCAACTCAACTCTATCATCGTAGCACAAAAGAAGACATAGACAACACAAAAACAAAAAAGTATAACTGTATTTCATTACAATTTTACCATGGACAATGATATTTGAATTTTATGTAATTTTTAGGTATCACAGCATATTCTTCTTTTGATTTTTTTAATACTTAAAATGTATAGCATAATCTTAGACTGTGAGTCATGCAAAAACATATAGTTGGTCAGCTTTGGTCAGCAGGCTATAATTTGCTGGCCCTTGTATTAGACAGTCTATGGTCCAATGCTTTTAAAGAACATGCTTTTACTTTACATGTGAATTTTCTTAATAAATGACTATACATCAATGAGTTGAATTTTTCATCTATATATTTTTCACCTACAATTAGAAATTCTTATTTTAAATTAGAAGACATTGAAGGGGGCATGAATGGCTATGGAAGGAGAGTTGAGTTGGTGTGGTAAACTCATGATAAAATACACAGATAATTTATTACAGAATTATACACTGAAAAACTGTATAATTTTATTAACCAAGTCACCCCAATAAATTTAATAAGTGCTAAAAATAAAAAAATTTAATGAACCTTAATGTACTGTGAGACTTTTTATCTTTAATCTTACATAATCAAGACAGGTGAGTTGGATATTTTTGGCTTCTGGGAGTCCATATATTCTTGGGCTAAATGATTTCCAAGATTAGTCTTAAGTACACAACTATTGGCTACACATAAATCTAAAACAAATAAAAATTACTTAGGGCAACATTTCCTCTAAATTGTTTTTTCAGACTTACAAAGAAATTAATATCAACTGAGAATTGTATTCTCAAACTCAAACCCGTGTCTACAACACTTATATTTTCTTCAGTTCAGAGTGTAAAGGGATTTGCATTTATAGTGACTTAATATGTTTATCTCCATGCAAATTCAAATTTAAAGTACATGAGTTCTAGAAATATTTAGAAAACTAAGCAATACTAAGGGAAAAATGAAGTTGTACAAAATATTGGCAATTGTCATTTCATTACAGGATTCTGATGTTGAATCTACAGTAAGAAAGAAATAAGCACTCAAACCTAATGAAGTAAATTCTAGTTCTATAAAACTTTCACAATAAAAATTATTTCATATGTGACAAGCTAGGTCAATTAGAGATTGACATGAAAATTATATGTAAACATTCTTTTTTTCCTTTCTTTCTTTCTTCTTTCTTTCTTCTTTCTCGTTGTTCAGTTATAGTTGTCTCTCCTTTTTCCTGATTGCTCACCCTTACCTTGTCCTCCCCCACTCCCACAGTCCACCCCCTCCCCATAGTCCATGCCTATGAGTCTTCTATTCATGTTGCTTAGCTTGCCCCTGCCCCTTCTTTCCCGTTATTCCCTTTCTCCCTTGCCTCTGATCACTCTCAGTTTGTTGTTTATTTCCACGTCTCTCGTTCTATTTTGCTCATTTGTTTTGTTGATTAGGTTCCACTTACAGGTGCGATCATATGGTGTTTATCTTTTTCTTTCAAAGACATTTGAGGTGTAAAAAAGGCCCTTATGGCCCATTCTGCCATTGGAAACTATTTAGAATCATATGTACTCCAAAGAAGAAATGAATTTTGAAGTTAAGGATAAATTTATTTGAATTGAAGACATGATATTTATTAAAAAGAAAAAAGAAATTATTCAGTTGCATTACTGTTAACCAGGTTTGTGACACTAACATAGAAACATTAAGTGTTGTGATCATTTACAAGAGAATATTTCTGTCTGTTTCCATCACATTGCTTCATAGAGGAGATAACTAGCCCATCTGAAAGTTAACGATTTGAATAGTTTGTAAGAGTTCCTTAGCTGGGTGCTTAGGCACAGAAAGGAAGTTACTTAAGTAATCTGAATATTTTATTTGTAATAAAATTTTCTAGAGAAGTTTTTTATTCAAAAGTATTTTTCTCCAAATCACCATTTTCCTTTCTCCTCATTTATTCAGGTAAACAAATACTTTGTTAAATAAAACTGGCCCACTGTGTACCAAAAAATTCAGAGAACTTACTCTTTTTAGACATACAAATGAATGCAAATCCTTTCTTTTTCTTTTCTAAATTCTTAATTTTTTTTATTACTGTATAGTTGGCATACAATATTATGTTAGTTTCAGATGTACAACACAGTGATTCTACATTTATATACCTTACAATGTGATTGTGAATTTGTCACATACAGCAAAGAAAGGTAAATTTAAGAAAATTAATAAGTATATTTAAAATATTTAACACACGTTAATATAAATAAGGTTTGAACCCTGTAAGAATAACAGAAACTTGCCTTACTATAATATCTCCCTTAATTGCATTTTCACATTGCAAGGTGCACATTCATCATGTGCCTATTGTGTTTCCAATGCTGTTAGATACAGACTACAGTTCTGTTTTGTTCTTTTTTATAGCAAAGGAAGACAGAAAAAGAGAGACAAAGGGAAAGACAAACACTATTTCTTGAAGGAGGAGCATGAAGGCAAATTTTAGTAAACTAACATTATAAGATAGTTCAAGAGATAGAAGATGAAATCATAGAAAATATTTATATTACAAACTAAGTATTTTTGTACTTATGAGTATTACATTGGAGATAATTTAAGATAAAACCTCTGGGGTATTGATGAAGCCATGTCATATAAGTTAACCTACATTTTAATAATAAAATATATTAAAGCAGGACAAAAACAGAGTGCACAAATATTAACATTAACCTTTATAATTTTCTGGTTTAAATATTTTAATATTAAGATTGAAAAGGTATATGAATTAAATTTCATAGGGCTGAAAAATCTTATTTTTTAATTTGAAAAATTAAATTTCTAGTTAGTAAGATATAATTTTTGAATAGTACAGTAAACTAAATGGCTAATATATCAGATTATTACAAAATATCAAGATAAAGTTTAAAATATATTTTCAATGTCTTTCCCCTTATATTTTTATATCAGTTCTTTTTATGTTAATATATCTGTTCAAATTCACTTTTCTCCATAGGTATTATACAAGTTATATAGACCATGTGGTCTTCAGGTATCAATAATAATTACTTTTGGTCATAGATGAGTGTTTTCAGTGTGTATATATATTATTATTATTATCATATATAATTTATATATATATAATTTCCAAACCAGCTGTGTAATTTGAATTCACACATATCTTAATTTTTACAAATTACTTATCAAGATTGACTGTATGCAATAAAGTGTACCTGAATTTGAATAACTTTCACACCTAGTTCTTATGATGCATCTTTGACATTGACAGAGAGCACTTGTAAGAAATTTTGAAAGGTAATGCATGAATATTTTGGTTAAAGGTACTTACAAAAATCTACCTACACATGCATTGTATATCAAATATACCCCCATGTTCTCTAGTAGTTTTAATGTGAACTATTAGTGGAGTTATTTTAACATGAACACCCAAATTTTAAAGAAATATATACACTAATGCAATATAATACATACAGTATATATTTTAAAAAGTAAACATCATTGAAGAATGTTCTAAAAATAAATATATGACAGAATTCTAATTTTGTCTTTCCATGTCCTTTGGAGTACATAGTTTTTCCTCCATTAACTCTGGAGGCCACTGCTATGGTTCAATAATTCACAGCCCAGGAATGGGGGAGGGCGGTTTTCCTACAGTTAAGTAATTTATAATAGAATTTTGAGGTTGAAGGTGGAACATATATTTTAAAAACAGGTTAAAAAACCACTGGTCTGAAAGAAGAAACTGGAAAAGTCTGAATCCTACAGATTGTCTTTTCTCTATTATATATCTAATAATTATTTTCTCTACAATATACAGAGAGGGGCAAAAGTCAGTTTCCAGTTTTGAGTACAGAAACAATTTATTCTTGTATTATTATTTACTAATTATTGTATTATTTTTCCATAGGAACAACTGGAGACCTATTTTTGTCCCACCCTGTATTTTCAAGGGATGAGAACTTTGCCACAGTAGAAAAGGGAGTTAGAGAAGGGTTGTGCCATGGCTCCCTGGTCAGATGAAGGCAGACATGAAAGAGGGATATGTACAAGATCACTGAGCTGTTTGATTTTCCATCAAAATCAAAGGTTGTCTCTTTATAGGGTGCTATATGCAAAACTGAAAATAAATTTTGTGAAGTAAAGTTTGTATTTATCAAGACTATATTATTCTTTTAGGTAAAACTCAGATTCACTCTGTGACCTACCGTGACCCATTATTTATTTATTTTAATTCAGGCTAAGAGGCTAAATGTTAGTATTAACATAAAGCTTTACTCACCTCCAATTTATATATAACACACCCTCAGGGGTATGGAAAGTGGGTTGCAAAACTCTAATTCATTCTTGACTGGGATGAATCGCTCATTAACTTTCTAAGCAGAAGAGCTCAAGCATACTTTCTCTTTTCAAGGTTTGGAAAGTAGGTTTGCAAGTCCTGTGGGGTTTTCTTTACCATTCTAGGTCAAACTTCAGATTCTTTTATATAGAATGAATGTCACTTCTGAAAACTGCTTGTGAAAAGGACTTCATGTCTTTTAGAAATGTCACACTTTAGTCTACTAGATATGCCCAACCTTGTTTTCCTCCTGCCCTAATAATGTGCACATTCTGACAACTAATTGGTGAGCCTACCAAGGGAACTAAAGATATTTTTTTCTGTCGTAGTAAAAGTTTCCGTGATACAGAGAATAAACTGATGGTTGCCAGAATGGAAAGGGAGGTGGAAGAACGGATAAAAAAGGTGAATGGGAGTAAGTGGCACAAACTTCCAGGTATAAAATATATAAGTCATGGGGATGTAATGTATGGCATAGGGAGAATAGTCAATAATATCTTATTAACTGTACATAGTGACAGGTGGTTCCTAGATGTATTGTGGTGATCACATCATTAGTGTTACAAATATCACAACATTTTTGTTGTACAGCTGAAACTAATATAATATTGTATGTCAATGATACTTTAACAGATAATAAATTTCTAAAGTTTCCCTGTGAGATATGAATCTGAATATTTTCATTGGAGAATAGTTTAATTTCTCCCCTTATTTCCCTCATAATCTATTATTTAATCAGACAGAAGACTGAAAGGAAAATTGTGTTGAAGAAGCCCTTCATTTCCTAGTGTTATAAAAATAGTCCCGTGACATAAGGGATCAGCAATAACAAACCACTCCAAGCTGACAACTCATTTATTTCATAACAACCCACCATTTGCAAATTTGAAAGAAGATTAATTAATAAGGATTAAAGAAGGTTAATCAAAATATATTTATATTCTTTTATTTGAAAGATAATTTGGAATAAGAAATATTCATATTTATAGTAATATAACTTAGTGTATAATAGAGACTATTGTATATAATCCTAATGGCTTTATGGCCTCTATATTGCATGAGACATAGAAAAATAGTCTCAAAAAGTAGATTAGCAGGTAGTGTTCAACAATAACCAAATGCACAATGTGCTACCCTCCTTTAACTGAATAACATGGATTATACAAGTAAATGGTTCTCCCTTTGCATGTGAACCAGTCCATACACCTGGCCCAGGCACTAACCTGCAAATACCAGCTCTATTCCTACTTATTCAGAAGTGCTACTATGGAAATGCTGCCTATAACATTCTACGAAAAATTATGTTTTCAAAACTGCAGATGTTTACACAGTCCAAGGTAAGACTTATGAAATGTATTACATAAGTAAATGTGACATGGGATATTTACTGTTTGATTTTAAAAATTGCAAGAATATAAAAAGTAATACAGGAAATGATTAAAAATTGTCAGTTTTATGAGTTTAAATGTTTCCACACTAATCGTTTACTAAATTCTGTAACTGAACTTTTAAAATCTAAAAATTATTGGCAAAATAGGTTGGTATAGATATTGGGTGTTCTGCTTTTAAAATTTTGGTTGTTTGAATTTCCACAATTTATTCATTATGTTGGCACTCTGTAGCCCTATTATCAGTCAAAGAATTGGCAAATAGTTCTGAAGTTATGACTTTTGCTAGCAGTTAATATTTAATTATCGTTCAAATTTAAAACAACTGTAGAAAGCATTGAGTTTAGCAAGTTTTACTCATATATTCACATCTACAAATAGAAAAGTAAAAATGTGTTTGAAAATAAATTTAAGTAGTGTAAACATTTTCAACAATATATTTGAAAAATTCTTTTCATAGTATAATGCAATGGCAAATTTTATTTTTGAGTTCATATGATTTATATAACTGACATCTGATTTTCTAATTTTTTATATGAACATGCTATGACTATGGATTTTTATATAAGAACATTTACAAAGTAAAAATTTATTTGTATAAGGCAAAATATGTGATGGGAATAAAAATGTACATTCTACTTGTCTAATGAAAATAATATAACAGGATTATTCTGCTATATTTTGAAACTCAGGAATATACTGAGGGCAGATTACCTGGGTTTGATTTCTACCTTTAATTCTTATTATTAGCTATGTGACCTGAGGCTTTTCATCTTATTTTTCTATAGTTTGAGTTTCTCCATGTTTCAGATGGAGATAAAATTATGTTTGTTTGCCTCCTAGGTCGTTGTAAGGATATCTATATATATAATGCTTGGAATATCTATCAAGTTGGGTGCCATAATTAATGCAAGATAAAACTTAGTGGAATGACCCAATGAGACAGATGGAAAAGGAGAAAACCCATACTTGGTAGAACATAAGGCTGGAAATAATATTTAAAACACTTGCTCATCAATGTCCCAATACCACAGATATAAATAATTGAGTTGATAAAAGTTTCAAGCTAGCCATTCCCAAGTGAACCGGGTCCAAAATTTTCTGAAAAGTATTTTCTCCTCTCTGTCCATTTAACTTCTAATGCCAGAGTTTTTGGTGCCCTTTCTATAGTTTTACAAGAAATACCACTTGTGAGTTTACAGTTTCATTCATATATAACACCCTCCTTCTTGTATCTTGTTTATTTCTTCTTCTTTTGCTTTGTAAGCACTATATTATGTTAAAGGCTTTAAAATATCCTCTCAGAGAGAAATATCAAGGAAGCATTGTTGATATAATACTCTGCTCTGAATTATGGAAATCATGATATTACTAATAAACAAACCAGGCACCCCAAAATATTTCAGTTTAGAATAGAAAAGAGAATGAGACATTGCTTAAAAACCCAGTTCAAAATAGTTCTTCATCTAGTTTTACTTTTATAGTGAGATTTAGCACATGCAGTGCTTTTAAATTCCATTAAGGCCAAGAATGTTAGGGAAGTGAACAACAATGCTGGCCATGAGAAGTCTGTAAAACACTCTCAAATTGCAAAATAGTTAAAAGAATGCATCAAATTGCCTTTAATAATTCAAGTTTCTTTCAAGATATTGTAGCATATTCTATATCAGATATTTTCATTATTTACAAATCTAATGAGGAAATTAAACAAAGCTTATTACTATGTTACAGGGTGCAGCCAAGAGGGGTGCCCCAAATAGGGATTTGTAATGGGGCCCAGAACTCTAGGTGTCCAGGAAGTATTAGGATGTCCTCAACGCCACCCCTCAGGTTCAGGTTGGGGGAAGGGTCAAATGGAGCAGGGCCATTGAGAGCTGTTTTGCATAGCAACAGCTTTGCAGCTAACCTCTGGCATGGTCATTTAACATATCTTAATTGGTTACATAGATATATTAAATAGCTGTGGCCGTGCTCTGAGTCAGGGGAATGGAAGTAACTTCCCCACCAAGATGTAAATGGGGGCAGGTACCCCAAGTTACAGCACCTGTGTGAGAGCTTATAGATGACTGGCTCCATGAAATGGGGCCATGTCTGCCCAGACTCAAGATGGCAGTCCAGTAAAGCTGGAAGGATATGAGAGTGCTGGCAAGTATAGCTGATTGTAGGAGGAGTCGGAAATGGGGCTGCAGAGGAAGACTGGTGCGGGGATTTAAATTGAGACGGGCAGCCATTGAGGAGGGAGACTCGGCAGCCATTGTGCAGCGAGAACCTCGCAGCTTTGCCAGAGTGGGGACCCCCGCAGCTTTAGAAGGGGGAACCACCACCCAGTTTTAGCAGAGATCCCAGCAACACAGCTGATGGTGCCAGGAACTGAGGGAGGCCTACCAGCTGAGACGGATTGCTGGGAAGAACTGGCGCTGCCTGAGCCATGGACTTCTATTCTTTTCCTGAGATATGATACCCCAGATTGGGTAAAGGGGGAAGGAAGGACTGTGTGTGTTTGTGGGTGTTTTAAGGGGCTTTGGGATTTTGATGAAGACATTAGGTCACTACTTTAAGTCTGTACAGCATTAAATAAACATTTCCTTTCCTTTTCACGAATCTCTGGCATTGAGAGATGTCTTTCCTATAAGGCAGAGGACATAACAAACCTGGAGCATTCCTTTCGGTAATAGTATATTGGCCTTTCGGCCCTTGTGTTCTGTAACAACTACACACATGTTTATAATTAATAATAAAATTGACATTTTCATTTATTAATGTGTTCTGTTTCAGTCTAATAAAGACACTCATAAGTCTTGTATATGTTTCAGTTAAAATCTACTTGGAAATATTGTACTATATAGCTCTTTGTTTTTTCATTTTAAAGAAGTCTCAACATCAATATTATACCTATTCAATAGCTAATAAAATGAGAAAGAAAAATTAGATGAAAAAGTGAATACACTTTGTCTGAGTTGTCTCTACTTTAAAATACATTTTTATGGTTTTGTTATGGCCTATCTCTTAATGACAAGCGTTATTAAGTCAATTATTTGAAAAGTATTTTTGCATCTTATTCTCTGCCTATCATAGTTGGATTATTTTTGTTAATACTCACAAAAGAAAATAAAAATAACATTAGTAGCAATTAATTGAAGATGAAAAGGTGTTGCACTAATAGGTATTTCCACCAAAATATCTCATTAAAACTAATTTATACATGAAAGACTGTGATTTGCAGAAGTTACAAAATTTTCCAAGACCTAATTCTCACAATAATAGAAGAATACACAAATGATGTTAGTTTTTGAGAAATATAAATAAAAAGAAAATGATTGGGGATTTCTTGGAAAATATGTATATAGAGAAAGTTTTAAAAAATTCTAGTTATGTCAACATTGATAAAAATTATTTGCTAATAACCATAAGTATTAATATATTTCATAATTAATAGAAGTCTTTTACATATGATAAAGAATAGTGAGCTCAATAACATCATGATTATAACTAAAAATTCTTGATTCCATGTATCTGGGTAATACTGGCAAAGCTTTTGTTTTGTGGTCCAAAAAATATCAATTAAAACAGTTTCCATTTCACAATTTATTTGAGAATTAAGTAAATGCATGTATCATATTTTCAATGGAACCTGGCTCAGAGCAATTCATAATTTAATAAATGTTAGCTATATGAATAATAGTTACACAATCATGCTTTACAACAACATCTTAAGTAATATATGCATGTTAAGCAAAATTATAAAAAAATAAACCAGAGACCTAAATGAAAGACCTTAAATTATAAAGTATTAGAAAGGAATGTAGGAAAAATATTTGTGATCTCAAAATGGGGAAATATTTTTAAATATAACACCAAAAGCATGATTCATTAAGAAATTAAATTGGAATTTGTCAAAATTGAAAACTGCTCCTTCAAAGATGCTGCTAAGAAATGAAAAGACATGTTACAGGCAGGGAGTAATTATGTGTAAATCGTATATCTCATAGAGGATTTGATTCTAAAATATAAAAATAATGTGTGAACTAAATAATAAGAAAATAAACAATCTAATAAAAAAAGTCCAAGATATCCAAACAAATAATCTATTAAAGATAAGATACACAAGGAAACTTAGTTCATGAAGGATGATCTAGTCAATATGACTAGTAATTAAAGGAATAAAATTAAAATTACAATAAGATAAAATGCACAAATATTATAATGTCAAAAATGCTACATGCAATTAAGGATATGGAATTATTTTAATTCTCAAACATTACTGATGGGCAGCCATTCTGGAAAATGATATGGTACTTTATTTAAAAATTATATACTTATATGACCCAGCAATTTCACTTCAAAGTATTTACTCAAGAAAAATGAAAACTTGTTCATATAAAAATCTATGCGAAAATATTTACTTTTGATCTTTGTAAATTGTAAAAATAAATAAAACCTAGTGGTTTTACAACTTTGTTATATCTACTATATAATGGAGGAATACTCAGCAATAAAAAGAAACAAACTGTTCTACAATATTTTTCAGTCTCAAGTACATTTTGCTAAATGAAAGACACCAGACTCAAAATTCTGCCCAGTGAATTATTTCATTTATATGACATTTGAAAAAGCCATACTGTTGTGTACAAAACAGATGAATAGTGTCAGAGTCAGTGGAGAAGAAATAGTTAGAAAAGGACATGAAGAAGTTGTGATAATAGAATTGCTCTTCCCCTTGACTGTGGTTAGAAGGTTACATGAGTATGTCAAAACTCATAAAGCCATGCAACAAAAAAATTGGTTTTACTTTAAGTAAATTATATGTCAGTGAAAAGAAGGAAGTTACGAAAACAAGGATGAAATTACAAGTAATTGTTTTTTTTACTGAAAAAAGGAATTGTAGAATCCTATAAATTTGTAAATAAAAAATTACATTTTGACATTTCAAAACATTTTGCTTTAAAATATCCTAATATTCCTTCATATTTATAAAACATTAACTATTTAAAAATACTATGCCTAGGGGACACAAATCACACTTTATCTAAGGATTTATAAGTCATGTAAGTGTAATAAGATCAATTGCACAGCTTTTTAGTGTTTGTTTTTATTGAGATCACATTTCAGTATTTATTTTTTTAATTCATTTTATTCTAAAAAAACCCTATAAATTCCAATGTATTTTTTAGCCAAGAGTACTGGTTCTATGGCTACATTGTCATAATATATAAATAGAAGTTATTTATACAAATTCCATTTCACTCCTGTATCCACTAATAAAAGAATGAAATACTTGGCATATTTGGTATCTTTTCCATATTACAACATCTGAAAATTTTTGTTTTCTCAATAATGGTATCAGCCTCCTTAACAAAGGCAAACCTAATTACAAGCTGTAACATTATTAAATAATTAATCTGGAACCTAAGAACTCAATGTTCATATATACATATAAAATATATATGTAATATATATAATGCAGGAAAATAGCATTTTTGTATATGTGAGTTGTATTTATGGATGTATGCACATGAGATATATATGTATGCATGTATGTGCAAGTATATATATATGTCCACACACACAAAGACTATGTGTATGTGTATATATATGTAAGTGTATGTGTCTGTATACATACATAAGTACATGCATATATACATGTGTATATATGCATATAACATTGTATACTACTGTTCTTTCTCATTTAACACATTTTCTTAAATCATAAAATACATGTATAATATAACTTAGTGTTTTCTTAATCAGAAATGCATTTGTCAAAAATATTAAAATGTAACATTACTTATAGTGTCATTGACTGACTAAGGAAACAGAAGTCTTGTAATTTTTCATAACTTCAAGGGAAGGTTTTAGAATAATGTACTAGAGCCCAGGCTGGTGACTCTAGTGGACTAAGTACCAGTTTGCAAACCAGTAGCTCAGTGGATTGAGTGCAGGTCTGCAAACCAAAGGGTCACCAGTTCGATTCCCAGTCAGGGCAGGTGCTTGGGTTGCAGCCTGTCCCCAGTGGTGGGGGTGCACAAGGCACAGCCATACATTGATGCTTCTCTCCCTTTCTCACTCTAAAAATAAATAAAATCTTTTTTAAAAATGGCATAATATACTAGAAATAACTCCCAGATAGCTCTTCTTCATTCATTGACTATGTCAAAATTTAAGTCAGTGTCTGAATCTGCACAAGATTATGCTATTATCCATGGCAAATTACATAGGCACATAAGTGACCCATCCAAAGTCTCTATCTGCCAGTTTCTTGTGTTCCTAGTTGTCAAAACCATTTTCTTTCTTTTCACCACAATTACTTAATCATAGAATCTTATCTTAGCTATTATTCTATTGATCTCCTATTTCTACATATTTTGTGAGCATAGTCAACTGCTTGCCTTTGTTCTGGACTTCGCTTACAGGGATATTTATATAACAAATAGCCTTGGAAGGCAGAGATAATGTCTTCCTCTGGAACAAAGTGTAGGAATGCTTGATTACCATTTTAAAGTATTCAAGGCTTCCTAAGCTCAGAGAGTTTAGGGTTCCTCTCTTGTCTACTCGAATGATTGTGTGTACAGGTGTTACCTAACCTTCTTATGCTATCTTTTGGAGATTGAGGCTTAGGGAACCAACCCAAGAAATGCTGATATTCCAATTATTGCTATTGCTATAAGTAATAAATTTATTTGTCTCTAATGCAGGATTCTTGTCTCTTTAACTTGCCTCCATGAAACTATGTTAAACTAACTTGCTAGCTATTAAATGGAGGCTTTGTAGAAGAGGAAGCAAAAGAAAAAGTGTTAATCTAGTCAGTTAATGGAATTTGAGTGAAGTCTGTGTGAATTGGTGGTGAATATATTAACTACATTGTATGGTGAACTGGGTAATAAATGATTTTGCACCCCCTTGCCTACTAATATGGACGAGTAGGGAAGGGGCTTGTTCGCTGACTATGAGGACATAGGTAAAAAGACGGTTGCTCCAAAAGTGCCCAATTTTTCTCTAACTCTCCCCAGCAAAGAAAACTTCCATTTAATCTGGCGATCAGCCTCAGGTTCACTTCATCGTAACAACTAATCCTAAAATTCACCAAGGATGAGCAGCAGATTCTGACCCCTTTCAAACAACATAGTTACAGAGACACACATCTACATCATTGCACTGAACATAAAAGAGGGAAATGTATGCCTGTGATGGGTTAGAACTTTGGCTGTTTCACCTGGGAGAGGGGAGGGCAAGGCATACAATATTTGTCAAGGAAAATAGCAATGCTGTGCTGTCTTAACACTTAGCTTCTCCTGAAGTCTATAGGATCAAACTTAGATTAATTCAGAGATGACAGTAAAAAGTCTCAGAGTGTTTTCCAGTGGGTTCTGGCTTTATATGAGAGATTCTCTGAGATAGTAACGTCCTCAGAGAAATCAAAGTTGAAGCAATGACTGCCATTCATACTCTTACTGCCCTGAAGACAGTTTTCAATGATGGTAAGTGAACCAGTACAGAATGAGAAACTGATGCAAAGGAATCTGTACAAATATTTTCAGTCAGTTCTACACCTGGGGAAACTCTGTTAGCCTTTATGTTGACTGAGAACAAACCTAATAAATATTCCTTTGATTATGGAAGCAGCAAATGCCTGAATAAGATGGACTCCTCACACCAGGTGGCCACTGTGCAAGTCAAGCCTGTGTGTATCAAAGGGCTAAAATGCCATAGCCATGACCAGACAACTGTGTCTGTGTCTGTGTGACAGAGAATCCCCAAATCTGTCAGTGATGATGACCTTTCTGCCAACTATAAAGCTGTGGGTGGACTGAAAACATTGCAATTTTTTTGGTTGAATCACAAGCAGTCACATTAGTGCTCAAAATTTCTTCTTCAGACCCCTTGATCCCTTCATCTCTATTATCCCTGCCTCAAATGTTTTAAGGAATAAGTTGAGTCTTTGTGAGCTAAGATCTACTGGAACCCAAGGGGTGTGGAGGCCATATCCATTCTTTTGCATATGCAGATGAATTTGGGGAAAAGAAACCAAATAAACTTTTATGCTTCTGTCTGATATACACATCCAAGTCACCATTTTGCTGGGGCCCTTGGGGAGCAAGGGGTACCAAAATTAAACTGATATTTGGACAGGGTCTCAGTGAAGAAAAGAAGGTGGCATGACAATTTGAGTGTAATCTTACAAACTAAATCAGTGTAGTTTTTATTTCCTCTACATATGAATGTATAGTAGGAATTAAATGTGTTACCTGCTAATACTTCTTGGATCCATAAGTGACAAGAGTATATTGTCCTGATTGGGGAAATCCATAGGAAGTGCTAGTCCCTTTGGGCCTTGTAGTGCTAACGACACCTTTGAGATACAAATATCTACAACTACTGACTTTGCTGAAGACTCTGGAGAACAAAGGCAGGCTTCCTCTAGACATACCCTGGAAGGTTTTATATTTATACCTTTTGACATAGCTACTAGGTACATGGATTTTTTTCTTTTGGAATATAATGAACAAACTGAACTAACAAGGAAAATAGGGACAGACTCATAGATGGAGAGCAGGATGACAGCTAGTGTTGGAGGTTAGGAGTGGAAAGATTTAGTAAAAAGAACAAAAGATTATGGAGATGGACAACAGTGTGGTGATTGTTGGAGGGGTTATAAGGCAACTGAATGGTAATGGAAAAAATACAACAAAGATTAAAAAAAAGTACAAAAAACAATAGATATACTGGTTTTTAAAAGCAGTTATTAGTTTGTTACAGGACTCTGTTGAATTTTAAATGCCTAAACCATGGAGGCTAACTCCCTGGCCTGATATTTCCATTATAGGTGAATCAACTCAGATTCAATGACAAATAAGGTGGGGAGCCAGTAAGTCTTGATGCAAAAAATAAATGGTGTGTGTGAAGGACATGCCAGTCTATTGCCACTGGTATCTATACTATATATGAGAAAGTAAATAAACTGTAGCTATCTTTTGGGGAGAACTTTGTCCCTCACTTTGCCATCTAAAGTAAACTGGTTGCTCATTGAGATCTTCAAGTCACAGAGAGGTATTCCCATAAGTACCTGATGCTGGTCTAGACATGATTCAACTAAGCTGAAACCAGATGGCATCCATTGAATTGGTATGACTATTGAAACTCAGTGCCAGCTGTACAGAACTAAAAATGGGTGTAAAACCCTTTTTGGGTAGAACTCAAGGGATTGTCATTGCTCTGGCCAATATTCCTTGATGAACCTTGTTTAATTTTACTAATTCTTGGGTTGTTAAACCAATGCCCTAATCTGCCACTTGGAAAACCATGGATTAGCATATTAAAGATGCTCTTGTTTGGGACCACACAGTGGGGAGGCCAATCACAGCTGCTGATTTAATCATTGTGGTCACTCCTGTAGATGCCTGGTCCAGGCTCATTCTTTGAAGAGGCCATCTGGATCTAGCTGCTGATTGAGCCTTACACAGCAGATCGCAAGCATTTCTTCCTGGATTCATCATCACACCCAATTTGGCAAGGCATCCACCATCACAGACTGGACACAAAATAAGGGACTTTATGCTTTTGATGCAGAGATTACAGCTGAGTGAAAGTCTTATGACTCATGCCTAATTCAGATTTTTTACCTTGTGGGGAAGGATGCCAGGACATACTGGGCATGGAACCTACCTGCTTTTGACAGATTGACTATATTGAAACTTTAAACCAGTCTCAGGATCATCTATGGTGCTATACTGCTGTTGATACATGTTCAAGTTGCTGTTACAGCCCAATCAGCTGATTTGGCCCACATACTTGTGGCTTCTGAAATTAATCTGTGTTATGTTTTCAGCTTTCCAGAAAATCTTCAGTCTCTTAATAGTGTGACTTTTATAACAAATATCACCAACACTGAGCTTAAAGGCAAAATATTTAATAGACCTTCCATGTTGTTATCATCTACATGCTTCTGATATTGTTGACTATTAAAATGTACTCCTGAAAAACTGACTCAAATGTTATGTGACTGTACTGCTCTCACTTTGTCCTGGCCCATGCATATGAGTAAGATAGTTTGGTCACAATGTAGCTCTCCAAAGAAAGGGGTCACTTTTTCTTGACCAGTTTCTGGATAACAATCTGCATTCAAGGGGTGTGGAATTGCATGGACCTATTTATAAAATCTGAGATTTCATGATGCCTCTTTCATTTTTCTATTTGTAACACAGTGCCATCTGAATGATACATCTTCTGGGTGACAGTCTGGCCAGAAAGAATCCTAGATTCATACCTAATTTTTGTTTGTGGCTACTTTGGTCCTCTTGTTGATACGATGTGGCCGTAGATGAGAAAGATAATAACCACTTGGTAGAATATACTGCTTGGTGAGTGATCCAAAGTGGCTCACAGATTCACCTAGACCAAGGCAGGGGACATAATATTTTTCTGTAAATTTTATTAAAATGCCCTTATTCTTCAAACACTTAATGTTTCTGGATGAAAAAATCTCTCCACAATGAGGGTATGATCAAAAGAGTAATGATTTTTAGCTACAAAAATAGAAAATGATGACTTTTAGTGCTGAAGGGAGAACAGTAACCCAAAAATCAAGGACATATGGGGGCAGTGGGGATATTAATGATATTTGTATTTTCTAAAAGAATACCTGGAAGTTTTGCATGTAGGAGACTTCACTGGTGCATTGGAAACACTGTCTATTTATCCCACAGACTGACGTAAGTCTTACTTTGGAGGCTTCAACATTTATAAAAATTTCTTTCTTTCTAGGAGCACCATTTGCACCCCAGACTGTTCTTATTGTGTAGAAACTAAACATTAAATTGACTCCCTCTCAAACACATGACTTGTCCTTTAGAAGGGATTGTAAGAGAGCTACAAGTTTTTAAGAAAACCCCACTAGTAGATCAAATACCCTGCAGAAGACTGTAGTGAGCTCTTCAAACTCAGTCCACCCTTAAATACAGAAGTTTTCTGGAAAGCTAAATAATTGATTTGCACACAACCTGTGAGCAGTATTCTTTATGAAGGTAGTCATCCAATTACACTGTGATGCAAACTTTTTTTCTGATGTTAACTTATATTAGACATTAAACTTTGAATGCCTGAGTTGAAGACCAGATGCACAAACATAACCCTTGTAAGACCATGCCAATAATGGTCAAAGCAAAAAGTTTGTTTGCCATGTTGAAAGAAAAGGTGGAGCCCAAACATGATGTTGAATTTATTGCTGTTCCAGTTCATTTAATGATTCAAAAATCATTATTCATTACATAATATTAAAGTAAGTGATGAGTCTGTGTTGCTGATGTGACTGCAGCTGAAGAATTTTTGGAAGCTTTAGGTAAGCTGATTGTTGAGGAAAATTATTTACCAGAACGAATATTCAGTATGGGTGAAACCTCCCAATTCTGGAAACAGAAGCCCAAAGGTTCTTTCATTCTTAAGGAAAGCAAGTCAACGCCAGGTTTCATGGCTGTTAAGGACAAAATAACAGCCTTGATTCGGATAATGCTTTATTTAGGCTACAAATTGAAACCCTTTGTCTTCTTTCTTCTTGCTTGCTTGCTTTATTTATTATTATTTTTTAAATTTTATTTTAGTCATTGTTCAAGTACAGTTTTCTGTCCTTTACTCCCATTCCAGCCCACCCACCCATCCCTCCCCACCTCACTCCCACTCCCACCTCCCCTACTTTTTGTCCACGTGTCCTTTATACTTGTTCCTGTATACCCTTCCCCTTTTCTTCTGAAATTCCCATTCTCTCCCCTCTCGCCTCTGGTCACTGTCAGCCTGTTCTCTTTGTGATCTGGCACAATGAAAACCCCAGGGCCTTCAACAAACCAATAAGCACACGCTGCCTGCCTGTGCACTACAGGAGCAACAGAAGTCATGGATGACCTAAGTCCTCTCTCAAGATGCTGTACTGAATTGTTATGCCAGCAAAATGAAGAAACGTTTGGAGAATAACACACCTTTCAAGAATTTTTTATTGTTAATAATGCTCCCACACATCCTCCTTTACTTAGCGATCTTCATCCCAATATCAAAGTGGTGCTTCTTCCTTCAACCACCTCTGTGATCTTACCAATGGATTAAGGATTTATAGAAGCTTTCAAGGCTTACTGTATGAAGAGAGCCTTTACCCAGCTGTACCTGAGAAAAACACTAAGTAGAAATTGATTAGGAAGGAAGGATTACATCTATAACTGCATCAAGAAACCTGCTTGGGTGTGGGGTGGTATCACCAAGGAGTGCATAAATGGCATCTAAAAGATGACACTCAAAAGGCCCATCCATGACTTCAAAGGATTTGCCAAGAATGAGGAGGAGGCAAAAATACACATGGCAAACAGCTTTAACCTCGGTGTGCATAAGAATGACATTTAGGAGTTCTTGGAGGTGATTACTGAAAAGTGAACTAGCGAGAAGTTGTTGGAACTGGAATAGGAACATATAGCTGAGGAAGAGGCAAGAGAAAAGGGAACAGCAGAAGGAAAAAGAAGACCCCCCAGAAAATTCACAGTGAGGAGTTTAGCAGAAGTTTTTGCAAACTTCAACAAGCTCATTAAAACATTTGAAACATGGACCCCACCACCAAAGAGTTTTCATAATAGAAGGGAAAGTTTATAGTGCATTATCTGTTTATAAACACCTCTACGATGAAAAAAAAAAAGAAACAAACCAAGCAAACTACCATGGAGTCTTTCGAAAAGGGTGACACCGCATCAAGAAAAGCCTCAGGCAGGCTCTTCAGGAGGTGTCCCAGCAGTCGTTGTGATCAAAGGCGATGACAACTCCACTTGTGATCTTACCCCTGAAGAACTTCCAAGGACAAGATGTGGAGGGGAAGGCGGTGATATTGACCATCCTGATCCTGAGTAGGCATAACTAACATGTGTTTGTGTCACAGCCTTTAACAAACAAGTTTAAAAAGTAAAAATAAAATAAAATAAAACTAGAGAAAGCTTATACACTTGTTCTAAGAAAGAAAATATTTTATACAGCTGTACAATGTGTTTGTGTTTTAACTTTCATTATTGTACAAGAGTCAAAAAGTTAAAAATATTATAGTTTCTAATGTAAAAAAGTTACAGTAAGCTAGTTAATTTTCATTGAGAAATATTTTTAAGTTTAGTGTTGTCTAAGTCTATACTGTTAATAGTCTACAGTAGTGCTCAGCAGTGGCCTAGGCCATCGCGTTCTGTCACCACTGGCTGACCAACTTGGCCAGAGCAATTTCCAGTCCTGCAGCTTCATTCATGGTCAGTGCCCTATGCTGGTGTCTCATTCTTTAATTTTTGTACCATATTTTTATGGTACCTGTTCTATGTTTATATTTGTTTAGATACATAAATACTAACCTTTGTGTTACCATTGCCTATAGTATTCAGTAGAGTAACACACTGTACAGGTCTATAGCTTAGAAGCAGTAGGCTAAATGTGTAGTTCACTATTACCTTGGTTTCTGTAGGTGCACTCTCTGATGTTTGCACAAGGATGAAAACATGTTAACGACAGATTTCTCAGAATGTACCCCATTCCTTAGAATTTATCCTTGTTGTTAAGCCAAGCATGACTGAACTTTAAAAGAGATGCAATTAATTTGTACCCTGAATTCATAAGACATTAAACTTAACAAGGAGAGAACAAAGTTAAACTGAAACACAGTAGCATATACTACAATGGATGAAGTGCAAAACCACCTAATGGGAAGCACCTACAAAAATCGAAAGAACAGGGCAAATTGAGAACCATTCAAAAACAGGGCAAAATAGTCTTATAATGGGGCAAAAGTGTTTTAGTAATCAACAGATGAACAGATTGCTAAGTGATGAATACATTCAGAATAAATGCTTCTAGAATTCACAGACCCAGAAAAAAGTACAGAGCTAAAGCAGAATGAGACAATGCTTTTATTATTTTTTACTCTTGAGTACACATTTGTTCTACCTCTCTTCATATTATACCCATTAAGCAGGTCTCAATGGATTGATTGGCTTTATTAAATTTCTGGTAAGAAATCCTAAGGAAGTTAGAATTATAAAAAGTTTGATTGAACCCAGGCCCATTTAGTGGTAAAAAAAATAAGTGGGTAATTTGTTACTTAAACTTTACTGAATAGGACTCAATTTAGCTATTATATAAGTCAAAAAGAAGAAAGAAAAAAGTTATTTATTTGTTCCAGAAATATTGTATAATGTGCCTTTGAGGCTAAAGTAATAAATTTCAGTATCAAGTCTAAAGTTATATTACAGAAATTGGTTAAAATAATGTTCAAATAGAAAATATATTCTATTGGGAAGAAGCAAAAATGTTGATAATTATTCTTTTTAAGTAGAAAAAAAGAAAGTAGGCTCAAGTGGGAAGCAATAAATCAAATGTAACTCAAAAAGAAACAAAAGCAGAATATATTTTATAGACTTAGAGAAACAAATATAAGAACAAGGCAAAATATATTACCAGAAAATGAGATATGGAGGGGAAAAGTGAAAAATAGAACTATAGGAATAAAAACACAATGAAATTAAAAGTAAAAATCCCAGAGATGGTGACAAATATAACACTAAAATGTTTTGTGCAAATAAGACAAACAGTTCAAAATGATCTCTGATTAAATCTACCAAAGTTGCTTTGAAAGAGACTGATCAAAACTGTTACTTACATTAAAACATGTTTTTTTAAAACTTCTTTCCAATTTTTATTTCTTGAAAACATTTTTAATGTGCTCTAAAATGTTTTAACAAAAAATGCCAGCTGAGTGACAGATACAGTCTTCATGACTATAATGGGAGAAACTCTTTCCAACACCCTTCTGAATGATTAATTATAACCACCACCATTCTTTCAAAAATCACTTATACAACTTGAAGCAGTGACATTGAAGATACAGCAATAGAGAACATTATAAGAGAAATATTAAGATGTTAGTGTCAGCTATTCTTAGTCTTATATGTAAGATAAAATAAGAAGAAAAAAGTGTTTCTTCCTATGGTTGGGCATATGGTCTAATATTGAAAGTTAATTTTTAAAAAGTTCTCATGATTGTGGTCCTTACAAGTCTGTGAAATCTAAATTATCTGTCCTGGTTGGAATTAGCAGGAGTCCTAGATGGATATTATTTTGGTTTTGGTTTACTGTTTTCCTTGGCATCATCACATGAAATGTTCTATGTTTAACATTCATTTAGGTGATTGTCCAGGTTGTATGGAATCACAGTCTTGCTTTCTCCCTACATGACATAAATCTGTCTGTCTAAATTGAGTCAATGTTTTTAAAGTACTGCACCATCCTCTTCTTTTCTCCATACTTACTGGGCAGGTCTTGCTATGTTTTAGTTTGGAAAATGATAGTGGTGTAAGTATAAATTCTCATGGGGAACATTTTACATTTTATAGAGTTCTTTTAAGACAAATAACAGCCATGATAAGAATTTTGAACTCTGCAATGAAAAAAAATGGTCAAGAGATTTGTGATAAGTTAACATACAAATTCCTTTGGAATAGAATTGATTACCCTAAATTACCTTACTTATAATCAGTCCTACATTCACAAGACAAAAATTTTTTTTCCACATAGTTTAGGAATTTACTCCGGTAAAGTGAGTGGCTGAGGTCTTGCCTTATGTGGGGACAGAGGGAAAAAAATACTAGAAATTAGAATCTCTAAATGCTTAATAAAGAAGTCCTGAGTAGATTTTTCTTCATTTAGGTGACCATCTAATAATTTTGTAATTTTAGGTAGGCCAAGAAATAGTTGGAGTTTATGGAAGAAACTGGCACTCTTTTAGACATGAAATTAATGAGAGTTCAGGATAATGTGTGAGAGAAGAAAATGAAAGAATTTTGTGAGGTATTTGGGGCAGGGTGGAGTTAATAAAGGGATAGTAAGTAAGAGTCAAGCACCAAGAAAGAGACAGATTGACACAGTAATAAGAGGTGCACAGCTTGTTGGATGAGCTTCATGGTAAGAACTTGAGACACCAATATGTAATATTTAATTTATGTTGAAGCCTGTACCATGCAATGCCTTGATCCTCTGGAGTTTCTCCAAACAGGAATATAAACATAATGAGGGAGAAGGAAAAAGAGGTAAAACTGGGAAGATGATGCATTTATATAATGTGAGAATGGCACATAGATGTAGAATTCTGGAAATGGCATGAAACAAAATAGGTCTGGGAGAAACATAGGTTTTCTGAGAATCTGTCTATACAAAGTGAAGACTGGCTCTGTGTCACTAATAGGATATTCTACAATGGCTAAAGATATTGTCCTTAAATAGTAATGACATGATGCCAATAATATTTTGAAGGAGTCAGGCAGTATAGGCTACAATAAAAGTTTAGAATTTAAACTAACTCAGTGAATATAAATTTGAAAATGTTTCTTTTAATACTATTATGTTTTAATGGTTATTTATACTTGTCTGATTTGTGTTGGTTGATATATTGTCTATTTTGCAGAATTATTTAATCCTCATATATCCTGTTCCCATTGACCTCAACATGACTCCCTGACATAAAAGGTGTATTTGTGGTGAGACAGAAATAAAAAGTTAATATTTTTAGGAATGGGTACTCAATGTTTTAAAAATAATTAAATAAAGTTTATCTCACATATCTAGGGAGGTTCAGGTATTGTATAAATGAATTAATGATGTAATTAATAGGCTTTTATTTAAGGATAATAATTTCTCATTTCCTTAGGCACTACCATGTTTATCTCAATTCCTTAAAAATGTTTACTGCTATCACATGTGATGAGACTATTGTATAATTTATAAGAATTTGGAGACTGATTAAAAATAATCTTTTTCAGAAGTTTTATTTTTTCATGAAATTCATTGGTAACTCTTTCTGTTTGATTTGAATAATGTGAGAAGGCCAATGCTCAAAAATACCTAATGCAAAGCACTACTTCCTTTATTCTCAAGGGTAGTGACATCATAGGGAGACAATCCTTTAGCTTCTGTGCAATATTCTGGCATGAATTTGACAATGCAAACAGGGAAACACTGGTGGAGAACACTGGCATGGGAATTTAAACTTCCTTCTAATTTTGTAGAACAGACAAGATGGGATCTAAGTATCTACAGGGATCATTCAAGGTTCAGTCAAAAAACAGAAGTCACAAAGAGTAAGGGGTCACTTAGTTACTTATAGTAAGTGGGTTAATGTGGGGAAATGATGGTTTAATTAATATCTGTTAGAAGACTGGAGAAGCTTAGGTCAGGCATTTTGCAGGGAATGGTAGAGCAGTGTTTGCATGAAGGCTTCCACTTGTCTCATTTGCCTGTAATTCCCAAGAAGTCCTAGTAGAACCCTTAGGATTCTAGGTGCAATCTCTTGGTGGCCATTTGCTGAAATCCATGTTCTTGCCTTTGGTGCCTGGGACAATAATGACTTCTTTCATTCTCTAAATCTTTTGTGAATACCTCTCAATGATTAGTATAAACAAAAATCCTACTAAAAATCAAATTTGGGTGATAAGTTTCAAGGATTTATTTTTCTGTAGTAGATGGCACCAAATATTAAAAAATAATACCTGGCTACCGAAAAAGAAAGCATACTGAATTCGACAAACATGTGGTGCATTTTGAAGTGTCTGGGAATGATTAGAAAAGTTACAATAATCACTTTTTAAAAATTATTTTTGAACAGAAAATATAAACACACTCACAAGGTTTAAAATAAACTAAATAACCACTCTATGGTATTTGTGACTTTGCTTAGTAAAGGGGATAAAAAGAAAGCATATTTATTTCCTTTTATTTTAAAAAAGGTGTATGAAAGATGGTAGAAGAAATTAATAACAATGATTACTTGCTTTACTGAGTTGTGTGTGGTAGGTGGAGGAATAAGGGCCTGAAAGATTGGTAAAGATAGGGATTAGGAAATTTTTTAATATACAGTTTTTCATAATTTAATTGTTTTAAACTTTGTGACTGTGAGTTTATTCTTCATTTAAACAATAAACATTTTACAAAGTGTGATTTCTTCAACATTGGTAATCTTCCACTTGTACAAACATCATTCACAAGGGCATGACTATAGGATAAATTCTCGTAAGTCAAATTGAGCCTGAGACAGTATTATAATATTTGGGAGGTTGTTAAAAATGAAATTTTTTACTTCCACCCTAGACATACTAAATCCAAATTTCTGGAGCTGGGTCTAATGAGCCCCACAGGTGATCTAATATCTCATGATCTCTGTAAGTGACGCTTACACATGTTGGCCTAAAGATAACATTTTCATGCATTGGGCATATCTTTCTCTCTAAGGTTAGTACCAATTTACACTCAATTTACATTTTTTTCAGCAATACATTTTCCATGTAAGGCAAAATATTATCAAAATTCAGGATTTTCACAAAGTTGATAGGTAAAAAATAGTTTTATAGTGTAATTTTAACTTTTATTTGTACTATTACCACTGAGGTTATACACCTCTTCACATCTTTAAAAGGCACTCATATTTCCCTATATGTTCTAACAGCATAGGCTTGCTTGTACTTCATATAAATGGGATTATATGTTATGCACACATTTATGTCTGGCTTATTTTGTTCAACATAATGCTTGTGAGTTTATTGTGCATGGATGTAGATCATTGATTCCCACTTCCCCAAATCAGGTTTTCACTCATATGAATGTACCAACATCTACTTATCCGTCCAAATGATGATGAATGGTTTTAGGGTACTTTGAAGTTTGGTGTTATTATAAATAGTGTAGCTGAGCACATTCCATTATATATGTCTTTTGGTAAATATATGAGAACATTTCTATTGGGTATATATGTTAGACTAGAACTATTGAGTCATCCAGAACACATCTACCCAACTTCAGTATATATTACCAAATCATATTTCAAAGCAGTTGAACAAATTCACTCTTACAACTGCAGTATATATGATTTCTTAATTGTTCCACATCCTTGATAACACTTGGTGTGTCAGCCTTTTTAATTTTAGGCATTCTTGTGGTGTGTACTAGTATCTCATTGTAAGTTTAATTGCATCTACCCTATGACTAACAAAGTTGAGCATCTATTTGTGTTTAATTTTAATATACTTTTTAATGAAGTATCCTTTCTCCAGGGGAAGCCTATATCTAATGACTGGCTAATATGGAGCATACAAACACTTAACTACATTATCTCAAATTAGGGACAATTCTAGCTCCACATCTCTTTGTGAGACTGAATAAAGCTTATGTTGTAATTGCCACTCAGTTCACTTTCTACCTCAGACTGATCCTGTTTCTCTTAGTCTCTTGCAGAATTTGGAAGCAGACTTTAAATTTTCTTGTGGATTCTAGAATGGGATAACTTGCTGGTCAACTATCAATACATTGTTACTACCATCATCAGCCACCTAATTTCCGAATCTAGGAAATTTCCTGGAGCAAGTTCTGGCCTGAATTGGATCTACCATTGGTTCTGTCTCTCTGGCAAACCTTATAATGGTTCACACTAAACGAATAAGAGGGAGAAGGAGAAGTGGAGCAGGAAAGATGCCCTCCTTAACAGATGGAGAAATGGCAGCACTGTAATAGCAGAGAATTGGAGAATGAGATCAATAATTGGGCATATTAGTACAAAAATTAAAGCTGGTAATCCTATTGGAAAATGTCCACAATAGGGCACAGAGGACTCTATCAAGGAGATAAGAAGTATGCTAAGGAAGGAGCACTAAGGACAATGGGAATCACAGTGGTAGCTGTCCTGTGTAAGCCAGGGCTGATGATCACAAGTGCTACTGTACAACTGGACTCTCTTTTAGTAATGGGGACCATAGCATCTTGAAATAATGGAGGCCAAAACATGGTGCTCAGTTATCAGAAAGTATGAAGGAGCAATTACTAAAATGAGTTTCAATTCAAAGTGGAAGCCAGAGGTGCCTGACTAAAGAGAATTATACACATGGTTAATAGAGATGATGAAGTTAGAAAAAGAATAGATTAACACCCAATAGGGCTATTATTTAATTTACAAAATAAAAAAATCAAGAACGGATGATCAGCCATCTGAAGATAGTCATGCCATTGAAGTTATTATGCCATACTTAGTCTCTGTGGTTTAACCAGTGTATGGATATGTAAATCTATGTCTGAAGAAGAGACCTTATTTACATTAAATTATAAAAGCCCATGTATAGGTTATGATGCCTCCAATTCTGTAATGAGCATTTATCTAAGTAACCATATCTGGCAAAATCTGAATATTCAGACATTCCGAGTTACTGGAGACAGGATTCAAGCTGAGATTAATACCCATGGGTCTGAAGTATCGTCCTGTTCCTGCCTACCGTAGAGTAGGGGAGCACATGATATGGAAGTTAAAAGGTGACTGGAGTTTTGGCATCTTTTGTAGATCCACATAGTGGTCTTTCCTTGTTCATTTCTGAAACTATAAAATTTGAATGTGCGTATTTGTTTGTTGGTAAAAACTTAGTATTTGCTTTTGGCATGTCGGATAAGAACCATTTTAGTAGAGAAAATCAAATAAACAATTTTCATTTTGATCTTTAATTTGACCAAGATCATAAATCAAATAAAATGTCACATCCAGGAGTATGACAGAGAACAAGGGATATAAGCACAGTAGTCCCATCATAACCCCATTTAACTCACCAGTCCATAATCCACGATAGCAAAATGGATCCTGCCATATAAAGTTTGTACCACAAGACCAATTTAGAAATAACTATGATCAGAGCTTTCATATCAAACATAGCATCTTTGAAGAACAGATTAACAATTTAAATATGTGACTTGCAGCCTTTGACCCGTAAATTGCATTCCTTTCCATTTTGGTAAAGAAGTATCAAAAATACTTCACATTCATGCAAGAGTGTACCAGTTACAGTCCCATCAGGTGACAAAAATCATGCAATAATTTGAACAGAGAAGTTTAATATAAAATATTATATTAGCTTCTTATTGTTTCTTTTAACATATTATCATGGCTTTTGTGTCTTAAACAACATACACATTTTCTTAAAATTTTAGAATCCAGAATTCAATTTTATTGGCCTAAAGTCAAGATGTTAGCAGGGCTTGTTCCTTCTGGAGGCTCCAGAAGAGAGCCCATTCCTAGGTTATTTTAGCTTCTGGGGGCTATCGCCACTCCATTCATTTGTGTATGCATCACTGGAATATGTTTCCCTGGTCACATTGTCTTATCCTCTTCTGTAGTTAAGCATCCCTTTGACTACCTGTTGTAAGGATAGTGGTGATTACATCAAGACCCACCTGAATAATATAGGATAATTTCTACTTCTTAAGAGTCTTAGTTTAATTACATCTGCTAAGTACCTTTTGAGATATAAGGTAACATTTTTCACAGGTTGTAGGAATTAGAATGCAGATATTTTGAGGGGCCATTATTCAACCTGACACAAGTATTATCAGCAGGAGATTGCAGTAATGGAAGTTAGCTAGCAAGAGGAAAAGGGACATCTAAAGAAGATTAGAATAGCAGATATAAGCAGCAGCTACTCCCCCTAAGACTGAGAAATTGCATATAAACAGATCCAAAACTGAAATACAAATCTAACTGGCAAGGACAGAGCCATAGCTCAATGGATAGCAAAGACATTTCCTAAGGTCCTATGTTGTCTGTACAACTCATTGGAAATTGTCCTCTTGGTGGCCCTTTGCTGCAAAATTGCCTAAGAAGGTCCCTGGAGAAGTCTGTCATAGGGAAGTATCCCTCCAGTGACACTGCTACAAAATAACTAAGTTGGATGAACTGAGAAAGATCAGTCACAGAGAAGTGTTCTGCCACTCTGCCACAATGTTGTTTTAGTGGGTGCTGGGGGAAGCTGCCTTATGTAATATGCCATATTTTCCAAGTTGCATGGTGCTGAAGAAATAGCAAAACAAATCTGAACTGTACTCACTGACTGATGAGAGGAGCACACTAAAACAAGGGAGAGAAAGCTCATTCTCTATCATTGTCCCCCAGTGCCCTCTATTGACAAAATTTAACATTGTGCCAGCTAGCAAAGTAGCAGTATTTGTTTATTTTTTTCAGAGCAAGCAATGAACAATGGATTTGGAGTCGAGAATCAATGAATTGATAAAGGACACTGTCCACCTATTTGAATACTTAGCTTCTATATATACCTTTCTACATACTATCAAACTTCCTTACATTGATAAAAATCACTTTATATTTCTACAAAATGAGGAAATTCACAATCCTAACATTCACTGTAGCCATTGCTGTTTATATTGCTCATGCATCAAATTTATAGCAATTCCATTGATTATTGTTACTTGAAGACTAAATCTCTAACAACTTATATATTAAACAAAAGAAAAGAGAATAAAATAATTGGCAAGACAAGTAAACATGACATATAATAAGCAAAGAGAAAATATAATAAAATACTATAGTTCTTGATTTTATAATCACAGGCTATGACATTTCTATGGTTTCCTTCTACTACTCATTTGATATTTCTCTACTCTCAGATAGAACCTCAGATGGTCAGTTCTTTTACTCAAATGAGTGATCCAAAACCACTGAATCCTCATTAAAAAAAAAAAAAGAAAACTGCAGTTTCCACTAACTCTTTGCTAGGGAAATATTGAGTTGTTTCCTAGAATTCCATGAGTTTCAGAAACAGTCCTTTATGCTCTCATTGTAATTGGGCAAGCCTATGAAATAAACCCTGTTTCTGCCAGTTGGTTTAGTGGCTTAAGAAACACAAAGGCCGGGTGATAGTCTCATCTTGCGATTCAATAGAGCTGACTGTGCCCCCTTGTTGAGCAGCACCACCTTGCGAATTAAGAACTCCAAACCTTCAAAGTTCAACTTCACTAGCATTGGAGGTAAACATTTTGTAAGAAGTTTAATAGTGAGAGGAGCCACTTCTACTTGTGTCATAGACCCATATAGTCTGGATTTGGGGACAATATCACTATATAATGTCTCTGGTTCATCCTGTAATATTGTCCCCATCTGTTAAGGGTGTCTTTTCTGAACTAGTTGCAGAACAGAATCTCTATAAATTTAATAGCTTTGAAATTATTCAGAAATTACTATCTGATCACAGTTAACCTAGAAAAACATTTAAAAAGAAATAAAGAGAAAATTGGCAACTGTATGAAAACAGTGTAGTTCTAAGAAGTTTGTGTTTCAAAAAGGAAATTGGAACATAAATTTGAAAATGCAATTAACTGAACAAAGTGTAATTAACTGATTGAAATGTAAAACATATATCAAATCAACAGTAAGAATTGCATGTTAGAAAAGCAGAAAAATTAAAAGCTAAAATCAGTGATTTAATTTTTCTTCTGGTAATGCTAATAAAAAAGAACAACAAAAAATGTAAAAAACATTTAAAAAGAAAGAAAATATTGAAATAGAAAGTAGTACACCTAGTGAAAACCTACAAAGACAAAAGATTAAGTACACTGTAAACACTTAGTAATAATTACCAGGGGAAAAATGACAACATTAACATTGCCAATATTTGAAATTACACACAAAAAATAAAGGATATACCACTCCAGAAACATTAGGTATCAAAAAGGCAAAAATGACTTCTGACTGAGATGAAGGTGAAGGTAGACACACTGTGCCTCCTCGCACAACCGAAAGAAAGACAGCAAATTTAAAAACAAAAAATAACCAGAAATGCGAGAAAATCGAACCATATGGAAGTCCGACAATAAAGGAGTTAAAGAAGAAACATTCATCCAGTCCACTAGGAGGGGTGGAGACTGGCAGGGGTGGAGAGGACTCTCAGCAAGGTGGCAGCTGGAGGAGCAAATGAGGTGGGGGCTGGCAGAGCCAGTGGTCCCACATTTGCATGTGGATAAACCTGGAGGAACAACTGGGGTGTGAGACAAACTACGGAACCCAGGGTCCCAGTGTGGGAAAATAAAGTGTCAAACCTCTGACTGAAAACACCTGTGTGGGCTGAGACTTCGGGAGAAACTCCCAGCTTCATAGAAGAGTTCCTTGGAGAGACTCACAGGGTCCTAAAATATACACAAACCCACCCACCCAGCAGTCAGCACCAGAAGGGCCCAATTTTCTTGTGGGTAGTGAGGGAAGTGACTGAAAGCCAGCCAAGAGATCAACTAATGGCACTGTTCCTTTTCAGACCCCTCCCCCACATGCAGTGCCGTGACACAGCAAAGTAGGTTGCCCTGCCCTGGTGAACACCTAAGGCTCTGCCCCTTACTGAGACAAAAAAAAAATATATGGCCCAAATGAAAGAACAGATCAAAGCTCCAGAAAAAATACAACTAAGTGATGAAGAGATAGCCAACCTATCAGATGCACAGTTCAAAACACTGGTAATCAGGATGCTCAGAGAATTGGTTGAGTATGATCACAAAATAGAAGAAAAAGTGAAGGCTATGCAAAGTGAAATAAAGGAAAATGCACAGGGAACCAACAGTGGTGGGAAGGAAACTGGGTATCAAATCAACAGTTTGGACCAGGAGGAAGTAGTAAACAGTCCACCAGAATAGAATGAAGAAACAAGAATTCGAAAAAGTGATGAGAGGCTTAGGAACACCTGGGACAACTTTAAACATTCCAACATCCGAATCATAGGGTGCCAGAAGGAGAAAAGAAAGAGCAAGAACTTGAAAACTTATTTGAAAAAATAATGAAGGAAAACTTCCCCAATCTGGCAAAGGAAATAGACTTCCAGGAAGTCCAGGAAGCTCAGAGAGTCCCAAAGAAGTAGGAACCAAAGAAGTACACATCAAGGCACATCGTAATTACATTAGCCAAGATGAAAGATAAGGAGAAAATCTTAAAAGCAGCAAGAGACAAGGAGACAGTCACCTACAAAGGGGTTCCCATAAGACAATCAGCTGATTTCTCAAAAGAAACATTGCAGGCAAGAAAGGGCTGGAAAGAAGTATTCCAAGTCATGAAAGGCAAGGACCTACATACAAGATTACTCTATCTGGCAAAGCTATTATTTAGAATGGAAGGGCAGATAAAGTGCTTCCCAGATAAGGTCAAGTAAAAGCAATTCATCATCACCAAACCCTTATTATATGAAATGTTAAAGGGACTTATCTATGAAAAAGAAGATCAAAATATGAACATGTGTTCATATTTTGTGTTCATTCATATGAACAGTAAATGTTCACATGAACTATAAAATGACAACAAACTCACAACTATCAACAACTGAACCTAAAAAAAAACAAAAACAAAGCAAGCAACTAGAATTCTGTTCCTAATGAATCACAGAAATAGAGATCACATGGCGGTTTAGCAGTGGGGAAGTCTAAGGGAAGAATAGGAGAAAAGGTACAGGGAACAAGAAAAATAAGGTAGGTACAAAATAGACAGGGGGAGGTTAAGAATAGTGTAGGAAATGTAGAAGCCAAAAAACTTATATATATGACCCATGGACATGAACTAAGAGAGTGGGAAATGAGGATGGGAGGGGGGATGCAAAGTGGAGGGGCATAAAGGGGAAATGGGGAAAATTAATAGCATAATCAATAAACAATTTTAAAAAGGCAAAATGATATTAAGACTTTTTACCAAAAATTAAACATTTTTGTATGAAATAGAAAAAAGACTTAAGAACAAATGAACAGAGTTAGATATGAACAAATAATTGAAAATCTGGATACTTGAATATGATATTTGAAGAAAGCCTACATGCAAATGGCTTTACAATGAACTCTCCAAATTACTGTAGACAGAAGTAACTCATTGTGGAAACATATGAAGAATGTTCTTAGTGGGGTTTTCTTCACATATGCAAGGTGGGGTTAACATTGTAAAAGACACATAATCATCAGGCTAACAAGACTTTTCTATCCTTAGTCTGTCTCAGCTTTTTCTATCATCTGTTAAGAGATGTTTGTTAAAAATTACCATTTCTGTTTTTGGATTTTCCCTTTTTGCTCTTCTTTTTGCAGCTGCTCTATATCTTTTAAAGCTATGCTATTTGGTATAAAATATTTGTTATTTTGTAAGCACAAAGTTTTTCTTTTCTATCTCATTTATCAATCTTACTATTTTACTAATAGTAAAATAGTAAGGTGTTTAGTTACTCAATTTACTATTAGTGTAGTTACTGACAGTTCTTTTTGTGTCCACCTTTTTGTATTTGATTTTTTATTTGCACCATCTAATTTGTATTCCTTAAAAATCTTTTCTCCCTTCCTTTGGATGAATAAAATGTTTTATTTATTTTTCAATTTATTAATTTCTTTTAGCCCTGTAAATATTCTATCCTATTTTCTTCTGGATTAATAATTTCTTTGGTGAGGTAGCTTTCAGGTGTATTGTTGTTCCTTTGAAGATAATGTGTCTATGTTCTCTGGATAGCTTATTGTTATTTTATTACTATAGATTGTCTTACTGTGATGTTTCTAAGTGTGGTTTTCTTTCTTCTTACCATTTTTATTTTTATAGTAATTCTTGAATCTGTATCTTGATATCTTACTTTAGTGTTAAAAAGTCATGATGTTAAACTCTTCTGGAATTGTTTTTCTCCCAACTTCTTTTGCTTATTCTTCTGAGGCTTTCTTTGTCTCAATATGAAAAAAGAAATAAATCTGGCCTCATATGACGTTTTCTCTTTCTTGTATTTTTATCCATTTTTCTTTTATTGCTTCAAATGGGCAATGACCTATATTTCAGTTTAACTCTTTCTTCTGAGTCTGATTTGTTTATTACATCTATTTGCTAAATTTTTAAGATTGATTTTCTTCATTCTTTAATTACCATTCAATAATGCGAAATTTCAGTTATCAGATGAAATAATAAATCTTATTATCTATTATTTTGAACATATTAATCATAATAACTTTAAAGTTCATGTCTGAAAACCTCATTACTTACATCACTTGTAGTTTTATTTCTATTTGTGTATCTTTTTCCTGCCATCATGTCTACATTATAATTTGTTATTGCATGCTAGACATTCTCTATTAAAATTTGTAGATGCTATAATTGATGTTATCTACCTTCACTCTGTGCTGTTTTCCTACATTAGGCATTCAGAGTAAGGAAAGATAAATTAAATTTGAGCTGATTTAGAGCTAAGTTTCCATCTTTATGAAAGCTATTGTAGTGCCAATTATCCGATACTCTTACAATATAGTACTTCAGGAATCTCAACGGAAAGCCTGGGTTTTACCAGAGTTATTGACATCCTCCTTCATGGATGTCAATAACACTCCTTAAAATCCACATTCTGCCACCTCACTAATTAGGAGATAGTAAAAATCTCTGCTTGGCTTTTCAATATTTTATTAGCTCCTTATGAATAATCAAATGTTGCAAGGGGAAAACCACACTGAATGTTAAAGTCACTTCTATATGCTCCCTTTATTCCCATGTTGTTGGCCTCACATGCCTTGTGATAGCTGTTTTCTGATTTTTGTCTCTTTAGATCCATGAGACTACCAAAATCTCTACCAGAATCAGAAAATGCGTATAGAAGGAAAGCACAGTGCAGGGTTCAATACAATATTTTATTTCTCTTCAGTTCCCTTGGTCCATCAAATCCTAGCTTCCTTAGTAATTCTCAAATTATTTCAAGAGATGGATTTTCCTGTATTTTTTCTAACCCTTTTTGTTGGGGAATAGCTTCTCTGAAACAAGTTTATAAATAATAGCCAGAGTTTTGCATGACTGTTGGTAAATACTTAATTCTGCTCTCAGTGAGTTTTGTTTCTCCTTTTTATTTTATTTCTTTTTATTTTATTTTATTTCTTTTTATTTTATTTTATTTTATTTTTAATTTTATTTTAATCATTGTTCAAGTACAGTTTTCTGTCCTTTACTCCCAGCCCAGCCCACCCACTCATCCCTCTCCTCCTCCCTCCCATTTCCAACCCCCCCTAATTTTTGTCCATATGTCCTTTATATTTGTTCCTGTAAACACGTCCCATTCTCCCCTGAAATTCCCTCCCCTCTCCCCTCTGGTCACTGTCAGCCTGCTCTTTATTTCAGTCTCTTTGGCTATATTTTGCTTGTTTCTTTATTTTGTTGATTAGGTTCCTGTTAAAGGTGAGATCATATGGTATTTGTCTTTTACCACCTGGCTTATTTTGCTTAGCATAATGCTTTGGAGTTCCATCCATGCTGTTGCAAAGGGTAGGAGCTCCTTCTTTCTTTCTGCTGCACAGAATTCTGTAACAGTTTTTTGATCCATTCATTTACTGATGGACACCTAGGTTTCTTCCAGCACTTAGCTATTGTAACCTGTGCTGCTATGGACATCAGTGAGCTTTTTTTTTTTTTTTATCAACAAGATCTCTCACTGTTTTATGATCACCATTTTAATTTGTCCTGACTTATGGGCTTGGGACATATTTTGACATCTTAAGCTTATACTTTATTCTTAGGATTCCTGAGAATGGACTGCATTATTGTTATTATCTCTCTTTTCTTTGCTGCCTTTGGATAACTTCTACTAAGCAAATTGGAAAATGCAATTTAAATAGCCATCATCCTAGAAGTCCAAGCTGTACTCTTTATGGTGATTCATGTATTTTTCTCTGGAAATGGTAATCTTACTGATGTAGTTTATACAAAAAATAGCATAATAATACATAAACAATGCTATTTTTGCTTAGATTGAAGACATGGTACAAAATATAACATATATCTATTAAGTTTATAGTATTTACCAGAAAGCATGAAAACAAATATGAGCAAATGCTGCCTTAAAGCAGTACAAATGTGAGACACAAATAAATATATACATGTTAACATTAAGTATGCACAGTATGTGTAACCTAGCAAGGTGGTGGTTTTTAGCATAGAGATTTGACTTCAGAAATCTCTGATTCAAGTAATCTGGAGGGTAGGACATTGGGAATTACCCAAAGGAACAAAAAGAGAAAAGAATGAAAAACAGTGAAACAACTTAGAGGAATTATGAGACAAGATGAAAAAAAAAAACATTTCTACTATGGGAATTCTAGAAGGAGAAGAAAAACAGAAAGTATGTTTAAGCAATAATAGCCAAAAACATCCCAAATCTAGGGAAAGAAATCGACACCAGGTCCATAAGGTCCAAAGGACCCAAGTAAGTTAAACACAAAAGGGGGCTGCACCAAGACACATTATAATCAAATTGCCAAGAAGTCAAAGAAAAGGAAAAAACCTAGGAACAGCAAGAGAAAAAAAACAGTTTAAGGCAACCCCCATAAAGCTATCAGCAGATTTCTAAACAGAAACTTTTGGGATGACATACTTAAAATATTGAAAGAAAGTAACTGTCAACCATCAATTCTGTATCAGGCAAAGCTGTAGGGATAAAAACTTTCCCAAAAAGCAAAAGCTGAAGGAGTTCATTACCACCAGATCTGCTTCAAAAGAAATTTGAAAGGGAATTTTTTGGAAGAAAGCAAAGAATGGTAATTAACATCATAAAAACATAAAAGGAAAGTGCATGTTACCTAAAGCCACTGTGGTAATCACTTAATGATATATGTAATTCAAACCATCATCCTGTGTGACTTAAATTTATATAGTGATATATGCCTTAAACTTATATAGTGATATATGTCAATTATTTCTCAATAAAACTGAAAAATATTTTTAAAATATGATGAATTCTAATTATATCACATGCTAGTCTTATAATTCGATCCCCAAAGCTCAAATTTAATTATCTATAAGTAAAATTTTGTGATTATTAATTGCAATAATGTATATAAAATGTTTACTACAGTAAATTCACAAATTTAGAGCTCAACAATGTATTTAACTAGCATTGTTATCATATAATTTCATGTTGCTAAAGGGTAACCTAAGTAATTCTCATGATATGGAGTAGATGAATAGAAAGAATAAGGATTTAGATAAAATCTCAACTTGTTCAAGAATTTTCCAGCTATTCATGTAAGTGGTAGCAAACAATCTAAGTAGAAAGGAGAGAATATGCCAATCTTCCAAGCATTGGGCTCATCATGCGCTTGGAAGACTCTTGAATGTGATTGGCATGGAAGACCCATTAAGAAAATGTCACACGTTGACACTGGGCATGATGTAGGATAAGATTATGAAGAGCCCCAAATATATTTAATTCATTTGGATTTTATCCTGCTGGTGGATGGGAGGCATTAAAATATTTTAGACTAAAAAAGTAATTAGATTTTAATTTAAGAAAAATATCTTGGCAGTATTCAAATGATGATTTGTGGACATCACCTACAGCTTGTGCTCTTCGACAGTGTTGGAGCAAAATTTTAAACATTATTGCTTGTAAGCACAAAGTAGGCCTTCTTTTAGACAAATGGTAAAGTTGGGTTTACTTTAAAATAATTCTAAGAGCTATTAGAATTAATAGTTAATCACCTCTCAGAATTATGTGACAATGCCAAAGTCAATAACTGTTTCTTTTTTTGCTCAGTAAATAAGCACTGAATGTTTTATAAATGTTTTACAAAACAGTCAATGATCTAGTTATTCTTTGATAAGTAGGATTTATTCCAAAGTTTGTATGAACCTTTCTTGCATTTACTAGTTATTTTGTCATTATTTCCATAGCCAATATCTACTGTGTGATGTTAGAGAAGTATTCTTATTAAACTGTAAAAGTTTAAAAATGGCTTGATCTTAGGGAACATAGTTTACAGTAGAGTTTTATAATATTTACATTGTTAATATGATTATCTAGAAATAATATAGTCAAGTAGATTTTTATTAATGTGTAAAGATTTAATGTTTTAATATGGAGAAGTATATATTTTAATGTACCTAATAATTGTTCACTTACAAATAGATTGGAACCATTGATTAGCCAGAGACGAATTCATGAACTTTAAAAATGATTAAGTATAATAGAAAAAGTAAAAGACATAATTAATTCTTATGGATTACCTCATAGTTCTTAAAAACAAAATTCAACATAGTGCTGACACTTCTAACAGATTATCATTTCTTTAAAATAATTAGAAATATATAGCTATAGAATGAAATATTGGAGTATCATGCCATACCAAATATTGAAGTAAGTATCATGCCAAAGGCTAAAGGTTGTATATCTTTTCTTCATTACTTATCACTTTGAATATCATAAAAGCAGGATTTTTTCTAACATAAGCAAAATGCACTCAAACTAATAATATGTTAAAGCAAAATCTCAAGTCAGATTTTTATTAATATTTTGCAGAACTACCCAAGCTACCTAACTGTGTGTGTGTGCAATTATTGTGGCTAAAAAATAGACTTGACTGCGTCAGGTAGAGCAATTACTCCAAAGTAATAGAGGGTTATATCAATTTACAACCTTAAGAATCTTTGTATAATAATTTATTATTCTAGAGACTCTTATGGGTTAATTTCTAGTTTCAGTTGGAATTAATACATATAAATGTATAACATCATTTCATCATAAGACATTTGTTTTGCTTAGAAATCTTTAAAAAATGGAATTTAAAATAATGAAAATTCTCCCTTATAACTGAAACATTTTAGTATTCTTAAAACTATATCAAAACAATTCTACAGCTGTACAAAGTAATAAAGGTAATCAACCATGTTTAGAAGTTATTCTGAAATTAAATTTTTATGTTATACAAAATAAAACATTTTAAACCCTGGTGCTCAGGTGGACCATCAAAGTAAAGCAGAAGAAAATTACTACACTATTATGATAATGTACAATTATCTCAAAGATCTGCTTTTTACTTTTACCAAATATTATTTAATGTGAATGTTTCATGTCTAAGTAGACTTCCAAATCTTCAGGATAGTTATTGACTTTAAATCCTTAGATGTGATGTGGTGTATGTTTGTGTGCATATTAAAATAGATGGCTGGAGCTTGCCTTCGGGTCTCATGGAGTGCCTTCAAGGGGGCGTGCACAGAAAGAAGTGAGCAGAGGAAGAACAAAGAATGGGAAGTAAACAAAGAAGTTGTGGTCCAAGGTAAATTTATATTTACCATTTTCAACCTAGGAGACCCTCGATGAACTGTCAGTATCCTTACTTTAACTACACATCCACTTGTCATGTTACGTATTTGTGTGCATAGTGTGTGTGTGTGTTGGTGTCATAAGTGACTGAAATCTCTCAGAAATAGTGATGTTTCAGATATGAGGATGCTCGGTAGTGAAGCTCCTGCTACCCTTGTTACTATTTGCCACTCAGACATCATTCGTGTCTGTATGGTTTGTATTTAAGGAAAAGTTGTTTTGAATATTTGTAATACCAGCTGGTTGTTTTGTATTATTTACCAGCAAAATATGAATTTTGATTAACTTTGTCAGATTAAAAGGCAAGTAAAAAGTTCTCAAATATAACCATGAAACATGTAAATAAAAAAAAAAGGAGTAAAAGGGAATCAGTCCAAAAGTGTAATGGATAGGAAAATGAAGGAAAGAAAAGCTTTGAAGGAATAAAAAAAGAAAAGGCAATTAAGATACTGTTCCTTATTTTTATCGTTTAAAAATATAGTAAAAAGAAAGCAATAAAGATACATTTAAAAAATTGTTCAATAAGATAGAGAGCCTCAGGGTGGATAAAATATATGATAGCTAAAGTACAAAATCCAGCTGCTGTATATGCTCTTTACAAAAATAATTATAGGCAAATTCCCAAACCAACCTCCCCAATTAGACAACTTTGGATAAGATAATGCATTATTAAAAACAGAGTTTGGTATAATTTCTCTTTCTCAGAAATAAATGGCAGAGCAGATAATCAACAAAACACAGAGGAACTGAACATTATTAAGAAGTCACATATATATATATATATATATATATATATATATATATAAACCTGAACCCACATCCATATTTTATAAAGTACATGTGAAAAATTAATAATTGATTATATGCTAGTCAGAAAGCTTCAAAGAGCTTGAATCTTTGAATATTTGAAACAAAAACAAGAACTGTCTCTTAATCTTCTTATTTTATAAGGAAAATGAACAATATTGTCTTATAAGCCCTTATTCATTGAGTTTTCCACTATTTCAGCTAAACTATTTTTAAAATAAATGTACCGAATTCAAGATTCATTCCTTTACTACAGTGTGTACTTCTCTAAGTGCTATAACACTTTCTATGGGTATTTAATGTCTTTATAAATATATTAATATTAAGGTACAGTTACTTTTGCCTCTGGTTACAAAGGTTTTGAGTGATTGTCTCTAAACACATGTTTCCCATTAGATATTTATTTAGTGAGTACTGAAGAAAATGAATATGCATGTATGAATATGCATGTTGCATGAGTATGGAATTATAGTGGAAACACACATGAGAGGAGAGGAAAATGAAAATATTAGCAGTAGATAGTCTGTCTGAGGTGCCAGGGAATCTCCGCTATGGGTCAAGATGGCAGCAGGGGAGGTTCTTACCCTGAAAATGTGAAAGGCTGGTGAGGTAATTGGATACCGAAAAAGTCCTCCCTTGCTTTCAGTGCCAGCTTTGAGGGCGGGACAAGGGGAAAGCTGGCACATGCGCCATAGAAGTCAAAATCTTGTGCAGGGGAGTGTTGAACCGAAGAGGCCTGCCAACCTAGCCTGGGGAAAGAAGGCACTGGTGGGGAGGTGAACCCAGCTGAAGCGTGTGAAAGCACCTGGCTTGCCCCGCACCCAAACTAGTATAATCCCAGGGGAACAAAGAAAGCTCTCTCCGGCTCATGGATCATGTGCTTATGATCTGTAGGAGCACAGTACACTGGCCTGTTCTCTCCATGAGCGACATGGCCTTAGCAGCCAGGAGGCCCAGGGCCTCCAGGAGGGAACCTTTCATTCGCTCTGTTGACCTGGTGATTCAATTGCTGATGCATTCCTACTCTCTTTCCTGGAAGCACACTCACTTTCTCTAGGAAGCACAGTCCTAGCAGCTGCATGGCACATGGCCACGTAGGAGCTACATGCAGATTCCAGGAGGGAGCCTGAAATGGACTACATCCAGGGACATGCAAATCTACCTGGAAACTGCTTACAGCCTCCTTGGGGTTCCTAAGGACTGTATTTTAAATGGAACAGGCGCTCTGCCCACTGGCTTTTGCCTTGGTGTTGCTGAGGAGATGAGCTTGGAGACTCAAGTCTGCCATTCTCCCAGATCACACACCACCTGAATAAAACCTCTATAATTTTAAACCAGTATGTGCCTCACAGGTTTGGCTTTTGTGATGGCAAACAGGTGAACCTCTGATTTTTTTTTTTGTTTGTTTGGTAATAAAAAGGATAAGGAAGTTTCAACCTTTTGGGTAGCAGTTTTAATTGCAGCTTTTTACTTAAGGGACATATGAAATCTGTCAAAATATTAGTGTTTTTTAAAGCTATAGCTATGTTTGATATATAACTTTAAATGTTTTCTTTTTAAAAATCAAAGAATTTTATTGAAATTCAAAAGGAATTATATAATGATTTCTGTCATTATAGTTAGAAAACATGACATATGGCATCTGGATATTCAAATAATTTGTGGGGTGTCATAGTCTCTAACCACTGAAGGCAATAACTATCTAAACTAACTCTCATATAGTTGTGAAAGGATGATGTATTATCTGTTTCATTCTTCATGTTTTTTCAAGATTCAGGGAGAAGAAATGCCTCCCTCTACTTGCTTTATCTTATTTGAAATCAAATAATGTATTTGTAAGCATTCACAAAGAGTCCAGAAGTTGTGGTTTTAGTTGAGAAAGCAGTATTGGCATCAAGTTAGCAAACAGAACTACATAAGCAACAATGTTTACTTAAGCAACAATGTGCAGAATGGGTTTGCAATCTGTATTTGTCATTCTCTGGTTAATGATTAAATTCCGGGTGAATAGAATCTGCTGAATAAACTTGGCTACTGCAACTCAGTGCATGATGCATCTTCTAAAGAATAATGAGATGTCTTTCTTCCTTGAAAATGGTGTGATTTGATAGTGTGAAGTCATGGACTGCTTGTTATGTCTATGCATTGTTTATTGAAAATCAGATAATTATTTGATGTTCATGTCCTTATTCAACAGACTTTATTTTAACCTGGGGATACAGGAAGCATAACCCTTTTATTATCACAGAAAAAAATGACTATGTTTACCTCAGGCATAAATGACTTTATTTTATATAGAATGGCATGCATTTTTATCATGTATAATAATTGTGTGAATTATTTTGTTACTTATTTGTCCAATTTTTAAGAATGTATGGCAGAGCACAATATAGTATTTTCATATTTATTTCTTTTAAGTTTTGAAACATTGAACAATTATTGAGTAAATTATTTTATTTGGGTAGAACTTATTTGTTTGGCACTTGTTTAGTGGTTCTCTTTATTCTCTTTCTAATCTTGCAGTTTCACTATATTTTTTTGATATTACATGACATGGAGTTTTTGAAGAGTCCAGGAAAATTGTGTTGCAGAATTATTTACATTGTTTTCTCTTCACTGTTTTTAAAGTTAATCTGTTACACCTCTTATTCATTTTTTAAACTTTAAAAAAAATTAAGTAATCCTTGATATAATCCCAAATTTAAGAGGATCTGCCTAGACATTTTTTCTTTTCAAACACTGCTTTATTATGATATAATTTACATAAAATATAATTGGCTTATTTGAAGTATAAAATTTAGTGGTTTCCAGTATATTCACAGAGTTGCACATCCATCTTCACTACCTAATTTCAGAATATTTTTATCACTTCAGAAAGAAGCACCAGACTCATTCTTAGTCACAACCCTCCCATTCTTTGCCTTTGACAACCACTAATCTATATTCTCTTCCTATAAGAATATAGGAAGTTTTCATATTCTGGACCCTTCATATAAGCGAAATCATGCAATATGTGGACTTTTGTGACTGGCTTCTTTCCATAGCACGTTTTCAAGATTCATTCACAATATATCAAGTATCAGTACATCATTCTTTTTATTACCAATAACATTTCCTTGTATATTTCCATATTTTATTTAGCTTCTCATAGTTATTGGGCAATTGATTTATGCTTTTCTGACCATTAAAATAATAATTCTATGGACATTTATGTGTAAGTTTTTGTGTGAAAGTATGTTTCCAATTTTCTTGAATATTTTTCTAGCAGTGAAATTCCTGGGTCATATAGTAACTGTTTATTTAACATTTGGAGTTACTGTGAAACTGTTTTCCCAAATGATTGCATTATTTTACAACTTCATAACCAATATCTGATAGTTCCAATTTCTCCACATCATTAATACTATTTGTTATTACTTATATTTTAGAAAATAGCCATCATGGTGGGTGTGAAGTAATATCTCATTGTAGCTTTGATTTATGTTGCCCTCATGATGAATGATGTTGAGCATCATTACATGTGTTTATTACCATTTACATATAAATTTTAGATAAACATTTATTTAGGTCAGTTTGCAATTTTTAATCCTTACCTGAGGATATTTTTCATTATTGATTTTAGAGAGAGGAAGAGGGAGAGACACAGAGGGAGGAAGAGGAAGAGGGGAGAAAGAGAGATTGTTTGATTGCCTCCCATAAGTACCCTGACTGGGGATTGAACATGCAACCTTTTGGTGTAGGACAATACTCCAATCAAATGGGGCACCTGACCAGGGCGATGATTTCCCCATTTTAAGATTTTTGTCTTTTTATTGTTGAGTTATATAAGTTTCTTATATACTCTGGAAACTATATCCCATAAGATGATTTGCAAAAATTTTCTTTCATTGTGTTTTTGTTTTTCAGTATATGTTTAATTTTTAATTAAATTTATTAGGGTAACTTTGATCAATAAGGTTATATAAGTTTCAAGTGCACGATTCTATAATACATCACCTGTCTATTGAATTGAGTGCTCACCACCCAAAGTCTAGTCTATTTTCATCACCATATATTTGACCCCCTTCATCCTCTTCAACTCCTCTACCTCCCTGCCCGTCTGGTCACCACCATACTGTTGTCTGTGTCTATAAGTCTGTTTTGTTTGACTGTTGCTTTCAGTTTTATAGCCCACATTTGAGTGAAATCATATGGATCTTGCCTTTATTCATCTGACTTATTTTGCTTAACATGATGCACTGAAGATCCATCTGTGTTATTGCCAATGGTAACATTTTGTCTTTTCTTATGGCTGAGTAGTATTCCTTTGTACGTATGAACCACATCTTCTTTTGCAGTCATCCATTGAATGACACTTAGGTTGTTTCCATATCTTGGTCACAATAATGAATAATGCTGCAATAAAATAGGGTTGTATATATATTTTTACAAACAATTTTTTCTAAATTTGGGGCTTAATATCCAGAAGAAGTGTTACTGGGTCATAAGGCAGTTCTCTTCTTAAATAGTTGAGGAAGCTCCATACTGTTTTCCACAATGGCTGTACCAAATTACATTCCAACCAGCAGTGTACAAAGACTGTTTTTTCTTTACTTTCTCTACAACACTTATTACTTGTCCTGTTGATGATAGCTAACAGGTGTGAATTTCTATCTCCTTGTGGTTTTGATTAGCATTCCCCTTGTAGCTAATGAAATTGAGCACCATTTTTAAAAAAATATCAGTTAGACATTTGTATGTTTTATTGGGAGAAGTGTCTGTCCAGGTCCTCTGAAAAGAGAGAGTCTTTTAAGGTATTACCATGTTCTTAAACAATTAGGTTCAATGACATACTTCCCATTGACTTTGTGGCATTATGTTTAATAAATTGTGTCTAGACACATCATTAACTAAAATTTGAGCTGTGCAAGTCACGTGGAGCCTCAGCTTCTTTTCCTGAAAAATAAAAGATTAGATGAGAAGATTGAAAGGTTTTTTGGGGGATGCTATGATTCATGAAGAACAATACTAAGTGTTGAACACTTATCATATAAGATAAACAACATTGGGCTTAGGCTTTTGGGGACATTTAACTCTGCAGAGATTTGAATCCAATGATGTTGCCTTCCTGTGCCTGGACATGTCTGATACAGTCATGCAGTGATTATGAGCCAGGGGATGAATGGTTCATTATGTCTTCTAGAGAGGCCTACTGTTCCATTCACTCTTAAATAAAAGCTCTGGTCTGAGCCCTCTCCTCAAACTACACCCATCTTTTGGTCATTTCCTCCTATTTTTAAACATTCTACTATCTCCTCTACATTTATGTAAATCTCCATCTCAAACATTCATTCTTCTCATGAGCACTGATTTTCAACAGTCTTTTAGGTATCTGTACATGGATGATGATGATGATAATAGTAAAAGATAATGAACACTGTTGACCTCCTGCTAGGATTCATATGCTATGCTAAACTCTTTTTTTTTCATTAGCTTATTTAATCTTCAGAGGCACACAGAAGTTAATTGACCAGTTCAAAATCAAACATATGGTAGATTTGGGATTTAAGACTGCTAATGTTCAAAATTCCATGTCTCTAATGGGTTGATGAGGTGCTCTGTTTCACAGTCTCTCTTGCTGTGTTCCCTCACAATAGATGCTGCCCACAAGACTGGAGCTCCTGAATCCTTCTTTCATATCCTTATGTTTACAACAAATTAGTTTCTAAGCAGTTAACATCAAATTAATCTTTATGCACCCTACTGCTATGCCTGTCCTGTAGATCTTTATCCCTTCCATCCAACATACCACAATAACCACCAAGCAAAATAACCTGCTTCTAAACTTCTGTTATTCATTCTGCCACCTATTTTTCCTGACATAACTGGAATCTAATCACTTCATACCATTCTTTTTTTTTAAATAAATATCCTAGATATGTTTTTTTTAAAGATTTTATTTATTTATCTTTAGAGGGGAAGGGAAGGAGAGAGGGAGAGAAATATCAATGTATGGTTGCTTCCTGTGCATTCCCTGCTGGGAACTGGCCTGCAACCCAGGCATGTGCCCTGACTGGGAATCGAACCGCGATCTCTTGTTTCACAGACCCGCGCTTATCACTTCATACCATTCTTAAAAAGTTGTAATGGCCTTTCCCTGTTTATAGAATAAAGACTATAGTCCTTACTCTGGCATTTGTTACTTCCATGACTGAGGCCCAATGGTAATTTCAGCTATAATACCCACTAAAGCAGTTTTGATTATTCCTTTGATCACATCATGTACTTTTACATCTCATAGTTCTTGAGGGCAGGGTCTATATCTTCCTACTCCTAATTGTAATATCAGAACATAGCTCTCTTATTAGAGAAAAGCTAGCTTACCTTTTCTTTGCACTCATCAGAGCAACACATCAACTCTGTTTTCAGAATGCAGATAGGCCTCTAGTGAGTCTGAGAACTGGTCTGCTTTCCTTTCTTCAGTCATGCTTTTTTTACTCTGAAATGTCCATCTTCTGCCCTCATCATTTTTGTGACTTCCAAAATTTTTCAAAATCCAGATTTCGAGCTTTTCCATTTAAGTTTCCCAAGTCATGTTATAAGCTTCTTGGGCAGAAGCACCATAATTTATTCATTTTTGAATTTCTTGTGTTATCATATCACTGGTTACACAATGATATGTTTATATTGCTTACATATAGAAAGGGCTTAGTAAATATTTCATAATAAAATTATATCTCCTGAAATTCATTATAGTTCTTTGATCCTAAAATTACCATTCAATATTTATTTCTTTAAATGTTTTATTGCATTGGCATAAATATTTCTTCCTAAGAGTAGAAATATGTTAGAGTTAATCAGAAAACTAAAAGTATGTAAGGATTTTAATCACAGTATAATTAAGACCTGAGGTTTTATAGAAATGCCAGTGAATTTTGCGGCAAAATAATAATGAGCTCCTTTCTCATGAAAACAATATATTCTGCGGGACATTTCTTTTAAAGGAAGTGAGAATTGTGCATAAATATAGTCAATTTTATTAATGTTGCAAATAATTTTTGTCCTTATTTTCTTTATGAAACTAACTTATGCAAATATTGATTAAAAATGAAGTCAGAATTCAAGATATCTCATGTACCTAATTTAGTTTGTTTCTATTAGTAATTTCAATACAAGGTAGTAGTAAAACCAATATCCAGTTCTCCTTTCTTTCTTGGGAACACAGGGCTACAATCCCAGTCTGCTAATACCTAACTAGAGCCATTTTATTGAATCAATTTTTATTGTTATTCTATTACAGTAGTCCCAACTTTTCACCCTTTGCTCTCCTCCACCCATCCCACCTTCCTACTCCCACAGTCAATTCCCACACTGTTGTCCATGTCCATGGATTTAATTTTATTATTGTTCAATTAAAGTTGTCCCAATTTTTCCCCAGTTGCTCTCACCTGCCCCGCCTATCCATGCTCCCTCCATCAACCCTTACCCTGCTACCCATTACCATGGGTCCTTTTTGCATGTTCCTTGATTAAAACCTTCCCCTTCTTCACGTTGGTCCCAATGAGATACCACTTAACACGATCAGAATGACCATCATTAATGAAACAACAAATAACAAGTGCTGGCAAGGATGTGGGGAAAAGGGAAACATGGTGCATTGTTGATGGGAATGAAGACTGGTGTGGCCACTGTGGAAAATGGTATGAAATTTCCTCAAAAATGTAAGGATGGAACTTCTTTTGATCCAGTGTTCACACTGCTGGAGTTATAAACTAAGAATCCTGAAATACCAGTTCAAAAATCCTATGTACCCCAATGTTCATAGCAACATTATTTACAATAGCCAAGTGCTGGAAACAGCCTAAGTGCCCATCAGTAAATGAGTGGATCAAAAAACTGGTACATTTACATGATGGAATATTACACAGCAGAAAGAAAGAAAGAACTCTTATCCTTCATGACAGCATAGATGGAACTGGACAGTACTATGCTAAATAAACATGTTTTCACAAGAATTATTTTACATATTTACTAGCAATTTGAGACAAGTAAAATAACCAAGAATACTCAGAAGATAATCACTATTAAAAAACATTTCAATGTATCCATAGTCAAGTCATATAACTATGGTGCTACACAGAATAAAGAACTCTTCAGTGATATTTTCATCTGTTTTATTTTTAGTAATAAAAGTTTTTATTTCCTGATGACAATTACTGTCAGTTTGTTCTTTATTTCAATGTCCCTGGTTGTATTTTGCTTGCTTGTTTGTTTTGCTGATTAGGTTTCATTGATAGGAGAGATCATATGGTATTTGTCTTTCATCACCTGACTTATTTCATTTAGCATAATGCTCTCTAGATCCATTCACACTTTTGTGAAGGTTAGGAGTTCCTTCTTTCTTTCTGCTATGTAGCATTCCGTCATGTAAATGTACCACAGTTTTTTGATCTACTCATTTACTAATGGGCATTTGGGTTGATTCCAGCAGTTGGCTATTGTAAAGTGTGCTGCTGTGAACATTGGGGTGCATAGGTCCTTCTGAATTGGTGTTTCAAGATTCTTAGGGTATAATCCCAGCAGTGGAATTGCTGAGTATAAAGGCAGTTCCATTTTTAGTTTTCTGAGGAAATTCTATACTGTTTTCCATAGTGGTTGCACCAGTCTAGATTCCCACCAACAGTGCACTAGGGTTCCTTTTCTCCACAACCTCTCCAACACTTGTTGTTGGTTGCTTTACCAATGATAGATGATCTGACTGGTGTGAAGTGGTATCTCATTGTGGTTTTAATTTGCATCTCTCTGATGGCTAGTGATGCTGAGCATCCTTTCATATGTTTCTGGGCCTTCTGTATGTCCTCCTTGGAGAAGTGTCTGCTCAGGCCCTTTGCCCATTTTTTAATTGGATTGTTTGTCTTGGTGTGGGGTCATGTGAGTTCTTTATATATTTTGGAAATGATAACCTTGTCTGACATATCATTGACAAATATGTTTTCCTGTGTTGTTGTTTCCCTTTTCATGTGTGTTCATGTTTAGCAATGCAGAAGTTTGTAATTTGATGTAGTCCCATTTGTGTATTCTTTCCTTTATATTCCTTGCTCTAGGGGACATATAAATGAAAATATTGCTACATGGGATATCTGAAATTTTCCTGCCTGTGTTCTCCTCTAGGACTTTTATGGTGTCACAACTTATATTTATATCTTTTATCCACCTTGAATTTATTTTTGCATATGGTGTAAGATGGTAGTCCAGTTTCATTTTTTGCATCAACCTGTTCATATCTCAAAACACCATTTATTGAAGAAGCTAATTTTATTCCATTTTGTGCAATTGTCCTCTTTGTCAAATGTTAATTTACCATGAAGACATGGATTTATATCTGGGCTCTCTAGTCTCTTCCATTGGTCTATGAGTCTGTTCTTATACCAGTACCAGGCTGTTTTGATTATAGTGGCCTTGTAATATAATTTGATATCAGTTATTATGATCCATCTTACTTTTTTCTTTTTTCCCAAAGTTGCTGAGGCTATAAAGCAGGTACTTTAACATTTCTTGCAATGCTAGTTTAGTGGTAATTAACTCCTTTAGTTGTGTTTTTGTTTTTGTTGTTTTGTCTGTGAAGCTCTTTATTTCAACTTCAATTATAAATGATACCTTCCTAGATATCATTGGTTGGTTGTGTCCTTATTTTTCATCACTTTGACTTGTCCATGCCAATCTTTCTGGCCTGAAGTGTTTATGTTGTGAGATCAGTTGACAACCTTATGGAAACTCACTTATAGAGATCAATCCAACAGTAGGATATAATCCTTCCAAACATCCATGCACCCAATACAGGAACACTTAAATATATAAAGAATACCATGGTGAACTTTAAGGAAGAGGTCGACAACAACACAGTCATAGTAGGGGATTTTGACACCTCACTGTCATCAATGGATAGATCTTCCAGACAAAAAATCAACAAGGAAATATCACCATTAAATGACACACTAGATGAAATGGACTTAGTTGATATTTACAGAACATTTCATCCCAAAACAGCAGAATATATTCTTCTTCAGTGCACATGGATAATTCTCCAACATAGACCATGAGTTATGATATAAAATAAGTCTTAACAAATTCAAGATGATTGAAATCATATGAAGCATTTTCTCAGATCACAGTGACATGAAACTAGAAATCAATCCCAATAAAAAGACTCAAAAAACATTCAAATATATTAAGTTTATATAACATGTAATTAATAAATGGGTTATCAATGAGGTCAAAAAAGAAATTAAAAATTACCTAGAAACAAATGAAAATGAAGACACAACAACCCCAAATCTGTAGGATATGGTGAAAGCAATCCTAAGAGGGAAGTTCATAGCACCACAGGCATACCTCAAGACACAGGAGAAACCTCAAATAAACGATCTAACTCTACACATAAGAGAACCAGAAAAACAACAACAAACAAAGCCCAGAGTAAGTAGAAGAGAGAAAATAATAAAGATCAGAGCAGATACAAATGGCATAGAGACTAAAAAAAAACTAAAAAGGTAAATAAAACCAGGAGCTGGTTCTTTGATGGACTTTTAACCAGACTAATCAGGAAAATAAGAGAGAGGACCCAAAGACAAAATCTGAAATGAAAGGAGAGACATAACTGCTGATCAAAGAAATACAAGAGATTTTAGGAAAATACTATTAACAACAATATGCCAAAAATATTGAACAACCTGGGTGAAATGGATAAATTTCTAGAAACAGAAAATCTCCAAAACTGAGTCAGGAAGAATCAGAAAACCTGAGTATACTGATAACAACTAATGAAATTGAAGCAGTAATCAAAAAGCTCCTAGAAAACAAAAGTCCTGGACCACATGTTTGCACAGGCAAATTTTACCAATAGTTCAAAGAAGGACTAACTAAACCATAAAAATCCTAGAATAAAACCTATGCAGTAAAATCTCAGATATCTTGTGTAACAATTTTTTTGCTGAACATTATTTCCTAGGACAAAGGAAAAAAAGAAAAAATAAACACATGGGCCTGCATCAATTAAATAACTTCTGCACAGCTAAAGAAACCATCATGAAAATGTAAAGGGAACCCAATATATGGTTGAACATATTTGCCACTGATGCATCTGATAAGGGTTTAATTTTCAAAACACATAAAGAACTTACACAACTCAAGGCCAGGAAGACAATCCAATTAAAGTGGGCAAAGGACCTGAATAGACACTTTTCCAAAGAGGGCATACAGATAGCCCACAGATATATGAAAAAAAATGCTTCACATCACTAATTTTCAGAGAGATGCAAATTAAAACCACAATGAGATATCACCTCACACCTTTCAGAATGGCCATCATTAATAAATCAACAAACAACATGTTCTAGGAAGGATGCAGAGAAAAGGGAACCCTCTTGCACTGTTGGTGGGAATGCAAACAGATGCAGCCACTGTAAAAAAAAACCTATGGAGTCTCCTAAAAAAATGAAAATGAAATGTTTTTTTACCCAGTGATTTTTCTAGGAATCCTAAGAATTATGAAACACCAATTCAAAAGAATATATACATCCCAATGTTCACAGCAGCATCATTTAGAATAGCCAATATATGAAAACAGTCTAAGTGCCCATCAGATGAATAGATAAAAAAGCTGTGATACATTTACATGATGGAATACTATGCAGCTGTTAAAAAGAATGGGGCTCTGACTTTTTGCCACAGCGTGGATGGACCTGGAGACTATTATGCTAAGTAACATAAGCTAGTTAGTGAGACAAATACCACATGTTCTCACTTATATATGGAATCTAATAAACTAATATACAAAATAGAAACAGAAGTATAAAAACATGAAACCAACTGACAGCTGTCAGGGAAGAGAGGTGCAGTGGATGAAAGAAGGTGAAAGGATTAGCCAAAGACTGTATATGCATGACCCGTGGGCTCTGACAATGGTGTGGGTATTGCCTGAGGGAGCTGTTGGGTGGAGGTAGGCAAAAAGGGAAACCTGGGACAACTGTAATGGCATAAACAATAAAATATAATAAAAAAGAGGAAACTGGTCAGACATATATTATTGCTTCACATTTTCAACCAGTAAATAGTTGCCACTAATAAACAGACAGCTAACATTCTGTCAAGAATGCTCAAGACATGTTACATAATACAACATTGCCTGTTCAGGCAGTGGGTCAGGGACACTAAGAAATAATTTATGCAAATTTCTTGATTTCCTTATATATGACAAGGAAAAAATCAATACTGGTGCCTCTGAGAAATTTGGAGCACACACACTTGAAAAAAGATGTGTTTCATGCATCATAAGCAATGTTCCTTCAGCAGTGAATCGTCTGTGAGCATGATATTGGGTCCTTTGCACCCTGACTGCATCATCATGCAGCAAGAAGCACTGTCAAATGGATAGGAAGCCATCCCAGCTACCGCTGTGACAGACTGTGCAGTCATCTGGCTGATGAAGATGGGCATATTCTTGGGACCTGGAAGCATTCTCTGTGCAGTGTCATAGATACCAAAGTAGTTAGATGATAATCCTCTACACAGATATATGAAAGTCTTCGTAAAGGCCCTTGACCACATCATATTTGCAGACAACCAGGAAGTCATTGAGGCCTTTGAATTTCCTTTCAGCTCCAGCTTTGTGTGTATCAGCAACTAGATGAGTATGGGCAAACTCAAGAGGATACACAGAATACAATGCAGTGGCCCCAGTGGCACACCTGATGCCAGATTCCCTGCAAAGTAGTGGCATAAGTGAGTTCTCTTGTCCACACCACCCAGGAAGATCTGCTTGTATTTATCTTTGGAGGAAAAGTTGAGATCCTGGGTGGGAAAGGATCTGATAACATTGGCCATGTTACCACCCCAGAAGGACAGGACTCCCTGCTTCTTGCAGATATGAACCACATAGTCTATATTTCCTTGTATTGCTTATCTGTGGTGATTTGTTTGCTGGCACTGGCGTGCCACACCTGCAGCAGCAGCTTGACCTGCTCAATGGATGCTACTACCATCTTCAGATGGTGGTGGCCACTCCACTTGCCAGGAAGCCCTTGGGGAAGGACTCAGTGACATCTATCACGTTGAAAGTGGAAAAGAGGGCAACTGCAGGACTTGGCTTGTAACTGGATGGGACTCCAGGGCTCTGGGCAATGGTTTATTTTTATTTATTTATATTTTTATTGCATTTTTGGGGTGATATTGGTTAATAAAATTATATACGTTTCAGGTATATGATTCTATACTACATCATCTCTTTGTTGTGATCTGTTTGTCACCCCAAGTAGTTTTCCATAACCATTTGACACCCCAAACCCTTTAACTTCTTCTACCATTCCCCCCCAACTTGATTTCCCTCTGATAATCGCCACACTGTTGTCTGTGTCGATGAGGGTTTTTTCTTAACCCCTTTACCTTTTTCACCCAGCCCTCAGTGGCCCCTCCTCTCTAATAGCTGTCAGTCTGTTCTCTGTATCTATGAGTCTGTTTCTAATCAAGTGACCAAGCCACTGGTCTTAAAGCCTTAATAAAAGTTGTATCATATTTTCATTGAACAATAAGAACTTTTATTTTGATTGTTCCCACTAAATGGCAAATTTTTTTCAGTGTTTTCTATTTGCTGAACAGTCACAACAGCAGTTTACATGGTGGCTATTACATTCAGGGCATACCACAGGATGAATCCTCATTCCCACCCTCAGACGTCTCTGTCTAGTTGGCCAAGAGTCCCAATTGACTGCGGAGCTTCATTCTGCTAAATATGACAGTCCTGAAATCTCATGGATGTTCTTTTCATTATTTAAAAATACTTCCATCATCAATGTTCTCAACAGGTGATCTTATCAGAGAAGGCTTTTCTTCTCTTGTTGTGAAGTCTTCAACACAAAGCATGTTATTGTAAGTTTATTATTGGTTCCAAGAAATTGTTTATACTGTTTCATCTGATTGAATCATGGTAGTTGTGCAGCCATGTATTTTTAGTCACCATTTCTGATGCATGAGTTTCTTTCTGTTCTGGGAAAGCAGTTTTCAATCTTTGTCTGAAAATCCCCATTGAAGCCTGATTTCTCACTTAAGCACAAGCTTTCCCATCAGACACCAGTGGGAGGGTTGGAGGCTGAGCCAGTCAAGTCTGGGGTTGGAGGGTTGGGGTCAGTGTGGGCACCAGGCCATTGGATGTCAGAGAACCTAAAGTAGACTGAGCTATTGAGTCACAGCATGAGGGCAGTTTTCCTGGAGAGTTGCCAACACCAGCAGTGGTCTTCACTTGAGTGAGAAATAATTTTCATGTGTTTGAGAAGATAAATTTTGGATTAATTTGTCACTGAAGAATCACCTGGACTAATTTGACAAATAGAGGTGGACTTGGTAATAACAGTCATTACAGATAAGAGAGAAAAGCTAACAATGGCAGTAGTTAACCATTATTGAGCACCTAACAAGCTTTGTTCTGTGTATTCAAATGAATTATTATATCCAGTTCCCACAATAACCAACTTAAGAGGTGAAGAGACTAAGGCATAGAGAGATTTAATAACTTACCTAGGGTCACTGAGTTTATAAGACTTAGAGCTGGGATTCACACTTACATTTGATTTGATACCAAAGTCTCAATTATGCTGTAGAGTCTTTGGTTTATTCATGTTTTTATAACTTTCTAAGTAAATGCAAAATTAGAACTTGATTCTAAGGTATAAAGTGCAATATTTTTTAGGAACATGGTAGAATTTGTCTCCTGGCAAATTCCTGGTGTTTATATAAATTTTAGCACCTTTGGGGCAAAAGGGGAAATTTCTGGTTCATGTGATCGTCTTTGATTTTATAGTACATATACCCATATGTTCAGCATAGAGTAGGATTGGAGCAAAGTCTTCTAGGATTTAAGAATGCTGAGGTGATTAATATGTCCTGATTTAACAGTGACAATAACATGGAGCAATTAGCCACTTTATAAATTAAATTCCATTTATGTGTCCTCTGGGGTGGACTCTGTTAGATTAAGTGAGTCTCTGTGCCTTAATTTTCCATGAAGTTATGAATTGAGCCTTGCTCCCCACTGTGAGGATCAAGTTCCAAAGTCATTGCCATATTCATCCATCAATTTTTTGACTCCTTAGGGAATCATGACTTTAATGAAGACAAATTCTATTACTTTAAATATTTATTCTTGATAATAAAAATCCAACCAACTAATGATGAACTAATCTAATCTGACTGGCCCTAACTAATGAACTGGAAAATTATTTTATTTTATGCTATTAAAGGTAGTAGTTTGTATTGGTTGCTTTAGAGATATTTTATTATAGTTTTTTTGTAGAAATATAAGAAATGCTGATTCCCTCTCTAAAAAATCTGGAAGCAGTCTAGGGCTGGGCAAGGAAGATACCAGAAGAACTGAGATGGAACATAAGAAAAATACTCAAAGACTAATGGGGGGTGTCAAAAGAATATTCAAGTAAGTTTGAAGGTCCTCCTATTGGCAAAATTTGCAGACTCTGAACATAAAAAAGCATATGGACTGTGACTGACTGTAGAAAGAGGAGACTTTTACATTTCTTAACTTAAGGGGAACAATTTAATACAGATGCAGTGTATGCAGGTTAAGAGATTGGTTTGGGTTTGAATCTTGACTCTGTTACCTCTTTGACTGTTAAGTTCTTAAATCTTTCTGTGCTTCAGCTTCCACATCTGTAAAATGGGAATAATAATAATAATCCCTACCTACATCAGAGGAATGATACAAGGGTTGACTAAGACAAAATCTGTGTTTAAACATTATCTGACACAAAACATGTGCTTAATAATTATTACTACTTTTATTATTATTGTCTATAATACCCACTATCCATTAGAAAACTGCCATATAAGCCCTGGGCTTTTTTATGGCAAATTGTTTTTCAGTTTCTTTGAGATATAATTGACATGTTACACTATATATGTTTAAGGTGTACAACGTATTGACTTGGTATACTTATATATTGCAAAATGGTTACCACAGTACTGTTAATACTTCCATCACTTCACATAATTACCATTTCTGTTTTGTGGTGAGAATATTTAAGATTTACTCTTATTAACTTTTAAGAATATAATGCAGAAATGTTGGCTAAAATCATCTTCTTGTACATTAGATTGCCAGAACTTACTCATTTTGTAACTTGCAGTATGTGCCCTTTGACCACCATCTCCCCATTTGCCCCGCCCTTCAGCCTTCAGGCCCTGGCAGCTACCCCCACTCTATTCTCTGTTCTTCTTGTGTCCTTAGTTGACTTTGGCATCAGGTTGGGATGCATAAAATGCATCTGGGAGTATTCCCCACTCTTAAATTTTTTAAAGACTTTCAGAAGGATTGGTATTAATTATTTAAATGTTTGGCAGAACTCATCAGGTAAAATATCTTGTCCTGGGCTTTTCTTTGCTAGGAGATTTTTTATGCTAAGTGAAATAAGCCCAGTGGCAAAAGACAAACACCATATGCTCTCACCTACAAGTGGTACCTGGTGAACAAAATATACAAGAAAAATAGGACCAGAGGCATGGTAACAAGGAACAGACTGACAGGGACTAGCAGGGAGAGGAGGTGGTAAGGGAGATAAGAAGGGGAAGGGCCTAGTTACAGAAGAAGTATAATGATGCATGGACATGAACAACAGGGTGAGGATTGACTATGGGGGCAGATGGGTGGGGCAGGGGAGAGCAATGGGGGAAAGTTGGGACAACTGTAATAGAACAATAAAAATTTTAAGTATGTTTGACTGTTGGGAGATTTTTGACTTATGATTCAATCTTTTTACTAGTTGTATGTTCACATTATCTGTTTCTTCAAGGTTCAGCCTTGGTAAGTTGTGTTTCTAGGAGTTTATTCATTTCTTCCAGGATATCCAGTTTGTTGTCATACAATTCATTTATGGTAGTCTCTTATGATCCCTTGTATTTTTATATTAGTTGTAACATTTCTTACTTTTCTGATTTTACTTATTAAATCTTCTTTTTCTTAAGTCTATCTAGAAGTTTATCAATTTTGTTTATCTTTTAAAAAACAGCTCTTAGTTTCATTGATTTTTGCTATTTTTTTCTGGTCTCTATCATGTTTTTCTGCTCTGATCTTTGCTATTTCCCTTCTTCTGCAAACTTTGCAGCCCTGGGCTTTCTTACTCTGACTTTTTCTTTAAACAAGTGCAATCCTTTAGACCTTTTTTACAGCCGAATTACTATCTGACACAGTACGTTATCTCAGAAGCCACTGTGACCACAGGAAATTGTTGAAATCAAAAGTTGTGCCATAGTTACTGTAGCCCTTGCCCTAGGAGGACAAAGACCGCCATTTGGTAGGCAGTCACAGTTTCTAACAGTGCTGGCTTCAGCAGCATATACTAAAACTGGACTGATTCAGAGATGAACACAGGCCTTGGATGACATGCAAATATGTGAAGTATTTACTATTTTTTGATAGATAATTAATAGGCTTTTGGGAGTGATTACTTTGTAGTGCATACAGATGCCAAATTATAGTATTGTGCACCAGAAACACATGAAAAAAAAACCCCACAAGTATCTGACCAAACAAGGCTAACCCGGCCCCTTTTGTGCAGGAGGCAATTGTTAAAGTATGTGAACCAGCTCGAGGCCACCTGATCCAGGATCCAGCCTGTGCCGCTTCTGGCTGCACAGGCTGCATGTTCAGAGCAGAGAGGGAAAGAGGCACCAGTAAAGACCAGTTCCAGAGTGTTAAAAGGTTGTATAATAAAAAACTGTAGAAATCCCTCTGCTGGATTAAGAGCAGTTCTGTGATTCGGTACCCTGTAAGAATTCAGACCCAAGCAAAGGTATTCAGTGAGAGCTGCAGGGCAGGAATCTCTATGCAAAGATTGCTGCTGGCCTCGGCAGTGTTTTCAAATGAGCATTAGTACAGAAAATTGAAAAGTGTGCCTGCTGGGCAGCTGATGGAAGGATGAACCCAAGAGGTCCCAGGGACCCATGGAATCAAAGAGTAATCTGGACAGGGTCACCTAGGGAACTGACCATGTAGTTAGTGAAACTTCAATGTTGAGATGACTTGGGCCAATTGAGGTTTCCTTGGTTGTATGAATCCCAGGAAGTGCCTAATCAAGAAGCCTATGAGGAATTACATTCTTACCTACCTATTTCTCTTTTTGGAGTGTTTTAAAACTCTCCTCTTCATCCTATGACAAATAATATTTATTGAGATTGTGTTTGAAGTAGCATTTGTTTACTATAAAATCTTCTGGATTTTGAGTCAATTGAAAAGTCCGCACATAGAGAAGATATAAGTTTTATCTCAAGGTCAATTTCACTTTTTATTGTTTAAAAAGGATGTGTTTCTAGAAATCATCAAGTGCAGCTTCAATCTTTTAATGTAAGATAGTGCCAAAAATAGAGTTTGTAATTTATATTTTCACTAAATCCAAGACTTTCCTGGGACAGAAAAATGAGTAAATCAAGGGAGAGCCACTTTATTATTTCAAGTTTTTTACCAGTGTGTTTGCCCATACAAAAGAGTCTAAAGGTCAAGTAGATTGTGTGTTCACTTGCATAAATGAGATTCAATTTCTCTATACATTCCCCTGTACAGTATCCCTCTTTTGTTTTCTTACTGACATTTTTAAATAGCAGTTTTAAGTTAACAGCAAAATTGAGGGAGAAGTACAAATATATTTTCCTATTTCCTCTGCTTCCACAAATGCATAGCCTCCCCCTTTATCAACATGACTCAGCAGAGTGGCACTTTCAATGATCTTACATTGACACATCATAATCACCCAAAGTCCTTAGTTTATGTTACAGTTCACTAACGGCTTTGCATATTCTATGAGTTTGGAAAAATGCATTATGACATGCATCCATCATTATAATTATCCAGAGTATTTTCGCTGTTCTGAAAATCCTCTGTGCTCCAACTATTTATACCCCAATCACCCTCGAATCTCTTGGCAACCATGGATCGTTTTACTGTCTCCGTAGTTTTGCCTTTTTCAAAATATCATATAGTTGGAATCATACATTATGCAGCCTTTTCAGATTGGCTTCTCTAACTTAAAAATATGCATTTAAAATTTCTCCATGCATTTCCATGGCTTAATAGCATTTCTTTCTAATGCGGCATAATATCCCATTGTCTCAGTGCACCACAGTTTTATTTCTCCACTATCCCAATGAGCACATCTTGGTTATGTTCAAATTTTATCAATTATGAACAAAGCTACTATAAATATCTGTGTACAGGTATTTAGTGAATATAGTTTTCAGCACCTTTGGATGAATGCCAAAGAGTACAATTGCTGGACTGTATATTAAGAGTATGTTTACTATTGTTAAGATACTGCCAAATTGTGTTACAAAATGGCTGTGCATTTTGCATCCCCACCAGCAAAGACTGAGAGTGCCTGTTGCTCCACATCCTCATCGGCATTTGGATTTGTCAGTGTTGCGGATTTGGTTACTGTTATAGCTGTGACATGGCGTCACCTTAATGTATTAATTTCTGTTTCTCTGATGACACATGATGTGGAGCATCTTTTAAAAATATAACATTAAACTTTATTGTAGTTATGTAAAACTTGAAAAATAAGGCACCATAAAATTTAAAACAAAAATATAAAATAAAAAAACCCACAATAATATATCTCAAAAAGGAAGAAAATAAAGATCTAGTAGGGGAGCAGTTAAAGAGACTCCAGAATGGGATTTGAATAGGGTTTCAAGGCCAATGAACCCTTCAAGGGTGCTGCATCCAGAATCATCTCAGGGTCCTCTATAGGAGCCAGTGTAGGTGCAGGTAGTGGATCTTCCATCATGTGTGCTGGGTCCACTGCCAGCTCCTAGTTTCATGAAGGGGACAGTGCAGGTGCATATCACGCTTTTCCCTTGAAGACTGCTGACTCCAGTGCCCCTCATGGTCTCTTGCAAGAGCCAGTGCAAGTGAAGTGGATGCTTCTCCCCTGAGGGCTGCTAGCTCCAGTGGCAGCTCAAAATCTTTTGCAGGAGCTAGTGCAGATGCAGATAATCCCTCTCTCTGGAGGGGTGCTTGCTTCAGCGCCACCTCATGATCTATCACAAAAGCCAGTACAGGCACAGGTCAGGTGATGGTTCTCCCTTCAGGCTTTTGGATACAGTGTTAATACCTGGTCTTCTGCAGGAATTAGTGCAGGTGTAGGTTGTGTTTCTTCCTTCAAGGCCATTTTCAGGTTTCCTGCAACGGCCAGTGCAGATGCTTTAGATGGTTCTCCTTTCAGGGGTGCTGGGTCCAGTGCCAGGTCCTTGTCACCTGAAGGAGCCAGGTACAGGCTCACATGATTATTCACCCTTTAGGGGTGCTGGGTCTAGACTCAACTCCTCCTTTGCAGGATCCAGTGCAGGTGCACAAAATGGTTCTTTCTTTAGGGCTGCTGGGTCCGGCACCATCTGGCCCAGGTGACTTTTCTTCTGGCAGGGGTGGTGGGTCCTGTCTCAACTGAGTACCTCCTGTAGAAACTGCTCTGCATGTCAGCCTTTGCTCCAGAGCTGTAAACGGAATGGATGTTGATGCTGGCGAAGTTTCTAGAGTGGCTTCTAGGGGTGGCAGGACAGTTGGTGGTAGAAATTCTTCTAGTTTTAGAATGACCTTTACTTCCACACTGGCTCTGCTCCTACACCTCGCTCCTTAGGATGTACAGGCACTGAAGCTGGATCTGATACTGATTCCTGAACTGATGCTAGAGCTTCAGGTTCTACCTCCATGGGTTCCAGGTCTTTTAACCCAGTTGGGTGAAGGTGGGCATAGTGTTTCAGATGGGAATCTTAAGTACTGAGCTGCATATAGACCTTGGGTAGGATCCTGGAGAGTGGCCTGGAGGCCTCTGGGCAATAGACCATTCCTAGCCCTCCCCGAACCCTGGGTCTGGATATTTGTCAGCTCCTACACTCACCCCAAGCTTGTCCTGGCCCTTGTTGGTGGCATGGCACAGGGCACCTGCTCCTCACTCAGGGAGATGAAGCAGGTGTCCCCATCAACCATCTCCTCATCTATCTCCTGGGTGGAGCCCTGCAATGTCAGAGACCAGTTGCCTGTCCAGAGGCATCAGAGTCCTACCTGATGCTAGATGCTGCTACTTTTGTCCACTAGAACTACTGCTCCCAGATCAGGTGCCCTCTACCTGGGTGAAATAAGATTTACCTCCAGGATTTGGGATAAAGCTTAGGCAGAAGGGCACTGTTCCATGCTCCTCTTCCATCCAGGCCACCTTGACCTGGGGGTGAACATAACAGGCCCACTAGGCTTCTTACCTCTCCTCAGCCTGATCCTCCTTGGGGTGTGCCCTCCTGAAGTAAATCCTTCTTTCACACACACACACACATGGAAAGGAGACATGCAGCTGCCTCGGTGGGATGAGAGCAGTCGTCTGCCCTGGACAGGACTACTCTGGGCCTCTCTAGATTACCTTTGGGCCTCCCTGGGAAAAGACATATGAAATGAGACCTCACCTAACGTCTACAGCATTGGAACAGGCTATCGGTGCAGGTTTTCCTAGGCCACAGCTCAAGACCTGGGGACATAGTAAGAGAACAAACATGTTTTTCTCTCCAGCATCTCTAGCCAAGTGGGCTGGGCAGATGGGGCCTTTTCTAGAACATTGCTGCCTGGTTACCAGGGTTCCAACTATTGTTGGGCTTTATCATCAGGAAGTGAGGTCATCACTTGGGGTCCCCTGTCAGAGCTTCCTCTTTAGAAAATAGCTTCCAAAAGGCCCTTTCAGGCTTCTCTCTGCTAACCCTACAACTCACAGCGTACACAGTTACACCATAACTGCCTGTGCACAGTTACACCAACAAAGCTCACCCACAGTCCTGGAGATGTCTGGGTGCAGCCAGGACTCCAGCTTTGAGGACACAGAGCTGGGTTCAGACTCATCTCTTCCTGTTGTATTTAATTAAATTTATTGGGGTGATGTTGGTTAATAAGATCATTAATAGGATCATATACTTTTAAGTGTACAACTGTGTAACGCATCATCTGTATATTGAATTGAATAATCATCACCTAAAGTCTAGTCTCCTTATGTCACTATGTACTTGACTGCCTTTTTCCTCTTCAACCTCTCCCACCCTTTTCCCCTCTGGTCACCACTATACTGTTGTCTGTGTCTATGAGTATATTTTGTTTGTTGCATTAAGTTTTATATTACACATATGAGTGAAATCATATGGTTTTTAGTCTTTTCTGTCTGACTTCACTTAAAACTACAGATCCATCTTGCTGCTAATGGCATTATTTCATCTTTTTTTATAGCTGAATAGTATTCTATTGTATGTATGTAACACATCTTCTTTATCCAATCATTAATCAGAGGATGCTTACAATGTTTTTATGTCTTGGCTACCATGAATAATGCTGCAATAAACATAGGGGTATATATGCTTTTACAAATACATGTTGCTAAATTTGGTAGTAAATATCCAGAAGAGGGATTGCTGGGTCATATGGTAGCTCTATTCTTATTTTTTGGGGGAATCTCCATATCGTTTTTTCACATTGGTTGCACAAATTTACATTCTCGCAAGCAGCAAATTAGGGTTTCTTTTATCTATTTCCTCTCCAACACTCATTGTTGCTTGTCTTGTTGATAATAGCCTTTCTAACTTGTGTGAGATTGTATTCCAGTTTGGTTTTGATTTGCATTTCCCTTATAGCTAGTAAAATTGAGCATCTTTTTGTATATCTCTTGGCCATTTATATGTCTTTTGGGGAGAAATGTCAGTTCAGGTCCTTTGCCCATTTTTTTAATTGGGTAATTTGTTTCTTTTCATTGTTGAATTGTATGAGTTTTTATGTATTCTGGAAATTCATCCTTTATTGGAGGTATTGTTTGCAAATATTTTCTCTTATTAAGTTGGTTTATTGATTATTTCTTTTCCTGTACAGAAGGTTTTTAGTTTGCAACAACCCAATTTATTTTTGCTTTTACTTCTATTGCCTTTAGGGTCAAATTTATAAAATCCTCTCAGAGACCAAGGTCCATAAGATCAGTAACTACATTTCCTTTTATGTATATTACTGTGGCCTTGTATTTAAGTTTTTGATCCTTTTTGAGTTATGTTTTATGTATGGTGTCAAAGATGTCTCGTTTCATTCTTTTGCATGTGGCTTTCCAAGTTTTCTTGCACTATGTAGTGAATAGATTCTCTTTTCTCCATTGTATGTTTTTGGTTTCTTTGTCAAAAATTAGTTGCTTATATTTATGTGGGTATATTTCTGGGCTTTCGATTCTGTTGATTCTGTTACAATGGTCTGTGTAACTGTTGTTCTCTGAATATAATACTGTTTTGATTATTGGAGCTTTGTAGTATAATTTGAAGCCAGGGAGTATGATATCACCAGCCTTGTTGTTTTTACTCAGTATTGCTTTGGCTACTCAGGGTTTTTTGTGATTTCATACAAATTTGATTATTTTTTTTCTATTTCTTTGAAAAATGCCATTTGGATTTTGATGGAGATTGAGTTAAATCTGTATATTGCTTTACATAATATGGCCATTTTAACTATGTTGATTCTTCCAATTCTTGAACAAAGAATCATTTAATTTCCTGTGTCTTTAATGTCTTTCATCAATGTCTTATAGTTTTCAATGTACAGGTCTTCACATTCTTTGCTAAAGTTATTCCAAGGTATTTTATATTTTTGATGCAATTGCAAATTCAATTTTTAAAAAAATTGTGTTTTGAAACTATTATTAGTAGATAGGAATGCAATTGATTTTTTCACATTAATGTTATATCCTGCAGCCTTACTGTATTTGTTTTTTTTTTTTAAAGATTTTATTTATTTACCTTTAGAGGGGAAGGGAAGGAGAGAGGGAGAGAAATATCAATGTATGGTTGCTTCCTGTGCATTCCCTGCTGGGAACTGGCCTGCAACCCAGGCATGTGCCCTGACTGGGAATCGAACCGCGATCTCTTGGTTCACAGGCCCGTGCTTAATCCACTAAGCTACACCAGCCAGGGCTGTATTTGTTTATTGTTTTTAATAATTTTGATAAGAGTCTTTTATGGTTTTCTACATAAAAAATCATGTCCTCTGCAAAAAGTGACAATTTTACTTTTTTATTTCTGATTTGAATACCTTTATTTGTTTCTCTTGCCTTATTACTCTAACTAGGACTTCTGGTTCTAAGTTGAATAACAATGTTGAGAGTGGACATCCTTGCCAGGTTCCTGATCTTAGAGGAAATGCTTTCAGCGTTTTGCCATTGAGTATGATATTACCTGTGAGTTTGTCATATTTGGTTTATTATGAGGAGGTAATTTCATTCCAGCACCATTTTATTATGTTTTTAATTGTAATGAATGCTGTATCATGTCAAATGCTTATTTGCATCTATTGATAAGATGATATGTTCATTTTGTTAATGTGGTGTATCACATTGATTGATCTGCATATGTTGAAACATCCTTTTGCCCCTAAGAAGAATCCCACTTGATTGTCATGTATTATTATCTTTTTAATATATTTTAATTTGATTTGCTAGTATTTTAAGATTTTGGCATCTATACTCACCAAAGATATTGGTCTGTAATTTTCTTTTTTTGTGTGTAGTCTTTGCCAGGATTATAATAGCCTCATAAAATGAGTTATAAAGTAATGCCACTTCAATTTTTTTTGAAAGAGTCTAAGAAATATAGGCATTAATTCTTCTTTGAAGTTTTGGTAGAATTCATTACTGAAGCCATCTGATCCTGGATTCTTTTAATTAAAAGAATTTTAATTCTTTTAATTTTGGGGTTTGTTGATGACTGTTTCAATTTCTTTAATGTTTCTTTTAGTTTGTTTAGCTTTTCCAATTCTTCACGATTCAGTTAAGAAAGGTTAAATATTTCTAAGAACTTGTCTATTTCTTTTACATTATTGAATTTGGTAGTGTGTAGAATTTCGTAGTATTCTTGAATAGTCCTTTATATTACTGTAGTATCCATTGTAACTTCTCTTTCATTTATGATTTTGTTTATTTGAGTCTTTTCATTTTTTTCCTTAGTAGTTTAACCAGAGCTTTGCCAATCTTTTTAAAGAAAGAATGATCTTTCTTATTTTATTTTATTTTGTCTTTTTGTTCTCCATTTTGTTTAATTATGCTCCAATTTTTATTATTTCTTACCTCCTATTAACTTTTTGCTTTTTCTAGTTCCTTAAGGTGAAATGTTAGGTTGTTTATTTGATATTTTTCTTGTTTTATGAAGTGGGCCTATAATGATATAAGCTTCCCTCTTATTACCACTTTAACTGTATCCCCAACATTTCATGTCATATTGTCATTCTCATTGTTCTCTATATATTTGATCTCACCTTTTATCTCTTCTTTGACCCATTGTTCTTTAGTAGTATGTTGTTTAAGCTCCACAGATTTGGTTTTTTTCCCATTTTGTTTTTGCACTTGATTTCTGATCTTAAATCATTTGGTTAGAGTAGATGCCTGACATGATGTCAATGCTCTTAAATTTACTGAGGCTGTTTTTGTGCCCCATTATATAGTCTATCCTTCAGAATGTTTCTTAGGCACAGGAACAAAATGTATATTTTGTTGTTCTTGGATGAAAGCTCTATAAATGTCAATTATGTCTATTTGATCTAATATATCATTGAAGGCCAATATTTCTTTATTGATTTTCAATTTGGACATCTATTGATTGCTGTGAATGGGTTGTTTTCAGGTTCCTAACTATACTCATGGGTTGTTTTGTCAGTTTCTCCTTTTAGTTCTGTTAGTAGTTCTATTATATATTTTGATGTTCCCAAGTTGGTTGCATATGTATTAATAAGTGTATTTTTTCTTGGTGTATTATCCCCTTATTATTATAAAATATGCATCTTTGTCTATTATCATTTTTATCTTCAAATCTATTTTGTCTGATCTATATGGCTACACTCACTTGCCTCTGGATGCCATTTTCTTGGAGTATTATTATTTATCCTTCCACTTTGAGTCTATATTTGTCTCTGCAGCTGAGATGAGTCTCCCAAAGGCAGCATATGGTTGGGTTTTGCTTTTTGATCTGCTCCATTACTCTGTGTCTTTTAATTGGTAAATTCAGTTCATTTATATTTCAGGTGATTATTGATTCTTAAGGACTTCCTGGAGCCATTTTATCTTTTGTTTTCTGGTAGTTCTGTTTTTTCATTATTTCATTTCCTTGGTGTTTCTGTTATTTTGGTTTGGTGGTATTCTGATTTTTTTCTTTGTGCTTTTTTAATGTTAAATATCTCAGTTCTAGATTTTTGGGGGTTACTATTAGGTTTATGCAAAAGAAAGTTTCTCATATATAGTAGTCCTTTTTTTCTGATTGCATCTTATCATTATTCGCTTATGCAAGTTTAGTTCTTCCCCCTTCCCCTTTTATGTTTCTGTGTCGCAAATTATTCCTTTTTGTGCTGTGTATTTGTTTTCAAATTGCAGTTGCTATTATCTTTTTAAAAGTGTTTTTACTTCCTTTAATCTTTATGTTATATTTAAGTGTTTAATACATTATTCTGTACAAGGGTTGCAATTTCGTGATTCCGTTATCTGTTAGTCACCTTACTTGTAATTTTGTATCTTTTTGTATTTTTGTTTCAGATAAAAGAGCATCTTTCAAATTTTATTGTAATGTAAGCTTTGTGGTACTGAGTGCCTTTAGTTCCTCCGTGTCTGGAAAAGGCTAAATTACTACTGCATATCTAAAGGTTAACTTTGCTGAATATATTATTTTTGGCTAGTGATTAATTTTTTTTCAATAATTTGAACATTTGATCTACTCTCTCCTAGTTTGTAGGATTTCTGCTGAAATATTCAATGATAATCTGATGGGGTTTCCTTTATAATTTACTATATATATTTTCCCTAGCTGCCTTGTGAATTCTTTCTTTGTTGTTATTTTTTGACAATTTTAATAGAATGCACCTTGCAGAAGGCCTTTTTTGGACTGAGATGATTAAGTGTTCTGTTAGCTTCTTGGATTTGGGGGTACAGTTCTTTTCATAGGTTTGGGAAGTTCTCATCAATTATTTGTTTAAATAGGCTCTCTGTTGCCTCACCCTCTTCTTATCCTTCTCTTATACTGGTATACTTGTATTACTGTTTCTAACAGAGTCAGATAGTTCCTGTAGAGTTCTATCCCTTTCTTTTTCACTCTTGATTCTCCCTTTTCCTCCTGATCTGTTTCTAGATTTCTATCTTCTGTGTCACTAGTTATTTTCTTGATTTGGTCTGTTCTTTTTTTTAAACACACTAGTTCTTTCTTCATCTCATTTATTGAGTTAACTACAGAATTTGTTTGTTTGAACTTTATAGTTTCAGTCTCTTTGGTAAAGTACTCCTTTGTTCATTGATTTTATTTTTGAGCTTGTTGAATTGTTTTTCTTGTATTTTGATGAGTTTTTTAAAAACTGCAAACTTAAATTCTCCATCAATTAAGTCATAATCTTCCATGTCTTTAAGTTTATTTTCTGGAGAGTTTTCATTTTCTTTCTTAATTTCCTTGCTACCTTCGTTATTCATTGTATTTGATAAGTTATTTCTTTGCTTGGGCATTGTGGAAGTAAAAACTTTTTGTTTTTTTAAGTTAGGTATTTGACACTTCAGTGTTTTAACAGGGTGATGCATAGACATCTTTCTTTGTTTTTCTAGTAGGTGGTGATGAAGAGCAAGTGTTTGCCCACACTGTTGGGACTTCTAGTATGTGGTTGGGACAGTGTTACCTCAGCCATGGAAAATACCGTAATGTCACTAAGGAGGTGAGTGCCCCCCTTAAGACTCAGTCGCCTTGGTTTGAATTACCACTCCCATGGACTGGAAGTGGCAGAGTGTGTGTCTCCTTTGTGTTCATGGTGCTGCCTCCCTATATAGCCAGAAGCTGCCTGAAGGGCCACTATATCTGAATTGATCCAGCTGCAGAGCTGCTTTGCCTCAGTTCACTCAGCAGCTTCTACCAGGCTATGCTGCAATGGGTGGGGGAGAGGTGTGCAGTGTGGAGTGAGTCTGTATGGCTGGTCTCTGTTCTCTCCAGTGGGTTTAGTCATGATGAATACTGACCAATTAGGAATGGAGAGACTTTTTAAACTTTTTATTGATCTGCCCAATCAGGATTTTACTGCCAGGTGGGCCACAGAAGGTGGGATGGGAAATTCCATCATCATTGGAATCTTTTGTTCAGTTGGTGAGCTGTGGAAGGCTATGACGTTTTACACCACAGCTCTGTCCCTGACCCTGTGCCCAGCTTCGGTGTGTGCCAGCCACCCAGGCTCAATTGTTGTCTCTGCCCTTTCCCCAGTGGGACTTGGTACCCTGACTCTTCAGTACAATCAGTTCCTTAGGAACCATGGTGAGCACCAGACTGCCAGTGGCTTCCATCACTGTCCTTGCCCCTCTCCTGTCTGATCTCTGCTATTCACTAAGATGGCCCCCCTTCAGGTGTCTCAGTGCATGGATTTCTCAGTCATGTTGGTGTCAGGACCAGGGAATTCTGTGTTGAATTAGAGCTGTCCAACTTGCTATAATTCACCAGAAGAGACCTGGAAGTGTTCTCACATCACCACACTGCTGACATTCTGTTTTTGAGTTGTCTTTTTTCTTGGTAGCATTCTTTCAAGCACAAGTAATTTACATTCTGATTAATTACAATTTATAAATGTTTTGTTTTGTTGCATATACGTTTGATGTTAGAATTAACAAAATATTTTCAAATCCAGGGCCGTGAAAATTTACACCTAAGTTTTTGTTTAAGATTAACACGTACATTTGATATTGGATTCATTTTGAGTAATGTTTGAATGCAGTGTGAAGCAGAGGTCCAATTTAATTATTTTACCTGGATTTGTTATTTGCTTGGTAAAATACACTTCTTTTGTGAAATTTACTCTTAATTATTTTATTCTTTTTAAAGTTATTGTCTATGTCTATGAATTTGTTTCCTTCTTTCTGTTTTATATCCCATATGAGTGAAATTGTACGCTTTTTGTCCCTTTTTGGTCTGACTTACTTTGCTTAGCATGATACTCTGAAGACGCATTTGCATTGTCAAATATGGCAGCATTTCATCTTCTCTGTGGCTGAGCAACATTCCATCGCATATGTGTACCTCATCTTCTTATTCCAATCATCCCTCAAAGGATACTTTAGGTTGTTTCCATGTTTTCACTACTGTGACTAATGTTGCAATGAACATAGGGGTGCATATATCTTTATGAATAAGTGTTTTCAAATTTTTCAGTTTTTCCATACTGTATTCCATGGAAGCTGCACCAATTTTTATTCCCACCAGCAGCAATTAGCATTCCTCTCCAACACTTGGTGTTTCCCTGGGAAAGGGTGATGAGAGGAGGGTAAAAAGAGTAAAGGGGGTCAAATGGGATGATAGAAGGAGTGTAGACTTTGGGTGGTGAGCACACAATGCAATATACAGATGATGTATTATAGAAGTGTAAACCTGAAAATTATATGATGTTATTAGCAATGTCACTGCATTAAATTTAAAGTCATAAAATTATTACAGTGGAATTGCTTTTGTAAATTGATTTTCAGATTGTCCACTGCCAGTGTATAGAAATACAGTACATTCTGCAATCTTGCCGAAATCTTACTACTTTTTATATTTTTTGCATGCAGATTCCTCAGGAGTTTCTGACATAAGATTATGTTATCTATGAATCGAGATGATTTTCATTTTTCTTTTTAACCTCGTTCTACTTTATTTCACTTTCCTGACTGATTGCCCAAACTAGAACTTCCAGGACATTGTTGAATAATAGCGGTAAAAGTGGACATGCTTTTCTTGTCCCTGACCTTAAGAGGAAAGCACTATTAAGTGTGATGTTAAATGGGAATTTGTCATCACTACCTTTTATCAGTTTGAAAGTTCCTATTGTAAAAGAGTGCTTGATTTTGTCAAATGTTTTTTTCCTGCATCAATTGATATAACCATATTGTTTTCTGCTTCTATTCTATATAGATGACAAAACGCTGCAATTGATTTTTGTATATTAAACCAATCTTGCATTCCCGAGATAAATTTGGTTATTAACTATTAGGTTATGGTGTATTATTCTTTATATATGTTGCTTAATTCAATTTGTTTGTCTTTTATTGAGGATTTTTAGGTCTATATCTGTACAAGACACTTGCCTGTTATTTTCATTTCCTGTGGCATCTGTCTGAATTTGGTGTTAGGATAACACTGATCTCATAGATTGAGTTGGGTAAAAATATCATCTAAGTTTGAGATTAGATCATAAAAAATAAAGGTCAATCTTATTTATTAGAACTCAGTAGTAACGCCATCTGCACCTGGATTTTTATTTATGGGAATATTTTTATTACTAATTTATTTTAATAATATTTGCCAGTGATATTAATGTTTTTTATGCAGAATCTAATTTTGGTAGTTTTTATTCTGGCATCTGGAAGTATGTTTATTTGATGTTTTTTTGATAGCAAAATGTCTCATTAGAATCTTCACTTTTTTGCAGTTACAGTTTATATGCAATATTATTTTGTATTAGTTTCAGGTGTACTGCATAGTGGCTAGACAATCATACACTTTACAAAACGGTTCCTCTGATAGTTCAAGTACCCACCTGGCACCACACAGAGTTATTACAATATTATTGGCTATATTCTCCATGCTGTACTTTACTTTATTGTACATTGGTAATTTCAATCTACAGTCCCTTTTAGATTTTGGTCTCATTGGGTTATTTCTAGATTACCCTTTAATCTAAATTTACACAAATCATGAAGATATGTATAAATGTGAGGAGGGAAGATGGCGGCATGGTAGGAGGGAGGAGATTCTACTTCTTCCACACCTGGGGAAAAAATCCTAGCCATTCTAGCTAGGAACAGAGCAACGAGCCAACATTATCATGACATAAATGAAAATAGGAGATCACAAATTGTAGCGGACATTGAAAAACCCGATGGTAAGGAGACTATGTAGATCAGCGTGGAGACCAGGGTGGTTGCAGCTCCAGGACCGGTGCTCCGGGGTCAGCCGCCAGACTCCCAGGTGAGAGCTGTGTCAACTGCTCCCTCCCAGGCCATACAAGGACTTAGCAGCACCACGGGAGGCCAGTTTACTGGAGGGCACAGAGACCGGAGTGAGAGAGGAGTGAGGATGAAGAGACACCCACACAGGAGCAGTAAGCACCCACGCAAAGCCCTGGTGAAAGTGTGCACCCCACGTGGTGCATCCAAAGGCACCTGCCTCTACGCCCATGCCCCCAACCCTGAGAGAGTATGGTTTGGTGAAAGTCTCAGAAACCACAGCTTTGAAAAAGGAAAAGGCACAGGCGCTCCCCGGGACCTATGATGCCCAGGCTGTGAATTTGGGGGAAGTGGGCACCCCTCGGGACCCACAGAGTGCACACCCATGAACCCAGAAAAGGCGTGGGTGCTCCGCAGGACATGGGAACACACGGAGGTGAACTCCCAAGGATGCCATAGTTACATCCAGCCCCCACACACAGATCCCTTCCGGGAAGCACCCGATGGGCTTGGGGGAGAATGTGCACCTACTCTAAGAACAGTACACCAAAGGCTGACTGAGTCCTGAACGGGATCACATGATCATATCAATAGATGCTGAAAAAGCATTTGATAAGGTACAGCACCCATTTATGATAAAAACACTTAGCAAAGTGGGAATAGAGGAAGCATTCCTCAACATAATAAAGGCTATATATGACAGACCTACAGCCAACATCATACTCAACGGGCAAAAACTAAAATCTTTTCCACTAAGATCAGGAACAAGACAAGGCCGCCCATTTTCACCACTTCTATACAATATAGTACTGGAAGTTTTAGCCACAGCGATCAGACAAGAAAAAGAAATAAAAGACATCCAAATCAGAAAGGAGGAAACAAAACTGTCACTGTTTGCAGATGACATGATAGTGTACATAGAAAATTCTATAGACTCAGCCAAAAAACTGCTTGACGTAATAAATAAATTTGGCAAAACAGCGGGATACAAAGTCAATATCCAGAAATCAAAAGCATTTTCGTACACCAACAATGAAACAGCAGAAGCGGAAATCAAGAAAAGCATCCCATTTGACATAGCAAAAAGAAAAATAAAATACCTAGGAATAAACCTAACCAAAGAGGTAAAAGACCTGTATTCAGAAAACTACCTAACACTGAAGAAAGAAATCAAGGAGGACACAAATAAATGGAGACATATACCGTGTTCATGGATTGGAAGAATTAACATCATCAAAATGTCCATACTCCCCAAAGCAATCTACACATTCAATGCAATACCTATTAAAGTACCAATGGCATATTTCACAGACATAGAGCAAACACTTCAAAAATTTTTATGGAATTATAAACGACCCTGAATAGCTGCTGCAATTTTGAGACAGAAGAGTAAAGTAGAAGGAATCACGATACCTGATACCAAACTATATTACAAGGCCACTGTAATCAAAACAGCTTGGTATTGGCGTAAAAATAGGAACATCGACCAATGGAACAGAACAGAAAGCCCAGAAATAAACCCAAATCTCTATGGTCAATTAATATTTGACAAAGGAAGCAGCAATATAAAATGGAGTAACAATAGCCTCTTCAACAAATGGCGTTGGGAGAACTGGGCAGCTACATGTAAAAAAATGAAACTCGAACACCAACTTATACCATACACAAAAATAAATTCAAGGTGGATGAAAGACTTAAATATAAACCATGACACCATTAAAGTCCAAGAGGAGAAGATAGGCAGGAAAATCTCAGGTATTGCACACAGAAACATTTTTACTGACACATCCCCTAGAGCAAGGGACATAAAGGAAAGAATAAACAAATGGGATCTCAACAAAATAAAAAGCTTCTGCACAGCTAAAGAAAACAGTATTAAAATGAAAAGAGAACCAACTGTTTGGGAAAACACATTTGCCAATGATACCTCAGACAAGGGTTTAATCTCCAAAATATATAAAGAACTTACACTACTCCACTAGAAAACGACAAGATACCCAATTAAAAAATGGGCACAGGACTTGAATAGGCATTTCTCCAGGGAGGACATGCAGAGGATCCAGAAACACATGAAAAGATGCTCAATATCACTAGCTATCAGAGAGATGCAAATTAAAACCACAGTGAGATACCACTTCACACCAGTCAGAATGACCATCACAAATAAAACAACAGACAACAAGTGTTGGAGAGGTTGTGAAGAAAAAGGGACCCTACTGCACTGTTGGTGGGATTGCAGACTGGTAGGACCACTGTAGAAAACAGTATGGAACTTTCTCAGAAAACTAAAAATGGACCTGCCCTTTGGTCCAGTCATCCCTCTGCTGGGACTATATCCTAAGAACCCTGAAACACCAATCCAAAAGAACCTATGCACCCCAATGTTCATAGCAGCAAAATTTACAATAGCCAAGTGCTGGAAGCAACCTAGGTGCCCATCAGTAAATGAATGGATCAAAAAAGGATGGTACATTTACACAATGGAATTCTATGCAGCAGAGAGAAAGAAGGAGCTCATACCCTTTGCAACAGCATGGATGGAGCTGGAAAGCATTATGCTAAGTGAAATAAGCCAGGCATTGAAAGACAAATACCATATGATCTCGCCTTTAACAGGAACCTAAACAACAAAACAAAGAAACAATTAAAATATAACAAAAGACACTGAAATAGAGGACAGGTTGTCAGGGCCCAGAGAGGAGAGGGGAGGGAATTTCAGGGGAGAAGGGAAGGGTTTACAGGATGCCCTATGATGGACATAAAGGACACATGGACAAAACTAGGGGGGTTGGAAATGGGAGAGATGGGTGGGTGGGCTGGAATGGGAATAAAGGATAGAAACTGTACTGAATAATCTAAAATTTAAAAAAAGATATGTATAAATGTTACATAGAAAATTTAGAGATAATGGCAAAATACAAAGTGAACACATCAATATCTCATTGTTTGAAAGTATCCTATACATGTTGTGTTCTCATATCTTTAAGTAGATGCCATGGTCTTGATTAGCCACTTCATTTTTATTAAAATTACTCAAATGATAGTATTTTAGGGTTAAATTTAGACTTTTTTGTAAACATAGTTTTTAATGAAATACACAAATTCATTAGATAATGTGAACTCCTTAACAGAGTCCAGAATAAAACTTTGCTCTACCTGTTATGGTATATATAAATATGTGGGGGCATGCCCCTACTTGTCTGCCTACTCTGAGTTCTGTACTTTGGTGTCAGCTTATACTCTGCCTTGGAGGAACACATAAAGTGGGAAATGTTTGCATCATGGATTTTCAGGGGTCTTTTAAAAAGTCTTCTTGAACATCATGACTGTATGAAGTCAGAATACTGTACATATGATTAGGTGCCTGGCAGATTTTTGTGTCTCTTATTCATGATGATATGAAAGAAAGATGTTTTCATACTTAAGTGAATTTCAAAATGCAATTCCAGGAATTCTTTAAGGGAGAATTGGGGGAAGTTTATAAAGCTGAAGTTGAAATTGATCAGTTAGAGTTCTATTAAAGTAAAAATATAAAGTACAAGTTAAAATGTATACAGAAAATATATTGATATAGGATAAGATGGTTGTTTGCACAATTTGTTTAGAATAAATCTGTAAGATAAAAAGCTAAATCACATTCATACTTCAATAAAATATAAACTGTTTATATCATCCCCAATTTTTAATATCAACTACCTTTGTGTATAAACAATTTTGCAACACACAGCTTATTTTATATTTTTGATATCTGTTTTTTTCACTTCTATTTCCAGGTATCTTTCCTTCAACTTTTGAATGATAAAGGAAAATTCATGAAATTATGAATGACTCAGCCCCTCTCCTCCCAACAGGGTGGCTCAGGTAAAATAATCCTGAACATCTGACCTTTACATATAATACTCTGGTGATTGCCAAAGGGCTAGTTGGATGCTCTACTGCTCTGCTGCACTTTCATATGTAATACTCAGGCCTTGACATTTATAAACCTGCTGGTGAACTCTGGAGACATCCTAATGGCTAGGTGTTATATGAATCTCTTTATTATGTTAATAGATATGTGTTAGTGAATAGCATTGAGATCTTTTGAAAAAAATGGGGCATTTTATCATTTAGTTAATTGGAAAACTGAAGAATATAATTTTATGAAGTTATTTGTTGTGAATATGCAAATTCATATTCATTTTATTCAAAGTAACCATTAAGTACATCAGTGAGAAAAATCTCATACAAAACTGTCAAAGGCAAATGTAAAATATTTAAAAACAGATCACATCAGTTATTGCTCTTTAAAATATTTTCCCTATCAAATATCCCTGATATAACATTTATTTGGCAATAATTTTCCTAATAGAAGGCTAATGGGAGATATCTTATGCATAGCAAAAAATACAAACAAACAAAAATGTTACTAAAATAACTTTATGGGCTTCATTGAGACAAATAATTTCTGATGTATTTCTATATTTCAATAAATTCAAATGAGAAAATAAGTATGTATTTTAAAAATATAATAAATATTTATTGGTATAGCATCTAAATTTATAAGATTTTCAGTTATTGAATAACGTGCTATTCTGATGAATTTCTTCAAAATTGCAATTATACTGAATTTAACTTTCAGATATGAAATTTTATCTATTATTTACATCTATATGTTAATGTATTCTTTAAAAGTTGGAATATCTGTTTCCAGTTATTTACCTTAACAGTACTATAGTTCCCATGTTTGAAATTTGATACTTACAATTAATAGAAACTATATTTTCAGTTGGAAGATTCCTTTTGAATTCAACTAGATACTTAAAGATATTTATGTTCATAATTACTTTTAATATTTTAATTTTAAAACATTTTCAGAAAACATGCAAGATAAGATTTTATTAAATATAAAAATCAGCAAAATTTACTGATAATACCATAGAAAATGTTTGTTGAAAATTATGGTTTTTTACATCAAATTGCACAGAAAGTTGGCTAGTGATATATTTCTGAATGCACAATCACATAAATACACTTACCGATAAATATATTTAAAAATTTATTCAAACTGTATTGTAGACCTGAAGGTAAGAGCTGAAACTATAAATATTTCTACACAAAAAGGTGAATGTTTGAATGATATTGGTTTACTTAAAGCATAATCTGAAAAAATATACAATTAATAAATTGAATTTCATTGAAGTTACTTAAAACTTTTAAGAAAATGCAAATTTAAGTACAAAGTGGGAGAAAATATTTGTATGAGGTACCTCATAAAGAACTTGTATACAGAATATATGAAGACTATTCAAAACTCAATAATAAATAAATGAGTAATCCAATTAAAAAAGGATCAGATAATTTGTGTGGGGTGGCTCAAGACATGGCCCCGCCAGGACCTCAGAGAACAGGTGACTGCCTGTTCAGCAGCCATGAGGAGAAAGGAAAACAGTCTGCATCTGGAGCCCCAGCCTTCTCAAGGCCCCTGTGTTAATCACAGCCCTGTAGCATTTTTATATGCAGCCTCAGCTTCCTCCTCACTGCCTCTGCTCCCTCCTTAACCAGATAAGTGGCACCCAAGAACTGAGGAGGGGAGCCATGTCTCACCTGATCTGCTACCATCTGTGCACTCCCCTGTAAAGTGAGTAATAAATAAATGACATGTTCACAGCTGCTGGTTTTCCAGGTAGTTTTTTTTGGATATCATGGACACAAGTACTGTTCCCAGGTTTGGAGTGCCTGCATTACATTTCCCAAAGAAATATACCTGGCCACTAATATTAAAAGATGCTGAACATTATCATTCATTAATAACATGCAAACTAAAATGCACTTATTAGAATGTCTTTAAAACTATAGAAAATACTAAGTACTAGTAAAAGATGTGGGACATTTGGAACTCTCATATTGTTAAGGGAATGCAACATCGTACATGCCTCTAGTAACACTTAGGAGTTACTGATAAAATAAATATGCATTCATCATGTGACCCAGTGGCCACACTTCCAGAAATTTGACCAAGTAGTATGAAAACCTATGTTCATACAAACCTGTACATAAACATGTACAGAGGCCGTATTAATAAGTACTACAAACTGGGATCAGCTACATGTCCCTCATTTGTGAAATAAACAGACACAATATATCAATTACCAACAATAAAACATTATTCTACCACAATAAAGAATGAACCGTAGCTACATGTGATAATAACGATGAATTGCAAATATGTTTTGCTGACTGAAGAATCAGAATCAAAAAGTTACTTATTACATGATTTCATTTCTGTGACATTCTTTCAAAGTCAATTTTTTAAAAGATTTTATTATTTATTTTTTAGAGAGGGGAAGGGAGGGAGAAAGAGAGGGAGAGAAACATCAATGTGTGGTTGCCTCTTATGTGCCCCCTACTGGGGACCTGGTTTGCAGCCCAGGCATGTGCCGTAGAGTGGGAATCGAACCTATGACCCTTTGATTCTCAGGCTGGCACTCAGTCCACTGAGACACACCAGCCTGGGCCAAAGACAAATTTTAGGAACAGCTATCAGACTAATTATTGCCCGAGTTTGGAGGAACGTGGAGGGTTGACAGCAAAAAGACATGGCAACATTTTTGGAATGCTGTACATCTCATATTCTGATTTTAATGGGAGCTCTAAGACTGTATACATTTATAAAGATTCACAGAATTGAGTGCATAATAGTGTGAATTATTTATATGTAAGTTATGGTTTAAATGTTAAAATGGAAAAATATATTTTGCACTCATACAAAACTTCAATACTGTAAATGCTCAATAATTCTAACCTAATAATATAATTGTCATTGATTACAGAAAGATAGATAAAAATGAAAAAGGATGTAAAGATTAATAAAATAGAAATAATTTCAAACAATTTCAATAAAAGTTACTAGTGTCTTTCACTTTTTTTTTCAAGAACTTTCATTGCGGAACCAATCTCTAAAATTGAAAAAGAGTATTTCTCCTATGCTCATTTTAATTCACCATTTGAATAAAACAACTTATATTTTGCCCTAGGCATGTTATCTACATTAACATATGATTGATTTAAAATATACCCATATGAATGTGAACACTAATGTTCAATAAATTGTTCATATAGCTTTTTGAGTTACATTTATTAGAAACAGGTTTCCTTTGCCTTTTTAAATTTCTTGCAATATCATCTTCGTTGTTAAATCAAAATACACCTAAGAGAATTAACTTGTGAGATAAAAGTAATTTAATATTCTTTAAAACATTTTCTTAAGCAATATTCAGTATCTTTTAATCTTTAAATGAAAGCAGAAGTAATTTTTAAGCTAGTAAGATTTTTTCAAGGTAAGAAAAATCTTATTATAAAAAATGATATTAGCTGATTTTACTCAGTTTCCAAATCTTTTATTAAAATGTACAAGACCTCAAGACAACTGTTCAATAGTAGTAAAAGTTACATAAATTTGCCATGTAGAAATTATGCTTTTTGAATATGTGCTCTATAGCAATAATAGATAAATTTTATTGTAACATTAAACCATAAAGTAAATATTAAGTGCATTTTGATAGAAAGGTACTTTAGTGTTATTTTTATAGTATTATTATGGTATATCATTCTCTGCCCTTATACTTTTTTTTAGTTCTTTTTTATTGTATTTTTCCATTGCCATTTGTCCCCCTTATATCCTCCTCCGCCTTGCAGTCACCATGCTGTTGTCCACGTCCCTGAGTCCTTTATCCTTTTTGCTCAATCCCTCCACTCTCTGGGAGTGAACACTCCCAGAGCTGTTTTACCCCTTTTCTGTCTTTATATTTAAAATGGGTTTCTTATTTATAACATGTAGTTAGGTCTTATATATTGATTTTGGCATCTGTTTTTTAGTTGGTGTGTTTAGAACATTGTTATTTGAAGAGAATATTATAAAGAGAATAATATGTTGGAATATCTAATACATTTTCTATATGTTTTCTATGAATTGCATTTTTTGTTTTTCTCTTCTCCCCTTTGTTCTGCCTTCTCTTGTTTTAAGTATTTGATATGATCCCATGTCTCTTCTCCCTTACTATATTATTTATGTCTCTTTTTGAAAATATTTAATGGTTGCTCTAGAGTAAAAATATATGTTTCAAAAAACTGTCTGGTTCACATTCAAGTGATGCTGTAGTGCTCCACGTGAAGTGCCGGTACCTTATAACAGTATTTGTGCCGCGCCCTCCCCTCCTTTGGTGGCATTGCTTTATTTCAGTTCACTGATCAATGTGCCATAATCACTCAAGGAATGTGTACTATTATTTTTTAACAAGGGTCCTTTTTTAAAAATGAGAAAAATTTAATATTTTATTTTATCTTTATTCACTCATTGTTGTTCTTCCCTTATTTGATCCAGTGTCACAGCAGTGAAACTTTCGCTGTCCCTGAAGTACTTGTGATAGATCTTTCAGGGCAGGTCTGTCGGTGATGAGTCCCCTCCATTTTTATTCATATGAAGAAGTCTGTTTCTCTTTTACTTCTGAAGAATAAATTCCTGGCAAAGAAATTCTAGTTTGTTTTCCTTTTTCTTTTTGGAATTTATTTACTTTTTATTTTCATTCAATACATTAAATATTTTACTCTCTTCATTGCTCGTGTAATTTGTGCAAGAATTCCACTGTAATTTTTACCCTGTCACATGTCTTCCCTGGCTTCTCTGAAGATTCTCTCTTTGTGTTTGGTTTTATGCAGTTTGAAAATAATATGCTAGGTATGGATCTTTTTGGTTTATTTATCCTGTTGATATCCTCTAATCTTCCTGGATGGATGGTTTGTTGTCTCTGTTAATTTGGAAAGCTCTTGGCCATTATTTTTAAAATATTTTTTTCTGCTCCATTCTCTCTACTTCTTGTATTTCACTTTGATGTATAGTACATCTTTTGATATTGTTAAGCTGGTTTTGTATGTTCTTTTTTTCTTTTGTTGTTGTTGGTTTTTAAATCATTCTTTCTCTGCATTTGTTTGTAAAGTTTCTATTGATCTTACTCTTCGCAGATTCTTATTGGCCAGGTTGAGTAAAGTCATTCTTCATTTCTATTACTATTTGATCTCTAACATTGCCTTTTAAAAATTATTTCATTGTGTGCACATTGCCTTATGACTGTTTCATAACTTTTTATATTTCTCTTCACATTATTCACCTGTTCTTGCACATCGCCTACTCTCTCCGTTAGAGATCTTACTCTATTACAGTTATTTTTAATTCCTTGGCTCACAATTCCAATATCTATTTCATATCTGAATATACTTCTTATGCTTGTTTTGCTTTTTGTTCAGACCCTATTTTTTCTTGCCTTTTGGCATGCCTTTAAGTGTTTTGTTGATAGCTGGACAAATTGTATCAGGTAATGGAACCAGTAAATCTTTAGTAAAAATTTATGCTAATTTGGCTAGTGCTTAGGTTATGTTATTTAATAGTTAATATGTCTAATGTTTAACTTTAGGTACAAGAAGATTCAACTTATTCCTTTGGTATATTTTGTTTCTTTCCCCTTCCTTGGCTGTTGGTGTTTTCTTACATGTTGCTCTTGTTGAGGGTCTGTGTCTTCTAACCCTTTTAGATGTCCACTGTAATTAAACTGGGGGTCTTCCAGATGGTTGCATGGCATTGTGGGAGCATTCTACAAATTTTAGATTTAGTTTCCATTTTTAAAGGCCCTGGGCTTCAGGGCTGTGGCTTTCACAGTGTTTCCGTCCCCCCTCCAGTGCTTTAGTGTTTTTTTTCCTCTCATGCTTTGCTGCTTTCTCTTAGTTCAGCATTCCCAATCTGCTTCTTCAAAGTTCTGTCCCCTGATTTTTATTTTTTTTTCCTCTAGGAAGACTAGAGAGGCTGAAAAAAAACCTGAGATTATCTTTGTGTAAATGATACATAGTTGCAGAATTGCACTCTGGTGAAGTTTTTTCCCTTGGAGGATAGGCCTCTGTTATTGTTAGGGCTCTGTTTTACAATGGTTACTTCTTCCCTTCCCCTTCCAATGCCATTAGAGATCAGTCTCAAAACCTGATGAGATACTCAGGAATAATTCACAAAAGGCTGGCATCCACCTATGATAGTGTAGCATCCTGTCACCTCCAAGACTGAGGCCTCCTGGAGTTTCTCATCCTCATATTTCCTGCTTCACTGAAAAATTTCTGGTTCTCTCAAGTCAGTCTCTTGGCAGCACCAAATTATTTCTAGTAAATATTAGAAATGTTTCTCCATGAACGCGCTCATCATCATTTATAGGTAATTGGTTACTATCTAAAATCAACAGTGATGGGAGACTTTATGAAGGCAGTTGAGGTCATTTCTGTGTCACGTGTTACCTGTCAGCATCATGACTGTGGTGAACTGTGGAAGGGGTGCACAGCCAGGAAGCAAATCCTCAAGGGCTGTTTAAGTAACGTGAGATGGATTTTATCCAATTTCTCCTCCTTATGGGGTTTGAATATGTTTTAGTTTTTGCATGTCTATTTTCAGAAAAGGTTGAAGATTTATTTTGCTAAAAAGTTGCAGCCCTAATAGTCACTAAAATGCTGCTTGATTTTATTCTAATTTAGGACATTCCAGTGTTTATATCATGTGACCAAGGAACACACTTGATGGAAACCTAAGCTTTTACCCTTGACTCAAAAACCACACTGTCCTTACCACCCACGATTTTCTGGAAAGGGTGAAAGACCCTACAGCATCTCTAAGTTAAAATAAGTAAAACTTTTAGAAACCCTTGAATTTCTTTGGCCAAATTTACTCCAATTAGCCCAAAGGGCCGTAGAGTTCACTCACTCACAGACACATTGATTGTTCTCTATGAATTGGTAACAAAACGACCATGTATTTAGACATTTTTATCTTTTTATACTAGATTATACCCTGCTACATGCAGACAAGGCAAAATATTGAAAGGGACTCAGGTACCATACCCTGTCCTATCCCCACCGAGTTAAGATTGCCTTCCTCCTTCATAATCTTGAGCAAAAAGACTTAATTTACTGAAAAACTACTCTTTAACCATCTTTTTTTAATTTTTATTATTTTTATTTCATTGTTGTTCAAGTATAGTTGTCTCTATTTTAGCTCCACCACTACCCCCTCCCCAGCCATCCCCACTCCCCACCCTTGATCCTACCACCTTTGGTTTTGTCCATGTGTCCTTTGTACATGTTCCTGAAAACCCTTCCCCCATCCCCCTCCCATTACCCTTCTTGCAGGCAGCTTTATCAGCTCTTGTTAACAAGGAATGCAACAAGTTTCATAGAGTCAATCTCTGGTTTAGATTTCACAACTAAAGAAGTAATTCAGAATTGCACACAATTTTGAAGAACAGTCCAATAGGGGACCTCAAAGTGAGGATTCTCAGGTATTGTAACAAAACAGTTCCTCTGCCTGAGTGCAGAGCTGACATATGACCTACAGAACCAGCAGAACATGGACTGCTTCCAATCAAGATGTCAAACCTAGACTCGTATCTCAGTCCTGTTTTGTTTTTTATTTTCTTGCTTAGAATCATTCTTCCTCTCATGTTTTATAGAGCCCTGGTTGTTATGCATCTACAATGACGCTTTTCTTTTTTCTTTTCTTTTTATTATATATTTTAGAGAAAAACATACAAATTATAACACGATTTTTAGATTATCCCAAAAGTAGTCACTGACCCAAATTTCACCTAATATTGAAGAAACACACCATCCACTGTCAGAAACCCTGATAAACAATTCTGACCAATTCCAATTTTTCTCTCATTAAATAATACTTAGGGAATTACAACTGAATAGCGCTTCCACTGCAACTATACAGACAAATGACCATAAATAAATAACCTATGACTTCATTAGTGCTACTCCCTTTCATAAAAAGAAAAAATATCTTTACAACTCTATTAAGATAAAAACTAATTTGAAATTTGAATTCAACTATCTTCATATGGCTGTAAACCAAATATTTGCCACCTGGAAAAACAAATAGAGATCAAAATATGGAACCAAACTGATGTAAGGCTTTGATTATTTGTGTTGTGAACTTTTTCTTTCCTCCTGTACCTCTAAGTGCCCCTAGCACAAACTACTTCATTTGCATTCAGTTCTTGGTCTTGTTTTCCTCAGAAAAAAATACCTCATGAAATTTGAAATTTAGGAATAATATTTGAAGAGTTGTCTTTACACAGAGACCCTAATTCTATGAATAACCAAGTCTGGAAATTCTAATCCAGACACAATATCCCAAACAAGGGCACTCCTGATTATTCAAACATTTTCCTCATCATAATTACTGATTATTTTTTTTAAAGCAGAACCCTGCATTTTTTATTGTGATAAATACACATAACATAACATTTAACATTTTAACCATTTGAAAGTGTACAATTTAATACATTTATTTTTTAAATAGGAACAATCAGAGCAGTATCTCCATTGATGCTAATCATACATATAAAAAGACTGAAAGAAACATGTTAGTAAATCTGACAGAAGTTACTGAAGATACCACCTCTGCTCTAAATTCACTCCAGGTCAGTCTGAACTCATTGACATGACTAGTGACATAGGCAACAGCACTGCATTCAGTTTCTTGTTGGCAATAATGATGATGTCTGTGCCATTGCTAATATTTATCACTGTATTTGGATGAATGAAACAAGCAAGGTATATATTGCCTTAAGGAAAATCTACTTGGATGTTTGATCTTCAGGGCCTATGAAATTTTTTTTGGCTTGGTTTGGAAAGTTTGGTTTCCTGATTTTAAAGCATCTTATGACTATTACTTAGTGTTAATGTTATAGTAGTAATTCTGCTGAGTTTTAACATAATATGGCAGGTATACATCTATTACTATTTTGAAGGTTGTCACTGCTGTGTTAGTGAGAGTTTTGAGAAATCATCAGGATGATAAGGGGGTGGAGCTACTTTAGGTCAGTATCTTGACTTTGGTACTAGTCTTTGTATTCATAAAATTCTGCTCTGTAGCTGTATAGTCTCAAGGTTACTCACAGCTTGGGTCTAAAAAACTAACAGTCCAGAATTATCTTCTTAGGTGGAGTATGGGGAGCATTGGACTCAGGAGAAGTCCATGTTCACTGGGCAACATCATGGGGATGGAAGGTCCCTGGGTGCCTGGTTTGGTATGTATTAGAGGCTGGCTTAGGTCTGTGCTGTGTCAATGGGAGGTTGTGAAACCCACATAGGAAATAGGCTGCTGGAGAATCTCCAGGCGACAGAGAACTAAAAGGCAGTGGAGGGCTCGCCTTGAGCTTGTTCTATATGCTGAGTGCAAGGAATACCTCTGGTGGATGTCTTTAGTGAAAGACGGAGTGAATGCTAAGATATTCTTGGACGATGTTGGCCTCTGGAATGTCCAGAGGTAGTTTTCTTGATTTCAGGGTTATGGGAACAGGACTCTAACAGCTCAGAGAAAAGTCTGAATGCTAAGACCAGAGGAATTGTGATCTGGGCCAACAGAAAGTTGGTAAGAACCATCATCTTCCTGAGCCTGGTTTTGACCAGTAGTTATCTGACCCAAGTTTCTCCCCAGTGTGGGTATAGCTACAGATACAAGTCCTTGAGTTTCAAAAGGTTGCTGTAGCCCACACCTAGCTCTTCTTCCATTGTGTCCACAAAGTTTGGGATAGTCCTATCCCCTGAACTGGTCTCAGCCCTAGAACTCTGGAAGGGTGCCCCAGGTCCACTGAAACCAAGATGATGTGATCAGTGGGTGGGAGTGGCAGCTGGAAAGCAGGAGATATGTATTTTCTTTAGAGTGTCACTCTACAAGTTCATAAGCTTCACATCTGAAGTTCTGCTTCTTAATCAAGTCCTCTTTTATCTCGGCAAAGCTGACAGACCACTTCTTCTCCAGGATCCCCAAGATAGAGTCATTTCCAGTGTGGGTTGAGTGATTAGAATTTTAGGAAGGGGGAGAGATACAAATGCCTCTAATACATTACATTTCACCTTTTTGGGAAGAACCACTCAGTATGTTGGATGATCCATTCAATGACTGTAACCACCTGAATGGATGTGGCTACACCCACTTCAGCAAGCATTTATTCATTTTTGTTGAATAACGTGTTGCTGTGTTTCTGGGAGCATTTTATTAGGGGTGCTGGCATGAGCAAACCCCACAAGAAACTTGATTAAATACATAAAGCTAACAAACTGTGGTGGTAACTTCTGGCATGTTCTCCACAAATCTTGAAGTTTTTTTCTTAATCCTTTATATTTGCAACTTGTGTCCATTATTCATACTGATAAAAGTCATAAAATTCAGGCACTTCCTGTAACTGGGACTTTAAAGCAACTGGTCTAGAAATAGGGATCTGAACAGAACTTAGGTGAGTAGGGCAGTTTAAAGCTGCTCTCAGTTTCTTTACCTTGAAGGCCCCACCCCCAATTTCAATATGTCCTTTTTCTTCATGTTGGTCTTCAAGAGCAGCATGACACAGGGCTGTTCTTGAAGCTGTTCTTGGCTCAAGTGGAGCCCCTTCAAGTGTTCTTGCATAGGAGCCCCAAAGCTGAGTTTTCCACCCACTTATCTTGATCAGCTCACATTTCTGGGGCAGTGTTTTTATTTTATTTTATTTTTTAATGATATTCTGCTCTAGCCTCTAATAATGAACTGAAGAAATTGCTCTACTGCCTAGCTTTGGCCATTCAGCTGCATGTGTCTGCTGGAAATTGATCCTTGCACTGTTTTATTTCATTTCCAACTTCAACCATTTCATTCTTTACCTGCTTTTTGGTGGAAGGCCCTGAAAGTTGACTCTTTAAAATTTGTGAGCTTAGTTCCACCTGATTCGAACCAAATCGCAGTCTAAAACCAAATTTAGTGAGCTGTTTCTTCTGTTTTAGGATGATTAGGGGTCTCCACTTCTGCTATGCCATACAGAAGCTCCACAATTTTTTCCTCAACAAAGCGTTCTGCGGTCAGTTGATATCCTGCCATTTCCACGTGTCCAGCATCTTCCCCAAGAGAAAATCTCCTATCTGAACTGGTGCTTCTTGCACATTCTGAGTCAGATATGCCTTTTTCCGTGCTTCTGACACCGGTGCCATGCTGGCCCTGGAAACAAACCTTCAGGCTCTTGTGGGAATTGTGGCACATTGACGGCACTGTGCTCTTTCCTGCAAAAGCTGGAGTCATAACTCCTCTTCACAGAGGACTTCTGTGTTCTCAGCTCTGCCCACAGTTTGGATGGCCAACTCTTTCGTACAGTTGGACTTTTCACTGCAGCAGTGGCAGCCTGAACTTAGGGGGTCAGGGCAGGACAGCTGCAGCAGCAGTGGCTCCCCAGGATGGCTAGCGTCACAGCTTGTCTTCACTAGTGTCACAGATCTACTTCTGTTTTTATGTTTTATTTCTGCCATCTTACTTTAAAATTGGTCTCTGGAAGGATCTCTAAGTTGAATTCAGCTAAGTCATCTTATTATTCACATGGATTTTGTGGAAGCAAAGTCAGGTGAAATGTGGAAGCATAAAAACATATGGTATCACTTTATTTTAAATTACACAATTCAAATATTAACCCTTAATATTTATACAGAATATTAAATATTGAATATGTGTAGGATAATTGTTTTTAGGATGTATTTTTCTTACAAGAAATAATTCTAGAATTCCTTAATGCCATTTCTGAAAAAATGTAATTTTACCCTATTTATTACTGAAATGTGAATTTGAAAGTGACTTGTCTCCGTAATAAAGTAAATAGTGAAATATGTGCTACTAAAATAAAAATTTACTCTCTCTTATTTTAAAGTCTATTCTAAAAACATTTCATACATACTCTCTTTTTCCAGTAAAAAAGTAAAACATCAATACCAAAATGGAATTTAAGGGACTTTGTGCCTGAAATGTAACTAATTTCTATTAGTCTATATAATATTTAATTAAACAGTTTTCAGTTAATACTGCCTTTACTTTATGTATAAAACAGAGGACTTATAGTTATTAGTGTCAGTCCTTATGCTACATGGAGTGTTGAGTGGTCAAATGTGCAGTGGAGTAGTAAACATGTGTTATACAAACTGAATCTGTACAGAAGGCAATGACATGGATGCACATTTGAGAAAAGATGTAAAGTTTGTTAATGTTTTGCAAGTTTAGCATTGCTAAGCAGGCAAGGTTATGGAAAATACTTTATCACTCAGACTCCTTCAGGAATGAGAAATGGACAGTTAAATTGATGGTCTGCATTAAAAAAAATAATGAATTAATTCATACAACAAAAAAACAGAGGCATTCTGGAAAATATTTTCCAGGCAACATTTTTATGGTTCTCTCACCAGTCATGCTAATTGTTAATTTACATACCACAACAACATAGATTTTTATTGAAAAATAACTCAATAATTCCATTATTTATCATTTTACCTACACATCTGACATAGTTGCAGAGTATTTTCTTTCAATTAAATATCTTTCTTGAGCAAATTTTCACATTGATTTTCATATAGTCAAATTGGTTCAAAGTTTAATGTCATTTTTAAAATTATAGGTATTGATGAATTTTATTACAGATAGGATGGACAACAACTTATTTATATCAATTCCTCAGAAGGAAAAAAGCTTCACAGTTAAATAAATAATGCTTTGGGTTTGTCAAAAAACATAAATCAGTTGGTATTCTATAAAGAATTAGTCATCTTAATAAATAAAAGCTATTGTTTGAGGACAAAATGCAGTTGCTAGTTTAGAACTTGATCAAATCTCTAATAAGAGATGCATGAGGAAAATTTGAAAAGACTATAGAATTCCTTTCATAAAACCAAACAGAATCATGCAACTGAATCTCATCACAATGAGCCACTATAGATTTCTTTTTTTATTTCAGCTCTGCTTTGGCGTTAGGTAAGCTCCTTACGCAGACATTCTATAATATAGTGCTATGATTACTGCAATGTAAGAACATTTATAATACAAGTTAATCTTACATTACCATTTTCTCTGTTAGATGTTATTAGGTTTCACAACTCTTTAAGACTTTTGCAAAAATCCTTGTTTGTGTTTTATCTTGTATATTCACTGAGCTACATAATTGTTTGGCTCTTAGCTGACAAACAGCTTTGGCTGAATGTGGAACTTTTCCAGCAAAAGTGCATAACCTCAGTACATGCACAATGTGTACAAACCATAGTCAACTTGTTTTACTTGGACTTCCTTGTTCTTACATTTTAAATCATTTCAACTTGAAATATTGTATATAATAAATCACCTGTTTATAATGAAGCAGGAAATAAATGAAAAGTAGAATAAAAAAGACTACATTGATAGGGCTGACAGTTTACATAACCATAGAGAAAAATTACAGGGTGTCTTAAGTAGTTTTCATAGTCGACTCAAGCTTTACATTGATGTTTTAAAGTGTCTGTTACTGGTACTTGAAATATCTTGTTTGAAAGGCAGCTTGGACTTTACCCACTAGGGTAAGGTTTTTTTTATTATTTTAAATGCTTATTCATTCCTTCTATTAGGTTCAGTAGTTCAATTTTATTATTCTACCATGAACATTAGGCACAAACGCATGGCCAGTGTTTTAGGATGATCTAGAAATCATTATTTGCCATTACCATCACCTTCATGTTGATTGTGATTATGATCATCATCTGGAATATCACCACTAGAGCAAATAAAAACAATTAAATGTTGCCCTGACTGGTGTGGCTCAGTTGGTTGGGCATCATCATGCAAAGCGAATGGTTGCCAGTTCCATTTCCTGTTGGGGCACATGCCTTGGTTGCAGGTTGAGTCCCTGTTCGGGGCATGTATGAGAGGCAATGAGCAACGTTTTTCTCCCTCTCTTTTTCCCACCCTTCCCCTTGCTCTAAAAATAAATAAATAATATCTTTAACAAATAAAAATTAAAAATTGAAAATTAAATGTTGTTTTATGCCAGTGGATGAGTTGAGAATACATACATATATGTGTGTGTATATATGTATATAGATATGTGTATATATGCACATATGATATATATGTATACATATGTAAATCTACATAACTGCATAATAATATGTATTACATATCTATGTATACACATCTATATATGTATATGTATATATACATATATCTATATAAATAGATATAATCACATATACATTTATAATCATATATCTATATATCTATATTTCATATATAGATATATAATACATACATAGATATGTATGCATATGTAGATATATAGATATGGTTGTATATATCCTTTTGGTATTTATTTGTTAAAACAACTCTATGTACTATATCTTGCTTATTAAGAAAATGTGACTGAGCAGTTATGCAAAAAACATAAGTTGCCATTTAATTCTAAAACTTGATATCAAAAATGCAGAAGCTGGTTAGAGCCAGTGTGTTCATTTTCCATGCTGGATGTGCAGATATTATCTAAGACTCAGTGTTGTATGATGGTTGTCTTTTGTTTTAAAATCTGCATTATTTTCACCTACTCACCCTCATATTTCTACTTCATCCTAAGTGCCCTTGTTTGTCCAAAATATCTGAATATTTGTTTTGCTTTAGAAAGATACTCTCCAAAATAAAATATTTATAAATGAGTTTGAAGCAAGCTAGAAATAGAAGACAATATTCTTATTCTATAAAAGTCATTTATGTAAATTCTATAGTTAACAACATAGTTTATGATCTTGTTCATAAAAACATGATTGCTTTCTCATGCATTTTAGAATAAAGTTAGAACTTTTACTTTCCCCCTTTGTTACTTAACATTATGCTTGAGATCTTAGCAAGTTCAACAATGGAAAAAATGAAATAGAATGTATACAGTTTTAAAAAGAAGGAATCAAGTAGTTGTATTCACAATAATGATAGTATTCTACTTATGAAAGCTTAAGGAATACACACAAATACTACTAGAATTAATTTTATAAAGTCACTTGTTATAATATCACTATCTAAAATTAATTGTATGTCAGCTTATGATCAAACAATTATAAAATGAAACTAGAATGAGAATATTTACAAAATACTGGACTATAAAACATCTATGGATAAATGTAACAAAATATCTATAAGAGCTCTAATAATATAGTAATAGCAATAAAACTTTGATGAAAGAAGTAAAAGCTGACAAGAAATTGAGATTTATATAATGCTTGGATCCAAAGACTAAATATTATTACAATATCATATATCCTGGAAATTATTATTAGAATTAAATATAAATTCTAACAAGTTTCTGGAATAATTCCTTTTAGAAGATTACAAAATGATTCTAAAATTTATGTAAAAATTTAGAGAATCTAAAATAATTTTGAAGAAATATTTTAAACATTTTGAGAAATAAAATACCACTTCATTTTGTAATCAAGATATATTGTAGTATTGGCATGGTGATAGGTTAGTAGATCAATTAAATCAAATACAGTGCCCAGATGTAGTCATACTTCTATATAGTCAATGGATTTTTAAAAAACGTCAAATCCACTTAATGGAGAAAGGAAGACTTTTCAACACATTGTTCTGGTACAATGGGCTATTCACGTGTAAAAGAAGGGAACCACTGGCTCATACCACACAGTTTGAGACTAATATTTGACCTTAATCTAAAAGTTGAAACTACACATCTTCTGCAAGAACACATAGTAAAATATCTTTACAAACTTGGTGTAGTTAAGATCTAGAAAGGGAGACTGGGGCATGTTAAATAATCTTCAGATTCTCATCAACAAAATGGGACTAATAATATGGATTTCTCAGGAAATGAGGGTTAAAAGAACATATGTAAAGTCATTAGCATGAAGTCACCACATTAAGTGCTCAGTAAATTTACATAGCCTAAATTTGTCTCTTGAGCTCCAGACATATTCTGATGGTGAAACTGAGGCCCTGAGAGAGCTTGGATGACCTTGATGGAGCAGTGGAGGGACAAGTACTTAGGACCCCCCTGACTGCAGTGTGTCCTTTGCTGCCCTCTAATTGGGAAGGTATTTGGAATGACATTATTGTCATTCTTAAAGTCTTGTGTTTATTTTTAGAAGGCATTTAATGTGCACAGCACAAAACTTTGGAAATTTCCGAAGGGGGAATGAGTGAGAACCAGTCCCTGTGGCATCAGCCCAGACTTCTGGTGCTGGAGTGGGAGCAGGCAGTTTGGGGCCCTACACTGAGGCAGAAGAAGGATCCACAGCATCTGTGCACAAGAAAATCCTGGCTAAAGGCTGCACCTAAAAGATACCAGCACTTAAAAGATGAAGGTCAAACAACAATATTTTCAAATAAATGGAAATAGACAAATTATCTGCACAAAGAAATGCTACTAAATGAGAACCTAGATTTTTAAAAAAGAAACAAAAGTGCTGAAATGGGTAGATATGAAGCCAGCCAAGACTTCAGTGAGAAAGAGTCTGTGAAATCCCATCTTTTGTGGATAGAACACTGCATTGTTTTATGGCAAGAGATGCCATCTTTATCCTGACAGCCTTCCAAGCCTACAGAACATGTCTGAACTCTCCAGTTCCAGCTTTTCTCCTCCTAAATACTTGAGGAACTTGAAAAATAATGTTCCTCATCCTTCCTCCACTACACATATTCAGCACTCTCTCCTGGGATGACTGGTTTCTGCAGCTGACAGGCAGGGTGGGCCTGGAGGCTGGGAGCACAGCCTGGGTGTGAACTGCATAGGAAAAAGAAATGTTTCCGCTGCTATAGGACTTAGCCTGAGCCAGAACCTGGAGACTGACTTCAAAGAGCCCTAGGACTAGGATCAGTGGCCCCAGAGGAGATCTGTAGACCTCTGAGAAAAGAAAGATGGCACTGCAACAGGTATGTGCTTCCTGGGATGCCTGCTGGTCTTCTTGGTCCTTCAGGGCTAAGTGTACTCCATCTGCGAGGCTGAAAGACCATTGGCATTTTTAGCCAAGGAGACCACCAGGATGGAGGATCCTTCATTTTGGTGTTTTGGCAGGACTCTGCAACTTGCTGGACGTATTCAATACCTACTTACCTAGCAGAGTCAACTGTAGATCTACCATGGGCTAGAGTGTCTGAACATAAGTAACCCCAGCAGCTCAACCTGAGTTTTAACTAGAGTAGTGGTTTTCAAAGTGTGAGCCACAAATCAGCAGCACCAACATCACCTGAAAACTACTTAGAGATGTAAATTTTCAGGAGTTATCCCAGTCCCATTGAATCAAAACTCAGGGAGTGGGGTGAGCAATGTGGGTTAATAAGCTTTCCACATCATTCTCATGCATACCAAAGTTTGAGTAGCTGCGTTACACAACGTACCGTCCATAGCCATGGCCTTGTTAGAAATGCAGACACTCAGGCCTCACATCAGATCTTGTAAATGTGAATCTCTTTCTTACAGAAAGATCCCCAGAGAAAATTGAACAGATACATGTAAAAAAAATGAAACCAGACTTCTTTCTTACATCATATAGATGAATATACTCAAAATGAATTAAAGACTTTATTTTGCATCTCTCTGATGATTATAATGTTGAGCATCTTTCTCCACATCATGGACAACACTTGCTGTTTGTTGATTTATTGATGATAGCCATTCTGACAGGTGTGAAGTGATATCTCATGGTGGTTTTAATTTATATCTGTGATGATTAGTGACATCAAGCATTTTTTTCATATATGTATTGGCCATCTGTATGTCTTCTTTGGAGAAGTGTCTATTCAGGTTCTTTGTCCATTTTTAATTGGATTGTTTTTTTCCTGGTGTAGAGTTGTATAAATTTTTTATATGTTTTGGAAATTAAACACTTATCAGATGTATGATTAGCAAATATGTTCTATATGGTGGATTTCGATTTCATTTTGTTGATGGTTTCTTTAACTGTTCAGAAGATTTGTAGTTTGATTTAATCCCATTTGTTTTTTTTTGTTTGTTTGTTTCCTTTGCCCTGGGAGCTATATTGGCAAAAATATTGCTATGCAACATGTCTAAAATTTTACTGCCTGTGTTTTCTTCTAGGGTTTTTATAGTTTTATGACTTACATGTAAGTCTTTTATCCATTCTGATTTTATTCTTGTGTATAGTGTAAGTTGGTGGTCTAAGTTTTATTTTTTTGTACACATTTGTCCAATTTTCCAACACCATTTATTGAAGAGACTGTGTTTATTTCATTGTATACTCTTACTTCATTTGTCAGTAAACAATAAAAATGAAGATAAAATAACATTTGTTTTTAGAATTTAATTATTATAAAAATATTATTTACTGAAAAAATGGATTAAGGATTTAAATGTAAATCTTGAAACCACAGAACTCCTAGAAAAAATATAGGCAGTAAAATTTCTGACAACTCTCTTGCAATATAGTTTTTTAATATATCTCCTCAGGCAAAGGAAACAAAAGCAAAAGTGGACAAACGGGACTATATCAAACTAAAAAGTTTTTGCACAATAAAGATAACAACCATCAACAAATCGAAAAGACAACCTACTAAATGGGAGAAGGTATTCATCAATGACACATCTAATAAGTGGTTAATATTCAAAATTTATAAAGAACTTCTACAATTCAACTCCAAAAAAAGGAAAAAGAAACAATCCAATTAAAAATGAGCATCACTGGCCAGGTGGCTAAGTTGGTTGAAGCATCATCCCATACATCAAAATGCTGTGGATTCAATTCTTGGCCAGGGCTTGCACAAGAGGCAACTGATTAATGTGTCTTTCTCACAATGATACTTCTCTCTCTCTTCTTTCGTCTCTGTTTAAAATCAATAAAAATATATCCTTCGGTGAAGATTTTTTAAAAAATGAGTAAAGGAACAGAATAAACACTTCTCCAAGGAGAATGTACAGATGGGCAATAAACTTATGAAAGGTACTTAATGTTAATAATCATCAGGGAAATACAAATTAAAAGCACAATGAGATATCATTTTATACCTGTGAAAATGGCTATCATCAGTAAATCAACAGACAAGTAATAGTGAGGATGTGGAAAATGGGAATACTCATGCAGTGTTGGTGAAAATGAAAATTGGTGCTGCCACTATGAAAAATAGTATAGAGATTCCATAAAAAATTAAAAATAGAACTACCTTATGACTTGGCAATTCCAATTCTGGGTATATTTCTAAATAAACCCAAAACATTATTTCAAAATAATATATGCAGCCTTATGTTCCTTGCAGCAGTATTTACAATAGCTAAGATATGAAAGCAATCGAAGTGCCCATCAATAGATGAGTGATAAAATAAAGTGATGGTGCTTATATATACAAAGAATATTACTCAGCCATGAAGAAAAACAAAATTTTAAACTTTTGCTACATTATGGATGGACCTAGAGGATAATTATGCTAAAGTAAAATAAGTCAATCAGAGGAAGACAAATATCATATGGTTTTATTTGTATTTGTAATATAAAGAGCAAAATAAATGAATAAAAAATTAAAACAGTCTCATAGAAACAGAAAACAGACTGATGGCTGCCAGAGAAGAGTGGAGTTGGAAGACTGGGTGGAAAAGATGAAGGAATTAAGGAGTATAAATTTGTAATTACAAACTTGTCATGGGGATGTAAAGTACAGCATAGGGAATATAGTGAATGATATTGTAATGACTATGGTGTCAGGTGGATACTAAAAACATCAGGAGCAGCACTTTGTAAAGTATATGATTGTCTAACCATTATGTTGTACATCTGAAATTAATACTAAACATATTCAATGTAAACTGTAATTAAAAATAAACAAATTAACATAAAATATTTCTAGAAATATAAAAAATAAAATAAAAACAAATGAATAAACATGCAAAAAGATACGGACCCAGGAAGCATTAACAATAAATACATTTGTAAAAAATATTAAATAACAAATACAGACATAAAAATGCAAGACATAGAATGTGAAAAAATAAATGTTATATATATGTGTTTGTCCCCAGACTTGTCCCCAGAATATATGAAGACTTCCCACAACAATAATGAGCTAATGACACAATCTACAAAATACTTTATAATTAAAGATTTCAAAGATGAAGTTACGTGTTTTACCATTAAAAATATAAAGAAACAACCAACATTATTAGGTATTAGGAGAATGAAAATTAAGTAAAGGATTGTGTGGTCAGGAGCCCAGCTTCTAGTCAAAGGATTATGGATGGATGTGGCTGGGTGCTCAGTTAATTTGGAGCATCATTCAGTGTGGGAGGAACTATGTCCTGCAGAGCTCTCCCTGCTGCCATGGATGAGAATAAGTCATCCCAGACACAATCTTATTGTTCCAGTGGGAAAGGAGGTAGTGATTCTCTCTAGCGGGGAATATCCCAAGCCCTTCTCTGAAATGGTTTTTATTGGGAATGGTATGTGTACGTGTATACAGCATACATGCATAGCTCATAAATCAATGTCCAAATGTTATAGTCATACAAAAACAGGTATTATCTATAGATAACAACTGAAGGAACACAGAGATTTGTCATAGGTCAGGGTCTGTTAGTCATGTTAATGCCAGATGGTCTTTAAGACTTGTTTCATGAGATAAGGAATTTACTCCTTATGCCTTGAACTTAAACATCAAGTTTATATCAACAGGGCTATACCAAGCAAAGCAATCTTCAAAGGATACAATGTATTTATCAGGCCTGATTACCCACAGGAACCCTCAATGTTGGTGTCATATCATGCCTGCCACCTGCGTTTTCTGGTTTTCCATTGAGACTTCCTGGCCTCTTCCAAGGCCTGCTCTCACAGGACTACAGTCTCTGAAACCACACAGAGTAGTCCCCAACAATCCAGTGCATCAGAAACGTTGTGAGTTCCATCCATGGTCAGGGCACATACATAGATTGCAGATTTGATCCCTAGTCGAGCATGTTTGTGAGGCAACCGATCAGTGTTTCTCTCTCTCTTTCTCTCTCGAATCAATAAAAAATATCCTCAGGTGAGGATTAAAAAACAACAACCTATGTGTGATTTTTTTTAGACCTGACTATAGGCAATTAGAAAGGAATGCCTTCTGGGAAAAAATTGCCTTCACACCAGATTGGTGCACAGCTAGTGCACTGTAGTCTCTGGAGGGAGTTTTAGTCTAGGACTCAGGCCCCTTCTGGCTGTCCATGCTCTTACATCTAACTTCATTCTAACCCAGGCACCTGCATTCCAAAGGTCATACAAATGTATAAAATCATCATAAAAAGTTGTACCTTGTTTCAGATAACATGTTGGTCTTAATCACCTAAAGAAAACTGATTTCATTACCATTTTCAGTAAAACACTTGTTTATTCAACAGGTAATTATTAGATACATCCTGTTGCCCTGCACTATATAATGCTGGGTCATAGGGATGAACAAGATCCTTCTTCATGGAGAGTATGGTCTTCTGAAGATGACAGTCATTAAGAGTTTGTCAAATCTTCTGAGTCTTATAACAAAAAGAGCAAATGCATACATTTGTGAGACTGTATTTTAAGAAAACTGTAAATACTTCCTGACTGAGTCTTAATTTTGAATGAATAACTGAATTCACAGACAGTGTTTGTATGTTCTTTAGTGCTGTCATATTATAATAGTCTGTACTCTCTTTTTACAATAATAGACCCCAAATACAATGCCATTATTAACTATTATTATAATCATTATAATGATTGTAGAACATATTTGAAGAGCACTTATCATGTAGCTGACATTGTTTAGGTAAGTATTTATATGGCTGAACTCTATGGATAAATGATTTTTTATTTCAAAAACCATTCAATGAGATGGGTGCTAATCTTGTCCCTATTGCAGCCCTTCTACTTTTGATCAATATAAATTACTAGAGTTTTTAAGCTTAAAAATATGTTCAGTCTCAAAAATATGATCTTTATTGAAATTGTGGTTTTATAATAAGTTAAGATTTTTGGAATATTTTGATAAGTGATTATTTGATCAATTTTTAAAGGAATTTCAGTAATATTACATGTAATTTGGTTGTGAAATAATAAAGACAGAAATTTCATGATGGTGAATGCTGTGATTCTTTATTGTGATTTTTATTTTGTTAAAGAGGAAAACATTTTTAAGAACCAAATTTTCAAAAGATTTTCCCTTTTCTACAATAGGTTAGCAAGATGAGGTACTGTAAGCACAAGTATGACATCTTTTAAGTTCTTTATTTATTCCACAATAGAATGACATACCTAGTTGTTCAATCTGCAAAAGAAAACCATTGGACTTAATCTACAGAGCTGCTGGTTCATCTTTGCAATTTCTTGTCCAGTATTGAGAGGTCGGCCCTAATTGATGCTACCTAGAACTGGGTATGTCAGCCTGTTTCTGGAGTTTAGTATTAGAATTGCTACTTCATCTTACTTAGGATTTAGAATAAATAGTGTTGACTCTATTGATCCTCTTCTACCACTTCTTTGTATTAAAAAGTTTTTATTTTTTTCAGACCCCATTGAATCTCATTGAAGAACTTAATATATACATCATTTTACACTATTATCTCCTTTTGAAACTCACCAAAGTTAAAATTAAATTATGTATAATAATTATATATCTGAAACATTTTATGCTAATACATTATCAAGATTATCCTAGTATAGACCAATGTATATTGCAGTCATGTTACTTTACATATAACAATGATGGTGTTGGTTGATTTTAAAATATAAGAAAATGAAGGGTAAAAGAAAGACAAAATTTTAAATTTGAACTGAAGCCTTCAAGTTTAAATGGATAGTAAGTTGATAGCCAGGTCCTCAAACCTAAATATTTGAATGCAGACATGAACACAAACAAAAAAAAGATGGGTAAATCCTAATACTTTATAAATTTCAATAACAATCTGAAGCTTTATGAGTAGGCTAGGAAAATGAATTATTCACTGACTGACTTCTATGGAAACCCTCATAAATTACATCCTGATTGAAGTTTTTCTTTCTTTGAAAATAAATTAAAAAGTAGCTTTTATAAACAATTCAACTAGTATTTCTTCTTTATGATGCTAGTACATATATTGGAAATAGTCTCATCTTAAGATAGTTCAAGTTCTCTCAGTGAGATCTCAATCAAGATATATTAGAAATTTCTTGTGATGCACCAAATTAAGGATTGTTGATATAAGGAAATGATTTATGTATTGATTTACTTCCCATGGCACATTGTTACATGTAGCAGTAGGGGATGGTTATTTAAGGAACCAAATTGCTCTGCATGGTGTAGATGGAGCCAGGCAAAGAATGGCTTCAATCAAGCCCCCGACATTCTGGCATGATGCCTGTGACTATGGCATTATGGAGCCATTATCCAAAATGTGCAGCTAATTGTAATCTCGATTCTGAATCCAGGAGAATTTAAATGATTTTTAACTAGTAAATGCTTATAGCAGTGTTGAATCTCTATATTTAACCATATCGAAGCATCTATTTGCTCACATCAAAAGAGTATCACAAGACAGATGATTACTATATACATATGCACACACACTAACACAGATGTATAAGATATTGGGATTCAGACATAGTTCTTGCTGTATCTACCCGGAAGATCAGAGGCTCAGAATCTTTCGTATAAAGACTGAGTAGATACATCAATCTGAGGGAAGGATCCAGGCATATTGAGCTCAAGCCAGTGTGAACCATTATTGGAAGTTACAATTTGTCACAGAGCATATTGTTTATCACACCTGTCATTCCCAGGGGTGAGACCTTAGGTGCACATTTGTGTCTTAGGAGCAGAGAATGGTATGCATAATTCATAATAAATGAGAGCACATGTTGCCCTACTTTGAAAATCCTCTAGGAAAGCCCAAGGTGAAGGTAAAGGGGTATTCATTCCATACCCTCCCACTTGTCTTTAATGGAATGGGGGCCACAGCCCATTGGGAACTGCATGGCATAGCAGAGCAGGAGAGTGATCATGCAAAGAAAGGAGTGGAGGAGACCAGGGAGCCTTGCCAAGCCCAACAGAGCCTGGCAGCTCTGAGGTATCCAGTGAAGAAATGACAGTAGCTTGCTTTATTATTTATTTATTTATTTATTTATTTATTTATTTATTTATTTGCAACAGACCTGCAACTGCACTCAGGAGGGATAGCTGTCATAACAGCAATTATCAAGGTCCCCTCATATGGGACACTTGTAAAGCATCCTCTACAAAGTTCCAGATATACTTTGAGTGGACTTCTTAGGAAGCCAAGGTCCTGCCCTCAGTAGGGGAAGGCTCACGACAGTAAAAATTTCCCACTATTTCTTTCCAGTGAGAAAAAGTAGAAGGCATTTTGAGATAAGCATGTAAACACTACATAATTTATTAAATTTAATGAAAATAAAGTAAAACCAGAAAATATGCAAACCTTATTTTAAGTTCTTAAAAAAATTGTAATGCTGTTCAGTGACAGTTGTCTCACTTTCCCCTTTGCTCTCCCTTGCCCAGCCACCCTCTGGTTCCCACAGTCAATCCCCACCCCATTGTTTTAATTTCTTACAACTGGTACTATCTATATAGGTCTTTATATATGCAAAGTATTTATTTGAGGGGGGCAATAAAATCATGTTTCCATTTATCCCTTATTTATCTTCTTCCTTATTTCTCCCTTCAATTTTTTCAGATCTGTTCTCCTTTTTTTTCGATCTGTTATTTGAGGCTACCTGTGGTGATATTAACACATTTGCAACATACAATAGTACAGGCTTTGAAATGAGACAAATCTTTATCTGAATTCAAATTTTATCAACTTAAATTATAATATTATGATTTTGCTCTTTTCCTAGCCTGCTTACATCCATGACTTATTTCTGAAAGAGTATGGTAATTATTACCAGTTATGTCTGTCAACATTTCCCTGACTTAATAAAATTTGTATATAACTTTTTAAACATAATTCACATGATGTTTGTGAAATTAAATGAGATGATATATACAGAGTACTTTAACAATGACTATCATATATCAAATGCTTAATAAATGTTAGTTTACTCACTATGATCTTGAGAATATGCGGTGAATAGTTTTCTGGCTTTTTGAAATTAGTCAACCAAAATCCATATGTATATTTCAAACCTACTTTACATTCTGGAACTCATCTTGACAATTTAATATAAGGAACATTAGCTTAAAAGCTCAAAGGCTCAGCATTAAACTTTATCTCATTCAATTCCGAATTTTTTCCTCTCTTTTATTGTCCATAAGTGAGCATTTGTTTTTGTTTTTCTGTGTTTCATCCCACAGTTGAGGTTTGGGGTTTTTCCTTTTCTTCACGTGATATTGTGATGAGTATCAATTACCTCTTCATTGGCAATGCCTACTGTAAACTTTCACAAAATCCTTCAGCAATACAAATAAATTTAGAAATATTATTTTGAACTTCATTTCACATAAAAATTGATACACAAAACAGCTAAGTAACTTGTTTGAAGTCCTGAGGTTGTATGTGGCTAAATGGGATTTTTAACCTTGGCTCTCTGGCTTCGGGACCTTTACTCTTAAACACTGTGCTTTGCTGCTTCTCCTAAAATAGTTAGCATACTTGCTAGCATTTAAGGCACTCTAACTGAATGCAGTTTCATGTTTAGTAGCCATGTTTCTCTGACACATTTTATAGTCTTTCTAGGGTTGCTAATCTATATTTGACCCTCTTATTTCTTGATTAACTCGCCTCAATGATTTTCACTCTTGGTACACATAAACTAATCACTAAAAGTCTGAAGCACATCAAAATATACATTTTTACTAATCTGACAAAAATAATTTTGATTCATTCACTCCAGACAGATATTGCTATATTGACTATTGTAATTTTTTTTTATTTGACAATCTAAGGGAAAAGAGGTCAGTGCCTCTGAATAAATAGTTAGGTATGGCATGTTTTTAAAATTCTTATGGTACACTGATTGAAAATAGTTGCCTTACTTGATTTGCCTTCCGGTACTCCTAATTTCAGCCAGACATAGTGGAATGCTTGCAACCAAAAACTCAGGTTTGGCTGCCTGCTGTAACAAAATAAAGCCAATCTCATAAGACAGGTGTTGGTGTAAAAGGAAAAAGGTTTATTCAGTTTCCAAGACCGGGGAGAACGGTGGGCTACTATTTCGAAGGCTATCTCTCCTTCCTGCTCAAGCCTGACAGGGAGAAGAGGTTTTTGTTTTGTTTTTATTTTCCTATCCAATTATATTGCTAGTTTTTTCATGCTTGGACTCTATCCATTCATCTTTCTATCCTTTGGCTCATTCAGTGTTAAGAACTTCCTCCTGTACCATCTTGGCTAAGGGGAACACTTCCTGACACTCCCTGATTTTCTATATTATTAGGGTAAGTGCGGGGAGGGAGGGGTTGCAGGATCCGCCATCAGGAGGATGAGTGATGGTGCCTCCCAGTGCTGGACACAGTCCTGCACAGCCACTGGAGCCAACTGTAGTCTGTGGGGCACTCCTGGATCCTGGTGCACCTGCATCCTCTGCATAGGTGACCTGTCCCTCCCAAGTGACCAGCAGGGCCCATGCTCACCCTGCTGTCAGCTGCCCATGTCTATGATAACATGCTTGAGTGCTTGTTCACATTATCTATCTGTATTATTTATTTTATTTTCCCTGCCTCCTTAATGCATTGTCATATGTTTGCAAAATGCCAACTAGAACTGCTCTTCTCAAAATTCACAATAATGTTTTGCTTCTAAATCCTGTACAGACTTTCCATTCATATTATATTTGTATTAGACTTTTAAGGAAAATTTCCTTCCTCAATACAATCTTATGTTTTAGCTTTAAGAATATTATTCATTCTGATTCCAATTCTAATTCTTGAGCTATTTCTTTTGTTTTTTTATGGGTTCCCCTTAAATAATTCTGGTCACCATTACAATTCGTGGGAAGGTGTCCTCACACCACCAAGCAATTCTTTGATGCCAGCTGGGTATTCTATAATTCAACTTAATTCTGACACTATTTACCTGGAAATAGCATCAGCTCCTACAGGTTAAGAGCTCAGTCTTGCAAGACTGTCCCCACCCCCTACTTCAGATGTCAGTTCCATGTCCAAGTTGTCACTGTCACCACTGTTTCTGACTGACCAGCTTTAGACTGACGTTTCCCACAACCTTGTTCTCTGGTTTCATTAATTCACTAGAGAAGCTCACAGAATTGAGGAACAGCCAGATGGGGAAAGGGTAAGGAGCTTCCCTGCTCTATTCAGGTTTGCCACTCTCCTTGCATCTCCACATATTTTCTGACTTGAAGCTCTCCAAACACTCTTTTTTTCTGGCTTTTGTGGAGGCATCGTGTAATGAGGCATGATTGATTAAAGCATTGGCAATTGGTGACTTGATTAAATTTTCTCCCCTCCCAGGAGGTCCGGGATCTAGACTGAAAGTTCCAACCTTCTTTTCATGAAGTTGGCTTTTTTGGCAACCAGGCCCATCCTTAAGTTATCGAGGAGCTTTCCAAATGTCATATCATTAACATAACAAAAGATACCTTTTATTTTCCTTCTCCCCACTTAGGAAATTCCAAGGGTTGAAGGAGCTCTGTGCCAGACCCAAGATAAAGACCAATGTATATTTTTTATTCTAATTCACATTATCACACCATTTCTCTTACCACTGTTAATTGGTTTTGCTCTTTCTTGTCCCATGTTTGCCTTAATTCTCATTCTTCATATTATTCTTGGATCATTTATTCAACTAACTTCAAACACCTTATGATGTGATATTATATTTCACAGAAAATAATACTTGCTAAAATAAAAGCATGATAAACAAGCTTAAACTTTAGGAGGAATTTAAAAATAGAGTTTAGGGGAATTTTCAAACATATAATGGCATAACATTTTATAGAAATGATAAAAGACAACAGTTTTCAGATGTAACACTTAAAGTACATGTATAGTACTTTGAAAATCCTAAATTAGAAAAAGAGAAAATAAAACTTAAACTCTTTAATGGTGTTACTGAACAGAAAGAATTCATCCTCCTGGCATTAGCAGAGCCAATTAGCAGAGCAATTAGACACAATGGAGAAATATTGGCTATTTTATTATGAATGGTGCCACCCAGCAGAACAGAAGCAAATGCTCTAAAGCCCAAACACTCTGATGGCATGTAGGTTACAGATTGTATAGGGCAAAACCACAAAATGCCATTGGGTAGAGGTCACAGATGCTGGGAGTTGATTGGTCAGAGGGGAGGTATGGGTAAGTCTCCATTTGTTTAAGTCTCCAGGACGGTTCTGAGGTATTTTCTGACATCCCTTTGTGCAGTCTCATGGGGAAGTAGCCAGGGATGGTTGCATCACTGGATTGGTTCAGGGACAAGGGGCCCTGCTCCAGACCAGTCCAGCACCTGTAGGCTCTCAACCAAGTGGTCGAAAGTGACCTTGCCTGACAGTTGTGCCAGGTCAGTCAATTCTTAGGAATTTTATGTGTTTCCCAGGATGAATTGTTTTGAAGTTTGTGGTGCCAAATTCTGTCTCCACCTTCGGATTGGGAGAGGGTTCTTGTTCATAATATGGTCTGTTCCAGAAATGTTATGGCATCTGTCCCTCTCAGGTCCCTTCTTCTAATTATGATGTCAGTGTTAATTGTAATAATGGTGTAATAAGCTTTGGGGTCCTTTGCTGGTCAATTTTAATTCCATCTTGGAATTTTCTGGTTTTAGCCAGTTCTTGTTGACCTCTGTGACCACCACAGGAGTTTCCTGCCATAAATTGTTGCCCTTTGATCATGCATGTAGGTGCAGGCTCTGATGAGGAAACCTAGCAGCGCATTGACCTGTAATATACATTTCTACTTCCTCATTTCACTTGTTGGGAGTTTTCCTTAACTTTTTCTATCCTGCTTCAGTCCCACCTTAGGGTTCAGGAACTGAAAGATAGCTTACCCTCAGATGTTATCTTTAACCCGCCAAAGGCCTGGACCTTGAGACCATTAGTCAGGTCCAGGCTACTTTTTTCTGATGCATTGGAGATTGTTGATTACCCAGGGGAAAGACTAGGTCTCTGAGAGGTGTGCGTGTGTGTATATGTGTGTGTGTGTGTGTGTGTGTGTGTGTGTGTATAGAGAGAGATGGGGGAGAGAGAGAGAGACAATTTCTAGAGCTAGGATTAAAAATAAAATTTAGTCAAAGCCATAATGACCCTTGGTTTCAAAGACACAGAAAGAGAATAGCAAATTACCTCCAAAAAATAAATTTTTTACTGACAGCATAATTCTCACCAGCCACATACTTGCAAAATATCAGTGATATCATATTCAAATTGCCAGGGGATAAATAGTAAACAACTCTCAACCTGAGCTATGCCTGAAGAAAGAGAGATAAAAATAAAGTGTCATACAAGCATTCAAGTTTAGCCATACTAGACCCTAGATGACAGAGTTTTGGAAGAATGATCTTTTGCCAGTTAAGCTTAGAATCAAGTAATGGGATATGAAGAATATTTGCATTCAAATAATATAGTAAAGATATGATAACTGTGTCAAAATCTGTTTGCTAGAAAAATCTGTTTGGAAGCAAACCTTCTTCTAATATTGAGAAGTTTGTTTTAAGAACTCTCGTGTTGGATTTATATTTTTGTAACAAATATACCTGGTATGTAAATACACTTATTAAAATATTTGTAAAGACAGTAAATATTTATTTACTTAAAAACTGTTGAGGATGCTTGCTTATATAGAATTCTATGATCACCTGCATACACAATTTAATGACCTCACTTGGATTATTAAGTCATTTTGAGCTCCTAGTATAGTTCCCTTATATTTAACCTGTATAGAAGGACATTTTTTATTTTATATTTTCTCAAAATTAGGAATCTGATTGAAGCATGCTTTCCTTTATGCTTTTAAATTCTACAAAGTAAAAGTGAAATTTCTCTAAATGATTAATTTTAAAGCCCAATTCAGATTCTCAATCTCCTAAGAAATTTTAAAAAAATGTATAAATATATATTTAAATCCTTTCCAATATTGCCAAACATGAACTAGAGGCTAGAATTATTTTCATTATTTCCTTTTCTTTCTGGTACAGACATTGTACAGCAATCTTATACATCTCTGATGGTGAGGAGTGTTTTCCCAACACTACTAATTGGTCCAAAGGCATCAGGTATATATAGAGCAGGAACAAACTGGTAGAAAATTAACTTACAATACAGATGGCAGGGAAATCGAGATGATCATACAAATATGAATTAACTTGAGATTTTGTCAACTCACATATGTTTTTGCCAGTTAGAATATATCATTAAATTAATGCAAGAAATTCCAGCTAAATATTTATTTAAAAATCCCAAAACATCGTGACATAGGAAGGGTAATAGTGAAGGTATGGAAAGAGATGAGAAGGAGATGCTAGACAGGTAATAGGCTTCATAAAGATAATGTAGCAATAGTAATATCAAACTAAATAGGCTTTAAAACAAGATCACATACATAAGATAAATAGAACTTTTATTTAGTGATGGTAGAAAGAATTCAGCAAGAAAAGAAGTGTGTTGCTTCATAGCCATAAAATTTGAGAGATTTCAATATGTTTCATTTGTAGGAAGATAGGCCTGATTTTTTTTCATTAAATGTCTGTTATTGAGTGCAGTTTCTTTAACTTTTCTCAATTTCTTTCCCTTCTCTACCTCTTCATTCTAGTTTTTATTATTAGTGTTTATAATACATTCTGTTTTGAAACCATATGAAAGCCTGCAATTTGACAATCTTTGTTTTTAGTAGCTGTGTTTACTGGTTATATTGATAAATCAGTGTTATCCATGAAATTGTGTAGTATATTGCAACTAATAGAAACATAAAGATACATGTCATTAACCCATGTCCCATAAAGAATAATGTTCAAAGAACAAGTAACCAGTTGTTATATTAATCACGTACATTTCTTTTGTCATGTTCTCTTTTTCATGTTCTTACTTTGTGGAGTACTTCTTTAAATAATATCTATTTTTCTTAATATAAAGTGCATAAGTGATAATTTTTATATACTCTTTTGAATGCTTACATAAATATTCTTATGTAAAATAAAAATATATTATCCTCCCTTATACTTACAAATAACTGACAGCCCACTATATTATTTATTAAACCAATTTCATTTTGTAATTCTATCACATATACTTAATGTCTTTTTAAATTCTGATAACTTCTTTTCACCTTCATTCTGACTTTTCATCTTGATTCTATTCCCTAATGCCATAATATCCTCAAAATGAATGGAATGTTTGATAGTGTTGGTTGTTTCTGGCCATTATGTAATCACCTCACTCTGATGTAAAGGACAGTACTGACTGACTCTTCTTCATTCTTTTGTGTGGATCCCTATTTCCACCCGGCATTATTTTATTTTCTACAAAGGAATGTCTTTTAACATTTCTTTTGGTGTGGGTCTACTAGTTATGGATCTTTTTATATTTTGTATATTGAAACAATCTACTGCTTGACTCTCTCATTTGCATTATTTCCAGCAAGAAATCTACTGTCACACTTATTTTAATCTTCTGGATGTAACATGCCTCCCCCAACTTAGCAGTTTTTAAGACTTATCACTGGTTTTAATCAATTTTATTGTAATATATCTTGTTTCTTATGCACAAAATGTATTGAACTTATTGGATCTGTTGGTTTATAATTTACATTGTTTAGAAAGTTTCCGGTCAATATTTCTACAAACACTTTTTTCAGTTCCTTCATCCCGACTTCTTTGGGTATTTTTATTACATATATTTGAGGTTGCCTCAGTTTTCTGGAAGTTAATTGAGACTCTATTATTTATTTGTCTTTTTGTGTTTCATTTTGGATAGTTTCTTGCTGTGTCTTATCTGCCATTAATCCTGTCTGGTCTGTTTTTTATACATACATTATAGTTTTAATCTCTACAATGTAAACTTGCTCCATATTTATATATTTTCTATGTCTTTAATTATACTTTTGAGTATATGAAATATAGTTATAATTGCTATTTTAAATCTTCATTTGGTAATCCTAACATCTATAGTAATTCTTGAAGCATTACTTGATTTTCCCTATACATTATAGATTATATTTTCCTGCTTCTTTGGCAACCTTGTAATTTTATATTATATTGCAGACAATGTTTATTTTACCTTGCTAGGGGCTAGATACTTTAATTGGTTTCTTTTATTGATTCTAGAGAGAGAGAAAGGGAGAGAGGAAGAGGGAGAGAAACACTGATTGGTTGCCTCTTGCATGCACTCCAACTGGTGGCCAAACCTGTAAACCCAGGTATGTACCCAGGAATCAAACCAGTAACCTTTCAGTTTACAGGACAATGCCCAACCAACTGAGCCATACTGGCAAAGGCTGGTTTTTAAAATCCTATATATACTCTTGAGCTTTGTTTTGGGATGCATTCAATATACTTAGAGTTAGATCCTTCCAGGCCTTGCTTTTAAGATTTTTTAGGCAGGACAAAATCAATATTTAATTTAAAACTAGTTATTCACAACTAAGGCAAAAACTCTTCTGTTACTCTACCAAGTGCTCCATGATTTATGAAGTTTTCCAGTCCAGTCCTCTGGGAACAGGCATCATTCTCAGCCTGTGTGAGCGCTGGATACTGTTACTTTTAATCATGTCAGATACTTCCTTCCCCAGGGTTGGATGTTTTTCCCAAGTCCATATGCTGATCAACACCCTGTTGAGTACTTGCGAAGAACCCTCTGCAGATCCCTTGAGTTTTCTCTCTGGGAAGATCTCTCCTCTGTGACACTTGTCCTACCAATTCTGGTTAACCTCATCTCCTGGTATTGCAACTCTGCTCCCAAAATGTAGAAGTCTGCTTGCTCTGTCTAGATCACTCCCGCCCCCTGCACTGCCATCTGGAACCTTAAGGCAGTATAGCTCAGGTAATCATACAGCTCACGTTCTTTGTATCCTGTCTCTCGGGGATTGCTGTTTTTTATTGCCTCATGTTCAATGTCTTAAAAATTGTTGTTTCATATATTTTATTTGTATATTCAGTTACTGTAGGAAAGAGGTTAAATCTGCCCCATATTTTTTCATACTAGCTGACAATGGAAGTCCAGAATAACATATAAGAATGATTTTTTGTCTTGGCCAGTGTGGCTAAACTGGTTGGAGTGTCATCCCATAAACTGAAAGGTCTAGAGTTTAAATCCTGGATGGGACACATACATGGGTTATGGATTCAGTCCCCTGTGGGGTGCCTGCAATTTGATGTTTCTCTCTCACATCAATGTTCCTCTCCCTCCCTTCCCTTATCTCTAAAATTAATACACATGTCCTTGAGTGAGGATTTAAAAAAATGACTTTTGTTGGTTTCTTCCTACTTTGACTTACTAGGTGCTATTGTTTGAAGAATTTTCATAAAATCATACCAGTTTTTCCTACTGGCACTCCATCTATGGTCAAAAAATATTAACAGGTCTCTACTTTGTATATATTATACTCATATAATTATATAGGTGTCATTTCAGGAATAGGGTATAAAATTATTGATTAGTAAACAATTGTATATAATGTTTGATAATTTCTCTTGTAAAATATTAGATTAGTTTCAAAATATTTTTATTGAAAATGTTTTGTGAGAATACATATAAAATTAAATATACTATATATGTATTTCCTTATAGACAAAATGGGATGATTAAATTTTAATTAATCTGGAGAGGAATAATACCAGCTATTTAAATAAATCATTGGTAGTCAAATATTTAGAAAGACTTAAAACAATTGATATGTTAAACAACGTTCTCTTTTTTTTCAATTAAAAATTATAAATCAGATTTACTCTAATAAAAGATTATACTTGATACTGATCAATCTAGAAACTAAATATTGTAAGATGAATATCTTAAGATTGTAAAGTGAGTAAAATCAGTAGAATATATTTCAGGTTTCATTTTTCTGAATTTCTTTCATGAGTATTCCTCCATGTGTCCTGGTGTGCCTGTGGAAGTGTTCTTGATACCCAGGCATGGAGTATTTTATGGAGAAGTATAATAACTGTTTTAAACACCATGATTATCTTTAGACATGCTTTCTTGGCTCTAATTCATCTCTAATAGTAATCCCCAGCTTGGGGTGTAGTAAAGAAGGAAACTTAAGTGCAAAACAGTGATACAGGATGTCTGTGAAAATAGCACTGCTCCGGAACAGCTCCATAGTGCTCCGGCGTAGCTGTGAAAAGAGCACTGGCCCCAGAATAGCTCACATTGATGCAACACAGCTCTGAAAACAGCATGGCTATGAGGCTACCTTGGGGGAAGGGGACAAGGGGCCCTGGGCGAGGCTTCTTTTCAGCTAGGCAGCTCTTACTCTCCGATAGTCTCTGAAGAGACCTCGGTGTTTCAGCTCTATCCCAGGACACAGCTGCAGTCTTAACGTTTCAGTGGAAGGTGTGCTCTCTGAGACAGAGGGGCACTGGCTTATATGGAGAGAAATTCCTGCCCTGGTGTGCCCTTAAACAAATGGGGATGGCGAATCTCAAAGTTTGTTTTATTCAAAAGGTATTTTCCTGATTGGTCTTAATGGAGCTGTTTTGATTGGTCAGAGATGCACACTACCCATTGAATAGAGAAAGCCTCAGTCCTATTGGTTGAAATAGGAGTCCAGGAGCTCCTTTGTAAGTGCTGGCTCAGATAGCAGAAACACGGTGCAGGCAGGCAGTTCGGCACAGAGGCTTCTCTGTGCAGTGCAATTTGCATGAGAGTTCTCTGTGCAGAAATAGCTGCTAGGCTCTGTTTTTCATTTGAGTCTATTTAAGCACCAGGAGCCCTTCTTAGTTTCTTAGGTGTCTCTATCTCCCTCACTTCCCTTCTCTCCTTCTTTCTCTTTCCCCCCTCAGTGTTCACAGTGCAGTATTTTTAAAGCTTTTTATGTTTTTTTTGTATTAAAAATACTACTTTGCTGTAAATATCAGATCCTAGGATTCTTTGAATGAACACATACTGATAAAGTATCCAGCTACTCAAATTTTATATCTACTCACTACACAAGGTGGGGCAAAAGTAAGTATACAGTTCATTCAGAAAATAATACAATAACAAGAATAAACTCTGTTTGCACACTCACAACTGTAAACTTACTTTTGCCCCCATGCTATATTTTGATATATACTAGATTATGTATGCTGCTTGCTATCACATACTGTTGTTACAATGCATATATTTTTATGCTTTAGCATGTTAAATTAAATAGGAGAGACACTCCCAGAAGTAATCCAGAAAACATGTGTGCTTTCTTTCTGGACCATAGAAGGCTATTTTTATTATTTGGAGGTTTCATTGTATATCATTCACCTCCAGTTCCTGACTTTGCTATCCCAATTACATGTGTTACACCTCAGGTAAAAGTACACATCAAAGAGATAATCCCTTAGGATAATATCAGTAACATTTATTTCACAAATGTTAAAATGTAGGAATACTGATGATAAAATATTTTCTTTTGAAGAAATATTAACAGAATCAGTGAAGTTTCTTTATTTACCTTTTTACTTCATATTTATTCCCAGACTTCCATAAAACTGTATTATATTGAGATTATAGGAAGTGACAACATGACAGTTTCAGAGTAGTATCTTGTAGAAAATTAATCTTTTGAAATATTGTGGTGTGTAAAAGGGTCTTCTTGGAAATATTTGATACCTGTTTTGAGGTAGTAAATCTACTAAAAACATTCAAACAGCCAAAATGAGGTTCCACTTAAATGTTCATTAGATGACCACTATTAAACAACAACAGAAACTAACAAGTGTTGGCAAGAACATGGGCAAACTGGAGCCTGTGCATTGCTTATGAGAATGTAAACTGGCGCAGCCACTGTTGAAAACAATCTAGCAAGTACAAAAAACATTAAACATAGAATTGCCATATTATTCAGCAATTTCACTTCTTGGTATATATCCAAAATAATTCAAAGCAGAGACTCAAGAACACAGCAGCACTGTATGCACTAGCCAAAAGGTGGAAAGTATCCAAGTACCTATCAATGAATAAGTGAACAAACAAATGAATAAGCAAAATATGGTACATACATACAATAAAAAGTTATTGTCTTAAAAATGAATAAAATCCTACTTAATTCTACAACTTGAATTATCTCACGGACCTTATGCCCAGAAAAAGAAGTCAGTCACTAAAGGACTAAATATTGTGTGATTGCAGTTATTTAGGGTAACTGAAATGACGAAATTCACAGAGACAGAGGTAAAGCAATGGTTACTAGGGGCTAGGAGAAAGGAGAGATGGGAATTATTGTTACATGTGTGCAGAGTCTCAGCTGAGGATGATGAAAGAGTTTTAGAGAGAATTGTGATGATAGCACAACAATGTGGAGGTACTTAATATCACTAAATTGTAATTGTGTAGTAAATTTTATATTATGTATATTTGTCAAAAGAAACAAACAAATAAAAGGTTTATAAGACAATTCATATTTTGATTGCTAGAGTTGTTAAAGTTAGCTATTATCACTTAGAAACTGCAGAAGTTTTGTCAGAAAATATTACCTTTAAAGTACAAATTTCAAAACCTTATTAAGTGTGACTATTTAATGAATGCACATTGACCTTTAAGCTGAGCAATGTATGCATTGAAATGAGGTCAACATTACTGAACAGTAAGGGAAGATTGGCATAATGTGTTGTTTTTCACACTAAATAAAAAAGAAAGCAGTTTTTCTGGCCTTTAGCATGATTCTTGTGACTAGGCTTCCATTGCCAAAACGTCTTTTGCGAGTGTACAGAATTTATACACACACACACACATATTATATGCACACACATATATTCATATATATGTATATATGTGTGTATATATGTTTCTAAAACAATAGTGCAGATTATGATATACAAGGTTATTATATTAGGGTATTTCTATTTTTATCCTGTTATGCCATGCCTAATGAAAGAGAACTTTTAGCCATATTGGAGCATACATGGCCAGATAAAATGTCACTGCTTTTCTTTTAAACCTTGCTGCAGTGGTATGTTTTATAGCTACTGATTTACATTGTCACGATTAGACAATTCTAGTACATCCTTGCTGAGGCACAGAAGAGCCAACTACTATTTTAATAGAAAAATATATGAACTTTTTATCCCACTTCATCTGGTGAATAAAGAGCATTTGCTCAGCTAAGTGTAACATTTTATGAAACATGAATTAACCTTCAGATGATGTAGGAAGATGGTCCAGAATGGCTGCATCAAATGCTGGAAATTCCAGATGAAATAAATTTTTAGGAGACTTAGGCATTCTAATTATATTTAGGTATATAGAGATGATAAATAATTATTTACAGATTCTATCAAACTGAAATAGGTTTAGGGATTGTGTAAGGATTCCAAATTGAAAATTATATTATGTAGTCATTTCCTGGACAAAAAATAGGAGAAAAGGGAACACAGACAGAAATCAGCTGTCTTCTAGTACACGGGTTACTTCATGAGAAATTGACTTCTGTTCTTTTCGATGCCATTAACTGTCTTTCAGAGATTTTAATCTGGTCAGTTGGTTTGTGTAGTAGAAATTTTATGTATATCCCTGCTGCCTATGGAGATATCTAAAAGTTGTTGAATGATTTGTACCCAGGAAAATTTTTCTCCCTTCTTTCTTTCTTTGCTCCACTGTCTCTCCTTCCCCATGCCTTTGTATATATTGTACCAAACTTATTTCCCTAATTATGAGACCTTGTTCCAAAACTTCACAGCATTTTACATACTACTTCTTTACCAGGGATGTGGTAGACATTTCTGCTTCTTGTGGCAAGGGATGAGGGGATATCATTTATGGTCAAATTACTACTACCTTAGGTATCCTGCAGACAAATTAGCTATTTCCAGTGTGGCTAGCTTAGGTGAGATCATAAGAAAAGCATATTGATAAATAACATAAATAAATATATTTTGAAATTTCTATTGATTTAAGGACAAGGCAGTTAGTTAACTAACATCATATCTGTAGTGTCATTTTCATGACTAAAATCCCTTAGAATGTATAAATATATACATAATTGGCATTTAACATTAAAGACATAGATTAGTCAAATCATTTATTCTTTCTGTTTCATACCAATCTTCCTACTAGCCAAAAATTAAGAGCAATAAGCTTTTCAATGCTGAAAATGTAGTTCTGTCAGTTCAGTAGTATCTCTTTAACATTTCAGTAGTATCTTTTTAAATAAAATGCCCATAATATCTACAATAAAAATACCAAAAGTTACAAATTTGTTGAAGAGAAAGCAAAATAGCTGATCAGTTGTGGCAAATTAAAATATATAAATTTGATTCAGTTAGAAATTGGAAAATTATCATAAATGATCACAAACCACATTAAAAATAAGATCATTTTTTTGCTGAAGAAACTTTCTGGATTGGCTTCAAAACAAAACATGATGCAAAGACCAATTTTATTATCGTTGTATCTGAGAGAATAAGAAAGTACTCAGTAATATATTCTTTCTTTAATTCAACATATAATTTTTGGCAATGGAGAGGTCAAATGCAACATTAAGGAGTTTGAGGACACTTGAAGCATGGGAATTCCCAGGTTTTCTACATAAATATACATTGAAAAAGTAAATATTCAAGGCATAATTGGCTATATGATCTATGATATTTCCTTGAAACTAAAAAATTCAGGTATACTAGAGTTTTAAACAAGTAAAAAATCTGCTTCATGTATTTAGTTTTCTAATTCTTTGCTTATCTCATCAAATTAAGTTCTTATTCAATAGAACAAGAATTTAAAATAATTATCTTGGCTATTTTGAATTGAAGAAACAACCATGTTTTCTATAAAGGACAGAAAAACTATTTTATGGTATTTGACAATTGCCATATGATCTCACCTATAAGTGGAATATAATGAACAAAATAAACTAGTGACCAGAACAGAACCACAGGCATTGAAACATGGAACAGACTGTAAGTGGCCAGAGAGGAGGGGGAGGGGAATAATGATGGAAGAAGGGGAAGGGACTAGACAAAGAACATGCATGAATGACCCAGGGACATGGACAACAGTGTGGGGATTGATTGTGGGAGCAGGGGATTGGATGGATGGGCACAGAAGGAAAAAGGGGGAAAAATTGGGACAACTGTAAAAGAATAACAATGAAAATGATTAAAAAACTGTTTTTAAAACACTAGAATAATTTAACTCTTCATTAGAAACTAAATAAAAATAATTTAAATAGAGCTTTTAATCAAAGCATTGTCTTATATTGTTGTGATGCAATGCGATTTGTTTGTTTTCAAAATATGCTGAACAACTCCATTTTAAATGGTCATATTTCGGGGTATGTTCTTATGGAATGGGAAGAGACAGATAATTTTAAAGTTTATTGTTATTGTTTTGAAACCTTATGGTTTTTTTCTGAACTACTGTTAACATCTTTGTATATCAAGAATATGTGTTCATACCTTTTTCTGGAATCTCTATTTTGTTATATCATCTATTTTTCCATTCTTGTGTCAAATTCACACTTTTTATATCATAATTTTATAATGTCTAGAATTCTTTAAGTTTCATTTTCTTCACTAGTCTCACATTTGCATTTCTACATAAATGTTGAAATCATTCAGTTACTTTCAATAGAAAAATCTGCTAAGATTTTTACTGCATGCAACATCAATTTGTAAAGAATTGGCCTCTTTCCATAAGTATTGTTTCTTCCAAACCATGACCATTGTATAACCCTCTATTTACTTTGACATTCTTTAACTTCTTGTGATAATGATTTGTAGTTTTTCATACAGAGGTCTTGCAATTCAATGAATAGATTTATTCTTGGTTACTTCAATTATTTAACTTTATCAAATATACATGCAGATATAAGCATGCATCATAAATGTAGAGTTCTTTGAATTCTGACCTCTGAACCTACCCCCAGACATTTATAACTAATCTTCATAAAAATAATGAGAATGGTGCCAAACATTTGGAATGTAAGCAAAAGCAGCAGACAGAAGAATTAGTGAACTGAAGGGAGTGAAGCTGACTTCTACCCAGAACAGGTAGAGAGTAGCTTTATGGGAAGAAGATGGCTTTTAAAACCCTTTGAGTCAAAGGCTGAAGCTGTGAAGCGCCGAGGCACTGCGTACCTGGCCCTGCATCTGCCGTGTCCTGTGCAGCCCCGTCACTATGACTGCTGTATGCCCAGGAGGCCCCCGGGGCTTCCAAGCTGGCAGGGCCGTGGCCTCCGCAGAATTCGTAAGACTACAAGTTAAATACTACTCTAATGTCCAATGCCAGTTTTCTTCTATAGAGATGAAAAATCATATGTGATGTAGTGTTTTACCTGTTATCCTTTGCTTAGAATTATGGATATAATTTATTAATATTTTTCAGTAATTATAGATGTTTTATTCACACTAATGTATTAATTTCATTGTTTAAAATTATTATCAAAGTGTGTCTCATTACAAGTACTTATGTGTACAACTATTTCCTCAAATAGGAAATCAGGATCTCAAAATGTACTATCAAAATATTTGTAATTGGATTACTATAATCACATGGATTGTAATTATAAATGAAAAGTCAATGTCATATAAGCAATTGTGTAGAGTTAGCGATGGGAAAGTTAGAAACAAGAGCTATACATCTTTCAAAATAAAATGAAGTTCCAGGACTCTGTGTCAGTTATACATCTACTGAGAGCTGATCAGATTTTAGAAGTTCCTTAGATTTGCTCATAGAATCTATTGAATTTATTAAGTAATAGCTCCTATTAGAAATTAAGCCACTGATAAGTAATGCATCAATATTCAAATTATATCCTTTAATTATAGTGATAGTATAATGATATTAAATATACTAAACTTTAGATTTTAGGTTATATGAAAACGACTCTTAAATATACAAAATGAACCAAACCAAAACTTTTTTTCCCATTTGAGAGTTAGTTTTTATTGATACTTCTCTATAATATTTACAATGGAGATGAGCTTGGAAGAACAACATAGAATTATTGTATTTTGTTTTGTAGAACATTAGAATGTTGCTGAATTTACAGATACTCCATGATATTGAACACGTGAATAATGTGTCAACCATACCATGAATAATATGCTTAGTATTTCCAAATAAAATTTAAGGCTATAGGCTGTTTAAAAAAGTTGGGAATCTCTATCTGAAGATTTCCCATCACTAGGCTATTATTTTTATCAGTGCAAATTAGTAAATTAAAGTCAAATCAGATTGTGGCCATTTGAAACATCTTCCTCACTCACTCATACACATACACACACACACCTTTTCATTGCTATAACATTTATATACCTCTTGTTTTTATGAGAGAGAGAGAGATCCATCCAGAAGTTTTGATTTTTTGTTTCCTTTTCCATAGGGAGATAATTTGAAAATACAAAAATGATCAGAAATGACACCCTTTATTTGTAACACTTTATTAGAGGGGTCAGTATTTTTAAGAACTCAATGCTTGATTTTACACCATGCACAAGAGACTGGATCTTCAGGTAGAATTTAATGCCCCAAATGTCTACATTTGTATGTTACTTACTAAATAACATTCCCAACATCAAGTGATGATCCTTTTCCTTAATATTAGAAATGACACACTTAAATATGCATTTATAATGATTTAAAGAACATGAGATCTGTTTATATTTTGCAGCTGTTTTTATTTTTGGACTCACTGATAACGGGATGTTTTTTCCTGGAGGTACCTTTATTTCAAGTCACTTTTCCTGTGGTTCACTTGTCTCTCTCCCTTGAGACACTTCCTTAATGGAGATTTGAGAAGTCGATAAGTAAACTGCAGAGGCTATTGAATTTAATAGTCACCTGATGGGGCTTGATCACTATGACCTTCTCACCCCAATATTCTTCTCTCAGAAAGTGACAAGCTGCGCTGCTTATATGCTCTCTAGAGACAGTCGGAAATTCGTCTGGTTCACTTTTTCTCACCTACACTATCGCCCTTACTTAAGTTCAACATTGTATACAATAATCTCCCCCTGAGAACAGTAAACTGTTTAACAACTTGTCCCTTTAATTGCTAAATAAGTGTTCAATAGATTGCTTGGAATCTTCTCATCTTTATGTTTCCATGGTTTTTACTTTATGCTAAAATCAGATATTGGGATACTTGCAGAATATTTGAAAATGATATTGCTAATTTCATTAGCAATATTTTCATGCTGTCAAACAAGTACTACAATGAAACATTGATATATGAAGTTTAGTTTGGTTAACTACTAAAGAATCACATTTAATTCATCATTTACTTACTGCTACATGAGAATACTTTTCAGAGGTGTTTGGTTCACCAAATTGTTAGATAGTCAATAGATTTTAAGTGGGAAAAAAAGAAAGATTTTCTTATTTCTGAAATCCAGGAGGTATTGAGCAATTGTTGGTAATTCCACAGGGTGATGTAATCAATTTTCTGAAGAATAACAAAGAAATGAACAAGAACTTAACCTGAAAGTTTAAGTAGCATTCATGGGAAGATCTTGAAAAAATATCATTTGTAAAAACATGCCAATAAGTTTTATTTTCACACCATTTATTTTAGTGGAAATTTCCAAGAATGTAGTCTTTTTTATCTGATTTCTTTCACTTAGCATGTTTTTAAGGTTCATGCATGTTACTGCACATATCAGTAAGCCACTCACTTTTATTTGTTACACCATTCATATTTAAAGTGATTATCAATATAGTTCAACCAATACTTATCATACTTGTAACTATCTTCTATTTTATATGTGTTCTTTGTTTCTTTTGCTTTTTAACATTCCCCACTTTTCTTACTTTTGAGGTTTTAAATGAACATTAGTCAATTTTTTTCTAGTCTATTAGTTGTTCAATTATATTTATTTTTTATATTGGTTTCACTAGAGTTTGTAATATACATATATAACTAACCTCAATCTACTTAGGCTTCAGTGGTAGAGCAAGTAGTTTTTATATGAAAATTTCTGGCCCTGGCTGGTGTGGCTCAGTAGATTGAGGATGGGCCTGTGAACCAAAGGGTCACCCATTCAATTTCTTAGTCAGGGCACATGCCTGGGTTGGTTGTGTGCCACGTCCCCAGTAGGGAGCTATTGAGGGGCAACCACACACTCATGTTTCTCTCCCTCTCTCCTTCCCTTCCCCTCTCTCTAAAAATAAATAAATAAAATCTTTAAAAAAAAGAAAGAAAATTTCCAATTCCTTCCTCCTTCTTATTGTAATATTGCTGTCATTCAATTCATTTTTCTGCATGTTATGAATACTCAAACATTATTACTATTATTTTATATAAACAATTATGTATTGAAAATTAAAAGATATTTTATTTATCTGCATTTATTCTTTCTTTGAAACTTTTGTTGTGTATGTGTAGATCTAAGTTTTTGATCTATATAATTTTCACTCACTCTGAATAATTTTTAACATTTTTTGAAAGCCAGGTCTACTGGCAACATACTCTCTAGGTTTTGTTTGTCTGAGAACATCTTTATTTCTCTTTCACTTCTGATGT
>CM052538.1:111040603-111061811 GCA_028533065.1 Trachops cirrhosus
TGGTAAGAAACTGTGGCCAATTTGACAGTAATGACAAATGAAATAAGGCATTGTCTTCTGTATATTTGACTTAGCAACTCTGTGAGTGCTGTTTATGCTTCATCAAGAGAGAGTAACTAGGAAAGTTAAAATAAAAACAGTCAGAGAGTGAGCACTTCCATTAATAACACGTTGAGTAGGTGTAGTCTAAAGAAGGCTTTTAGGTGTGTGAGTGTCAAGATTATGCTCCTAATTTGGAGAAAGGACTTAACTTAATCTTCTATTTGGGTCTCTGAGTGTGTAATGGTAGTTTATACTGATGTGCTCCATTATGGAGGATGGAGACATATTTAAAAGAAATTTTTAGGGACAAAATCTTTGACAGCATAAATGTGGATGATCTGACTAGAAAGAATAAAATAATAAAAGGAGAAAGATATAGGAAGTGAAAACCCCTAAAAGACAGAAGGAAGCAAAAGGAAGAGAGTATTATATAAAATAGGATTTTCTAAAATGTCAAATACTCCCCAAAACACAAGAACCTAAGAAATCAAATTGTTACTGCATCTGGTAATTAGTAACTCATGAGTGAATTTCTGGTTAATTTATATGGATAAGCTCATGACTAAATATACCTCTTCTGCTTCAGATGTATGGCAGCAATAGACAAAATATACTAATTATTATTAAAAAGAGAAATGTAATTAGGCTAGCATATAATAACATTTTGTAAAACAAAGATGAACTATAAATTCAGAGAAATTAACTTTATACAATGTCTCTAAAAACCAGTGCAAAATTAAATAATAAATGCTGCAAGTTCATGATAAAATACATATGAAAGTTTGAACAAATTTATTTTAAACGTTTCAGCTTTGTAAATTTTTATAATTAACTGTTAATTTTATTTTATTTACAAACAAAAACATAAAATTATATGTTTAGTTTAATGCTTTTGTTTCAATCAGAAAAAATATTGCTAGATAAAATACAGAGCACCCAGATAAATTTGAATGTCATGTAAACAATGGATGCTTTATAGTGCCCCATGCAATATTTGAAACATGGTTTACAGTAAAAAAGTATTTGTTTTTATCTGAAATTCACATTTATCTGATATCTTGTATTTCTATTTGCTGAATTTAGCAACTGTAAATCAAAGAGGCTAAAACACAAAGGAAAAATTAATTCTTCTTCCAAATTCACAAAGCTAAATAATTGGAAAATACATTCAAATAAATTTCAAATTTTTTCTTAGTCTGTAGCATCTATATTACTGACATCCACTAAACTACTTCAAACTGTTCAAAGTCACTTGGGGTGCAGTAGAGACTGTTAATAATAGCTGAGGCAAATCGTTTTTATGTATAGATAAATAAATTTACTACTACAACAACAGACAACAAGTGTTGGAGAGGTTGTGGAGAAAAAGGACCCTCGTGCACTGTTGGTGGGAATGCAGACTGGTACGACCACTGTGGAAACCAGTATGGATCTTCCTCAGAAAACTAAAAATGGATCTGCCTTTTGACCCAGCAATTCCACTGCTGGGAATATATCCTAAGAACCCTGAAACACCAATCCAAAAGAATCTATGCACCCTAATGTTCATAGCAGCACAATTTACAATAGCCAAGTGCTAGAAGCAACCTAGGTGCCCATCAGTAAATGAATGGATCAAAAAACTATGGTACATTTACACAATGGAATTCTATGCAGCTGAAAGAAAGAAGGAGCTCCTACCCTTTACAACAGCATGGATGGAGCTACAAAGCATCATGCAAAGTGAAATAAGTCAGGTAGTGAAACGCAAATACAATATGATCTCACCTTTAACAGGAACCTAAACAACAAAACAAACAAAGAAGCAAAATATAGCCGAAGACCCTGAAATAGAGGACAGGCTGACAGTGACTAGAGGGGAAAAGGGAGGGAATTTCAGGGGAACTTCAGGGGAAGGGTTTACAGGAACAAATATAAAGGACATATGGACAAAAACTAGGGGGGTTGGAAATGGGAGGGAGGAGGGGAGGGATGGGTGGGTGGGCTGGGATGGGAGTAAAGGATAGAAACTGTAGTTGAATAATGATTAAAAATAAATTAAAAAATAATAAAAAATAAATTTACTACTCATAGCATATAACATTTTTAATAAGTTTTACTGCTCAACTGTGGAAAGTCAAATTTTACTCATTACAAGAACTTATAGAAGGCTCTATATATTATCCATTTGTAGTAAGAAAATGTTTTTAAGGAAGTCACATCATAAAGAAATAGATTGGTGATTTTGAGAACATTAATGTTAAAAGTATCAAATTTAGTTAAAAACATATTGAGAATAAATAGGCAAGCAACATGGGATATTTGGAAGACAAATAAATTATTGTGTATTTATGGGAAAATATATCAGCATTCCCAGCATTTCAAAAGACAAACATGCCAAGAGAGTAATTACTAAAGTCCTGAAGAATTTCACAAGAGAAGAATCACATGTGGCTTATAAACACGTTAAAAAGATGCTCAAACTTGTAAATAAAAATAGAAACATATTAAAATTTTACATTTTACATTTTACATTTTAATAGACTGTTAAAAAGTAAAAAGTTTATCAATGCCAAATCTTGGTGAAAATAATGCATACTCTGCTGATAAAAACATATCTTGGTACTGGCATTTGTAAATACATTTACCAATACCTTTGAAATAAATGATGTGTTTTATTTGATCTAGCAATTTCACTTTTTCCTTTGTATCCTAAAATAATTCCTTACGTGTGGGTAAGAAACAGAAGAATATTTATTGTAGCATTGTCTTTTTTTAAAGATTTTATTTATTTATTTTTAGAGAAAGAGGAAAGGAGGGAGAAAGAGAGGGAGAGAAATATCAATGTGTGGTTGCCTCTCATGTGCCCCCTACTGGGGACCTGGCCTGCAACCCAGGCATCTGCCATAGACGGGGAATCAAACTGGTGGCCCTTTGGTTCGCAGGTCCGAGCTCAACCCATTGAGCTATGCTAGCCAGGGTTGTAGCATTGTCTTTTGATAACAATAAAAATTATTGGAAAAGCTGAAAAATAAGTTATGGTCTTACAGAAATAATATAGCAGTGAAAAATGAATATATTAGAAATACATGAGTTATAATATATAAATCATAAAAGCATTGATAAAAAGAAATTGCTAAATATATAATAGTAATTATATAAAATATATATTATAAATGTATGATTGATTGGTAATATAAAGCCACACAAGATATGTCAGATCAAGAGAATGTTTACTTATCTCTGGGAGATTAAGGGTTGAAGAAGAAAGAAGATATTTAACCCTGACTGGTGTGACTCAGTGAACTGAGTGCTGGCTTGCAAATCACAGGTTCGATTCTCAGTCCGCATGTGCCTGGGTTGGAGTCCAGGTCCCCAGTAGGGGGCATGCAAGAGGCAAACACACTTTGATATTTCCCTCTCTTTCTCCTTCCCTTCCCCTCTCTAAAAAATAAATAAATAAAATATTTTAAAAAGCTTTAGAAAAAGATATTTAAGTTTATGTATTTTTTACTGATTATATTTAAAATGGTATGAAACAAAAATAAAATGGATTATAAAATGCTAAATTTTAAGAGGCAACTGAAAGTAGATGTTGATACTATGGAATTAGATGACTGCCTTCAAATCTTACATCTGCCACTTGCTAGCTGTGTGACTATAGGTAACTTACTTTCCCTCATAAAAAGGGAGATGGTAATAGTACATACCTCATAAGGCTGTTATGAAGAGTGCTTGAATTAATACTTACAAAGTGCTTAAAACATAACAACTCTATATTGGGTTTTGAAAAATAAGATAAAGTTAATAAGATTAGTAGTATGTATTTGGGTGTTACCTAAATAAATCCTATGAAATAATTTAGATAATTGTCATAGTGGCAGTTTTAAAGCAGTTTTCAGCCAAGACCAATTTAGTGAACCTAAAGAAAATGTATCTGTACCTTTCAAGAATCTTGCCTGTAAAAAAGAGAGGTAAGTCTATGGTCATGAGTCCATAAGCAGACTTTTGCTACTGTAGGGAAGCAGGAGACCTAGGTGAGTGGAAAGTTCTTGTAGAAAGAAGAGCCTGTGTCCCTCCTGTAAAATTGTTACTGAACAACAAGGGGGGCCAAGGGGGGACCGATATACTATTACCGAAAAGACCCCCACTGGGTTCGCTTGTCTGCCGCCTTATAGGAAAGACATCTCTTAATGCCAGAGATTCGTGAAAAGGAAAGGAAATGTTTATTTAATGTTGTACAAACTCAAACTTAAAGTAGCGACCTAATGTTTTCACCAAAATCCCAAAGTCCCTTAAAACACCCACAAACACACACACAGTCCTTCCTTCCCCCTTTGCCCTGTCTGGGGTACCATATCTCAGGAAAAGAAATAGAAGTCCATGGTTCAGGCAGCCGCCAGTTCTTCCCAGCAATCCATCTCGGCTGGTAGGCCTCCCTTGGTTCCTGGCACCATCAGCTGTGTCTCCAGGATCTCTGCTAAAGCCGAGTGGTGGTTCCCCCTTCTAATGCTGCGGGGATCCCCACTCTGGCAAAGCTGCATGGCTTTCCTTCACTGCCACAGCCGCATGGTCCTCTCTGCACAATGGCTGCAAGAGTCCCCACTCTGGCAAAGCCACGTGGTTCTCTCCGGCAAAGCTGCAAGGGGGTCTGTACTCTGGCAAAGCCCTGTGGTTCTCTCTTGAATGGCTGCCACGTCTCCGTTTAAATCCTCATGTCAATCTTCCTCTGCAGCCCCATTTCTGACTCCTCCCACCATGGGCTACACTTGCGGTGTGGCCCCATGTCCTGGAGCCAGTCATCACCAAGCTCTCATACAGGTGCTGTAACTCGGGGGACCTGCCCTCCTCTTATGTCTTGGTGGGGAGTTACTTCCATTCGCCTGGCTCAGAGCATGGCCACAGCTATTTAACATATCTATGTAATCAGTTAAAGGTTATAGATATGTTAAATGACCACACCAGAGGTTAACTGCAAAGCTGTTGCTATGCAAAACAGCTCTCAATAGCCCTGCTCCAGGTGTCCCTTCCCCCAACCCAAACCTGTGTGTGGGGGCGCGGGGGGTGGGGGGGGCACTGAGGACATCCTAATATTTCCTGGACACCTCAAGTTCTGGGCCCCATTCCAAATCCCTATTTGGGGCCCCCCTCTTGGCTGCACCCTGTAACAAAATCAGAGGTGGTTTAATCCTGGGTGGTTTAATTTTGGCATGAACAAGAGGTACTTCTTAAGTAAGAACCAAGGGAAAAGATGTAGAGAAAATAAAAAATAATTATAATCTGGTAAAGTTGACACAATTCTTAACTGAGAGCTTCTGTTTCCTGGTGAGAATGTGTGATTAACTTCTGCTACAGGAGGTCCTGAGGACAGTTGTTAAAATTTGAGGGGTGCTATAGTAGTGAATTATGGTCAATAAATAGTGGCATCTCAGCATCACTATTTTATCAAATTTTCCATCAGAATCATGGAACATAGCATTGAAGAGAGGAGTTTATGTATTTGTTTTATTGAGAAGCAGTCTAGAGTACCAATTAGAGGGAGGCCCTGATATGAGAACTCCAGGGCTCCAGGTAAGACTTTTTTTGTCAAGGTATTTCACGTCTCTAAATTTCTGTTACAATATCAGTAAAGGGGGAACAATAATAGAATTTAGATCACTGAGTTGTGAGGAGGAAGTTAAAGCACCTACAAAAAGTGGCTAAAACTTAGCCAATAGATAACACATGTTATTCATCACAATTACTTCAACTATTAATATTACTATTGAGTACTGTGATCAAATTTTGAATCTATGCCTCAAGGTTGTTTCTGTTCAAGAACTAATATTTGTCTTAGGTTAGATTTAATACAGCATGCATATATTTTAAAATCAACTCCCTCGACAAAAATCTGCAGCTGAATAAATCATAGTGATTTCAGGACAGCAGTTTCCCTAGAGAATGGGTACAAATGAATAGGATGGAGGAAGTTTGAATGTGTCTGTGTTACTTTATATTTTTAACCTATTTAACTTTTTTATTCTCACCAAAGGATATTTTTTCATTGTTTTTTAGACAACAGGGAAGGGAGAGAAGAAGGGACAGAGAGAAACACTGACTGGAAAGAGAAGCATCGATTGGTTGCCTCCTGTACATGCCCAGAGTGGTGACGGAACCCACAACCTAGGTATGTGCCCTGACCAGGAACTGACTCAGAACTTTTTGGTTGTGGGATGACACTCCAACCAACTGAGCCATGCCAGCTAGGATTTAACTATTTTTTATGTCTGAAAATGCTACATTTAATATTTTTATTTAAATTGTTAATAATAGCCAGCTGTCTCAGCTTTTACTACTTGGCAAGACCTGTGCCAAACACTTTGCATGTATTCACCTATTATTCTTTATACCATACACATAGATTATATATATTCTTCTATTTCTACTGAATATTTAATAAACATTTTTTTAAAACAAGAGATGAGAGAAAAAGAAAAGTTAGGATGTTCTTTTTAGTAATATTTTTTGAGCAAAAGCTGCAAGACTGCACTTTGTGACACTTTGAAATGTTAACAAAATGCTTGGCAGCCTTCTTGGATAATGAGATCACACTGTGGCAGGGAGCTGGGCCTGTGGCCTGATCCTGAGGTAGTGTCACAGCCAGCGGATGAAACCGAGGACAGGTAAGGTGTGATAGACCCAGTTTGTTGGAAAATATCTGTTTTACAATTTTTTTAATTGTTCAAGTACAGTTGTTTCCATTTCCCTCCCACCAATCCCGCCCACCCCAGCTATCCCCACTTCCCACCTTGATCCAACCCTCCTTTGGTTTTGTCTGTGGGTCCTTCACACATGTTCCTGAAAACTCCTCCCCTTTCCCTCCATCATCCCCTCCCACCTCCCCTCTGGTTACTGTCAGATGGTTCTTAATTTCAATGTCTCTGGTTATATTTTGCTTCATGCTTGTTTTGTTGATTAGGTTCCACTTATAGGTGAGATTATATGGTATTTGTCTTTCACCACCTAGCTTATTTCACTTAGCATAATGCTCTCCAGATCCATCCATGCTGTCAAAAAAGGTAGGAGCTCCTTTTTTCTTTCTGCTGCATAGTATTTTGTTGTGTAAATGTATCATAGTTTTTTGATTCATTAATTTACTGATGGACACTTAGGTTGCTTCCAGCACTTGGCTATTGTAAATTGCACTACTATGAACATTGGGGTGCATAGGTTCTTTTCAACTGATGTTTCAGGGTTCCTAGGATATAATCCCAGCAGTGGAATTGCCAGCTTATATGAAGTTTGGAGGCCAAAATTGTTTTATAATTTTATAGTGAAGATGTTAATTGATCCTTTAGAAAGCACATTTACCAAATCAGACTATTTTAGGGAAAGACCAATCTGAAGTAGGAAAAAAATGACAAAAATTATAATAAGTTTTATTGAATAAGAAATAATATTAATATTATTACTGATGCAGCTTGCAACTGTTATAGTTACTAAAGGTTATGCTAACACCTCTTTTAAAAACATATCAAAATAAATGTTTAGCACATCCGATCTTTGTTAGATCTTTGCACCATGATGAATTAATTTTCATGCAATATATCACTTTTACAGTCTGACTTTAATTTCAAGTTTCCTTAGAACATCCTTCACAAAATTATATTAGCTAAGCAAATAACAACTGAAATCTATGAGTCCATCTGGTGTGCTATAAACTCTGCCAGTACTTCATACACTTCAACACTATTCATTGCAAGTTTTCATGCCTGCCAACCTTTCATGTATATATGAAAATACAGGCTTCACTAGCAAACTACTGTTACATAAAAGAAAAAGATGTCAATTCCAGAACTGTCTATTTCAAAATCAGTGGGGAGTTTTACACTACTCTTCATTGGCAGGCACTTTTCACTTCACAGAAAAGCACAGATTAATGAAGCTAAAGCACATGGCATTTGATTCTGAGCATACTGTTAGTATAATTTTTCTTAACTGTTGCATCTCACATATGCTGCACAGTATCATGTCCTCTCAGGATCCCGTATCAAATGGTGCCTTGTAGTTTGCAAAGTAATTTTGAATATCATTTTGTCATTTGTTTCTCAAAACAACCTTGAAAGGAATACGTGGCTTACAATGGTCTTTGAATTTTGAGATTTTTGTGAAGAAACTCAGAGATATACTCAGCTTGCCCAAGGCCACAGAGCTAGCATGTATTTAGGATTTCAACCCAGTTCTTTTGATTTTTAGAGAAATTATGTTTCCCTAACCGTCAGTTTTCTAACATCAAAGAGATGTAACATGAGTTTGGGATTTGACAAATGGATAGAAATTTCACTTTTGGTTCATCTCATATCTGTGCTAATGCTCTCTCTTCTTTTACCTCTTAGACATCAAAGAGCTATTTATTTACATTTATTTACTTAATTCATATCCATTTGGAAGTGTTATAATCTGACACTCTTCTAAAAAATTTTATGATTCAGATGTGCAGTGGACAGCCTTTGTTAAAATCTGATGAAAGCTTAACAGAAAACAGCCCCAACATGGTCTTCCAAAGAAAAAAAAAATACAGTCTTGAACAGCATACTTTGATTAGGAAGATAGTTAAAAAGTTAGGGGAGCCCTGGCTGATTCAGTTGGTTGGATCATCCTTTCCTATACCGAATGTTGCGGGTTCGATCCTCAAGGAGGGCACATATGAGAGGCAACCGATCAATGTTTCTCTCTCATGTCAATGTTTTATTCTTTCTCTCCCTCCCTTCTTCTCTCTTAATTTTTTAAAAATTAAAAATCAATAAAACATATCCTTGGGTGAGGACTTTTTAAAAAAATTAGGGGTGGAGGTTCATAGAAAAGGTCATATTACATAAAACATAACTTTGTGGTAGAAACTGGATCATTGCAGTTTGCTTTCCTTGTCCCAAGCCTCCTTCCAAGCTACTAGACACTACTTTTTCCTTTTTTTCCTATCTACATCCCACCTTGGGCTCTTGATGCCTGATTCAGCAAGCACAGCTTCAGTGCATAAGTCCATACAGAGAAAGAAAAGGTTGTTTTTTTTTTTAAAACCAAGCAATAATATTTTGAAGTAAAAAGAAAGAAAATAAAAGAGATTCAAATAATGGCACATCTCTTTTTATAAAGATGTTCCCTTTCCACTCACTAAGAAGATAACATTGCTTCTATAGCAATAACATATATACTTGTAAAAATTGTCCCATAATCAGAGTATAGATCATTTTTTAATACTAAGCACTTTTAAGTGTGCTAGTGTACACTAACATTTAACTAAAAAGAAATGCTATCATACTTGAAGTTTAGATTTTCTTAGTTTCCTACTAGTATTTCATTCACTGGACCAATATATTTAATTGTGAAATTTCCATTTAGGTTAAGATTGAAATTTTAATAACTACTTTTTAATTTTAGGATAAAATAATTGTGATAGAGTGAAACATAGAATTCACATGTATATTTCTATTTCTATGGTTCATGATAGTATATTTTGAAATCCACAATAGGAAGAAGTTGTAGAACATAACTGATAACTGTCCTGAATGTAAAGTTATATTTAGTTACTACTGAATATGTGTGTGTGTGTTTTCAAAAACCCAAGTATATCCAGCAAAAGAATTTTCTGAACTATATTAAAATAAGTAGGGTGTCTTTTTCAAAAATTACAGTATGGCTAGTTTTCTACAGTGAATTCTCTGAAACATTTTATATATAGCCAATCACCTGGATATAATTTGTTTTATTTTCAGAGAATATTAAAAATATATAGAGATTTGAATGACTCAATTAGAAAACAAAGCAGTTTTAGTACAATGTCAACAAAATCATGATTTCCTTCCCATTCATTACTAATTCCAGTTAATCTCCCACTAGGGACTTGACCAACAGCTGGAGGTATAAGCGAGGGTGCAAACAAAGCCTTGAAAGCTGAAGGAATTCAAGTAGAAAGTAGGAGTACAGAGATACCTCTCTTGAGGATCAAATTGGAAACAAGTTGTAGGGATGCTGGACTTAAAACATGTAAGTTCTAACTACTGTGCAAGCCCACCTATGTGCTGGATAAGAGTCTCTACATCTTCAGGTCACTGGTTAAGAAGTAAGTGAATAGTTTTTTATGTTGATGAGGCTGCATAATCATTAAGAATCAGGGAGATATTTTCTAGATACTTCAAAAAGAGACTGAAAGTGGAGCAATTATGATCTTTTCAAGTTCACCAATAATTATGCATGAGAAATATTTTCAGACAAGCAAGGCTGAAAATAATTGTATTTGTTAAAAGACTTTCAGTAACTTTCATCGGATGTTCTGAGGATGGGCAGAACAGTAGATGGGGTAAGATGGGATGGTGCTGCCTGAGTCCCACTAGACAATTTCTGAGTCCTCATACAACAGCTGGTAGGATTCTTACAGGAGTCGAGACAGTAGTGTTCCATGATGGAAAAACCATTGTCCTTTTGGTAGTTCACAAGCCTCTTGGCTTCCTGGAGAGCAGGTGCTACCAGAACCAAGATGATAAACTCTCAAAAAATTTACTTTCCATGCATACATTCTCAGGAGCTATTTTCTCTGTCAAGTGATAAAAAATATTGACAAACCAAAACACAAGCAGGGCCATTAAGGGATCGCTCATACTATTCAAAAGTGAACTTGTATTTTCCTGTCAGGCAAAGAAATGCATCCACGTGTTTCTAGTTGAGAAGAAAGAGAATGTGGAATGAGTGGTAGGCATTATAAATAGTAGGAGGTATTTATACCTTACAAATGATCACAGAAATTAGGTTTTTAGCAAATAATCATAGTTTTGCTTGCTTTGTTGTTCATTACAAATACATGTTTGTGTCCATTAACCTTTATGTTTTCTATCTTTAATATTTCATATAAAGATCTATCTCTAATCTTTTGCATAAAGATTACATAAAGTAATGCATATGTATTTATATTAAATATAATTTATAGGTTACTTATTTTTATATATTTATTTGGCCATAAGATTACACAGTACCTTAGATTATGGTTACAGGAAAAAATTACATTATTCAGAAATGGATAAAGTTACAGGATGGTTAGTTTACATACTTATGTGTGTATCTATGTGTCTTTCCTTTTTGGAAAAAAATATATGTTTCATTTGTAAAAGGGACAATTACATTTTATTAGGCATAGGTATGATGATACTCTATAACTGTGGTTTAGGACAATGAATAAGAATAAAAATCAAGTTAAGAGGTGGAAAAAAAAAAGAGATGGATAATACCAGAGATTCTTCACATTTTATATTATTCTTGTTCCATTCTAGGCTCTCCCCAGTATCACAGGAACTAGAAGCCTAGAAACTGAATTTTCAAGACACTGTGCCAGCTTATTTATAGTTTGGGACTTACCAACAAGAAGTATGTGTGGAATGTAGTGGATATGGAGAAGCCATTATAGGTCCAGCAGTTGTAATCAGGCAAATGGGCTTTGGCACGTGGTAGAAGTGGGTTTTGCCAGCGACCTCTGTATCATCTTCCTGGGATTTACACATCTCTGTGCTATAGGCAGCGGGATTATCAGAGCAGCTCCTAGCAATTCCATACCTTCTAATTTTCATAACTCTAGCAGGTATGTTTTTAACCTTCATTTCTCCAGCTCTTTCAACAGTTTTATAAGCATCTAATTCATTATATGAAATCTATTTCTTAATATTCCTGGATTGTTTTCTGTTTTCTTAAAGAAAACTGTATTCTGGTTGAAGAAAGCTCCCTTTCTGTTCTGCTCCCATTTCTATTCCCTACATCCCCCAGCATTTGTTTACTGAACACTGAAAAACTGAAGAACATTTACTTTGCCTTGTAGCAGCTTCTGGCCTAATTTCCCATTCTCTACATTGTTTGGAACTTAGTGTTATCCTTGGGAAAACCGAGAATACATTTCAGGCACTTTCATTTTCATTTTTTCAGCCAAGAAGAACCACTAGAACTTTATTGGTCTTTCTTTATCAGGGAACCAGAATTCTCCACCCAGAATCATCAAATACCCTAAGGAAAATTTTTGCTGGAAATTTTATGCTTACCTAAGAATGATTTCATTTCTCTGGAATATTTTTTATATAGTTCTCATTCCTTCCACACTTCTCAGGTGCCTGCAAAGCTCAGTCTGGGATTTGTAACATAGCTGGCTTTCCCCTATCCCATCACAGAAGCAGTGGCTGACAACAGACTAAGCTACTACAAAGGAGTGAACTTTCTATTACCAGGAATGCTAAATTGCAAATGGGATAAACGTGTAATGCACTTTACTGAATACAATACCACCTTGATTATGGAGACTTAATCTACTCTGAATATGGTATGTATTTCTGAGCAATTTTCCTATCTGTGGCTCTACAGTAAAATTTCTAATGTAATAACTATACTACTAAAACTGTTACCAGAAAAACCATTGCACATCATACATGTATGTTTGTATATATGCATATAATAGAGTTGAATTAACTTAATCCTGCCAGTATTATGTTCTCTCTTTCAAATTAATCATATTATACAAATCCTTTAAAATGTGTGAACATGACTATTACATGTTTGGGAATTGTCAGACAGTAAATGTTACTTGTGGAAGACAGTGGCCTTAAATTTCATTTTGCATCAGAACCAGCTGGGGGATTATGAAAACATATTGCTAAGTCCAAACTAGAGTTTCTGATTCAGTAGGTCTGGAGAGGTGTCTGAAAATTTGCACTTCTTGTAACTTTTCACCACTAATGCCACCTATGGGTTCAACTTTGAGAATCACTGGTATAAAGCAATAAAATAGGTTGTGGTTTTACCTTTTTATTTTGTGCTTATACAATTTGAAATATGAAAAGTGTAAGTGAGGGTAGAATGGCCCCTTTAGTTACAAGTCTGCTCTATAATTTGCACTTACAAATGGCCTGTCAAGTTGGTTATATGATCGGCCATTTAAATATTGATGAGACATTTTTCCCTCTGCTGCTCTCAGTCCTGCCCCCTTGGAACTGAAAGCAAATCATTTTGTCAGTCTACATGTACTGCACATTACTTTCTCTTTCTCTCCATTACTGTACCTTCCTCCAATAATATCCTGTAGAACTTGCTGCTTACCTCTGACGGGAATAGCAGAGCTCAGGTCATCCATCAAACTGGTGCTCCATGTCAGCAGCTTCTCAAATGCTACAAGGTGATTCTTATATGACATAACCATCACAATGTTACAAAGAAGAAGTCAGAGTTGTCAAAGTGAGCCATAAACCAATGGAAAGCTCAATGAGACTTCTAGCACCTGCCAAGACTAGTATTAAAGAGACAAGAGGATGGAAAGATAGCACAGCTACAAAAGGCAGCTAAATGTTTCTTTCAATATTAAAATGCATACAGTACAGCATCCATATTATAGCCACTATTGTTATAATTATGTCACTATTTCCCTGATTTCTAGAAGTAGAATTTATTTCAGGCATAACATACTCAGAGATAATTCATATGTAGAAAATGCACTTTGGAATAACAACTCTTCATTTAAGCATAAAGGATTTAATTTAAGTAAAGGTAATAAAGATGTGATTGGGGCTTAAGTGCTTATATGCCTTCATTCATATAAAATAGCTATTTTTTTGATATGCCAAGTCACTACAATGTATTTGATAAATTTTAGTAGTCAAGTAGGTTTTATGTCATAGTAATTTAATAATAACCAAAGGATCACCAGTTCGATTCCCAGGCAGGGCACATGCCTGGGTTGCTGGGCATGCAATAGGCAAGCACACATTGATGTTTCTCTTACTCCCTTCCTCCCTCCCTTCCCCTCTCTCTCAAAATAAATAAATAAAATCTTAAAAAATGCTAATTTAATAATTTAAAAAGAATGGGATTTTTATCTTGTATTTTATTCCTTTTTCTTTACCTTATTTTTTAAAAAAAATCTCATCATGTCCAAACTAATTAAAAACAGAGAAAAAATCTTGAGCTTTTTAATTCTTGATACCATGAAGGACATGGACATGTTTGCTCATGTTTTGGAAACATGAGAAACATGTTTTCAAAACCACACACACACACACACACACATATCCTATATGTAAAGGAAACAAAAGAAATAGAAAAAATCTCCTAATATCTAAAAGTACTTCAGAGAAAGATACAAGTTATTACAGTTTAAGAAAGTAAAACACTCAAATTTTAAGTGTAATTTTTGTTCTATTTTTTATTATTTTTTGCAATTATAGTTGTTCCTGCTTTTCCAGCCTTTTCCAACCTCTACCCAGCCCCACCCGCTCTCCTCCCTAAGTCAATCCCTATACTGTTGTCTCTGTAAAAGTGTTATGCATAAATGTTTTTGGTTAATCCTTTCACCGTCTTTCACCCAGTCCCTTGACTCTCCCCTCTGGATACTGTTAGTCTGTTCTTTGTATTTATGCTTCTGTCTCTATTTTGTTTGTTAGTTTATTATGTTCACTAGATTGAACATATATGTAAGATTATATGGTATTTGTCTTACACTGACTGGCTTATTTCACTTAGCATAATATTCTCCAGGTCCACCCATGCTGTCAAAAAAAGTACGAGTTCCTACTTTTTTTACTGCTGCTTAATATTCCATTATGTAAATGTGCTACTGGTTTTTAATCCATGTATCTACTGATGGACACTTAGGCTGTTGTAAATAGTGCTGTTATGAACATATGTGTGTATCTGTGTATTTGTATTGGTGTTTTGGGATTCTTAGGCTATATTCCCAGGAGTGGAATTGCTGGGTCAAAAAGAAGTTCCATTTTTAATTTTTTCAGGATGATCCATATTGTTTTCCGTGGCTCCACCAGACTGCATTCCCACCAATAGATAGGTTCCCTCTGATATGTCTTCTTCTTATTATAAGGATTAAATGTATAATGACCCTGCTTTCTCTTATCCTTCCTCTCATATTCATAAATTTTTTGCCATGTTTGGTATACAGTCTGTAAGATTATCTGAATATATTTTCAAGGTTTTCAATACTTGGTGGTGGTGGTGACCATAGTTTCAATTTCCAAAGGCTCTTTCGGATTCTTCATGTTCTTTTTTATAGCATCATTTTGTTTTTATTTTAAGGGTGTAATTCCTCTTAGATTATTTTTTAGTGTACTTGTCAGGGAATTTTATTTGTATTATTTTTCTATTTATTTCTTATAATGCTGATTAAATCACATATGTTCTTTTTTGAAATTATCTTCCTTTTTATGATTTTTCCTTATACCTACCTAATTATTATTATTGATATTTATGTTTAAGAAATAATAAATTGATAATTGACTGGGTTTCTTGTGATGCCTGATCAGCAGGATGGTTTCTAAATATATTTTTCCAATAGATGGTACATTAAGAACAGTAAGATAATTTTAATGGTGTAACACAAAAAGGGTCCCCCCCCCACATGTTAAATTTCCATCTGGTGTTTGGATTGAATTTCCATCTGTGTTGCAAATTGTGCTCACTTTGGGATGTATATTGGAAGAGAAGTCACTATTTTTAGTTTTATTGGTCATCCTGCCAGAACAAAAGAGGGCACTGGCGGCTCTCCTGTCAACAGTGAAATGCCCCCATTTGGAAGTGGTGATCTTTGTAGAAGTCCTTAAAGGGAGCACATTTAACCATAAAGGAGGTCACAGATTTCAGTCTTATCATTTGCCCCATAAAGGCAGAAAATAAAGAGAACATTTTGTGATAGTTATTTTTATTAATTTTTTTAAATGTTGGTTCAAGTACAGTTTTCTCCATTTCCCCCCCATCAATCCCTCCAACCCCAGCCATCCCCACCTCCCACCCTCAATCCTACTCCTCTTTGGTTTTGTCCATATGTCCTTTATAGTTGTTCCTGAAAACCCTTTTCACCTTTCCCCCCATTATCCCCTCCTACCTGTCCTCTGATTACTGTTGGACTGTTCTTAATTTCAATGTCTCAGGTTATATTTTGCTTGCTTGTTTGTTTTGTTGATTAGGTTCCACTTACAGGTGAGATCATATGGTATTTCCCTACCTGGCTTATTTCACTTAGCATAATGCTCTCCAGTTTCTTTTTGTTTATGTGATGTATTACATTTATTGATTTGTGAATATTGTACCATCCTTGCATCCCTGGGATGAATCCCACTTGATCCTGATGTATGATCTTTTTAATGTATTTCTGGATTGGCAGTTTGCCAATATTTTGTTGAGGATTTTCACATCTATGTTCAACAGCAATATTAGCCTGGAGTTTTCTTTCTTTCTTGTGTCTTTATCTGGTTTTGGGATTAGGATATACTGGCTTCATACAAAACGTTTGGGACTCTTCTGTCTTCTTGGATTTTTTGGAATAGTCTGTGAAGGATAGGGGTTAGCTCTTCCTTAAATGTTTTGTAAAGTTCTCCTGTGAAACTGTCCATTCCACGGCTTTTGTGCACCAGGAGTTTTTGATTACTGCTTTGATTTCATCAGCTTCTACCAGTCTCTTCTGGCTTTCTGCTTCCTCTTCATTCAGTTTTTGAAGATTATATTTTTCTATAAATTTGTCCATTTCATCTAGGTTTTCAAATTTCTTGGCATATAATTTTTCTTAGTAATTTCTTACAATCCTTTGTATTTCTGTGGTATCAGTTGTAGTCTCTCCTCTTTCATTTCTGATTGCATTTATTTGGACCCTCTTTTTTTCTTGATGAGTTTGTTCAATGTGGTAGTTATTAATCACTAATATAGGTCCAAAATTGATGGGGAGTTCAATACATGATATAATGCAGTGTACTGATTCCTAGACTTTAATTTAAGATACCTTGAGAGGCTTATTTAAGGAAGTGGACTTTTCAAGTGCTAGAACCAGGAAGGATTTTATCTAGGAATCAAAAATCTACACTAGATCCTCAGTTTAATCTAAATTATTTCAATTTCATTAGAGGTTGTTGTTTGTCTGCGATATAAATGCTAATGGTCTTAATTATGCACAATGAATAAGGAGAAGAAACTGATTGGAGGTGAACTCTGTTTTCAATCCTAACATTTACCCTTGCAGATTTTTATACCTGCGAATCAGAGCCAGAACACTTTATCAGTGTGAAGACTGTGTATTACAACTTGTCTTACACACCCTCATAGTTACCATTAAACAGTAGCTTTCTATTAATTTCAACTGATTAATAATGCTCCTTCTATTTTATCATATGAAGACATTTACTGTTATAGATTGACTTCTATTTATTTTTATATTTTAGTCAAAATGCCATTTCAGGAGTGAGAGTTATATGTATTCAGTTACTCTGTCTGAAAAGAGAAGGTAAGGTGTGTTTTGAATATTTTGTTGTTTAATTTTTCCCCTTTTTATTTTTATTTATTCTTTAAAATTTTTATTGTTGTTCAATTACACTTGTCCCTATTTTCCTCCATTACTCTCCCCTGCCCTACCAACCCATCCTCCCACATTCAATTCACCCCATTGTCTTTGTCCAGGGGACCCTTTATACATATCTTTGACTTGACCCTTCCCTTTCCCCCATTAAGTTATTTAATGTTAAATAAATATTTTGTTTTAGAGTTATTTAAAATATTTTATTATTTATGCTGTTACAGGTGTCCTGATTTTTCCCCTTTTGCTACTTTGACACTGAGCCTCCTGCATTTGCACAGGTAATGCCAACACTGTTGTCCATGCCCATGGGTCATGCATATATGTTCTTTGACTAATCCCTTCACTTTCTTTCTACCAGTCCTCACCTGCACCTCACCTCTTACATCTGTCAGTCTGTTCCATGTTTCTACGCATCTGATTTTATTGTGCTCCCTAGTTCATTTTGTTGACAGATTTCAGTCATAAGTAAGATCATGTAGTATTTGTCTTTCATTGACTGGCTTGTTTTGCTTAATATTCTCCAGGTTTATCCATGCTATCACAAAAGGTAAGAGTTTCTTCATTTTTTAAATCTGCATACTCTTCCATTATGTAAATGTACCATGGCATTTTTAACCACTTACCTAATGATGGGCATGTAGGCTGTTTCCAAATCTTGCCTATTGTAAATAACATTTCTCTAAACATAGGGATTTTTATGGTATATTCCTAGAAGTGAAATTGCTGAGTCAAAAGGCAGCTCCATTTTTAATTTTTTGAGGAAATGCCATATTGTTTTCCACAGTGGCTGCACCAGTCTGCATTCCCATGAACAGTGCACTAGTATTCCTTTGCTCCACATGCTGGCCAGCACTTGTTTGTCGATTTATTGAAGATAGCTATTCTGACAGGTGTGAAGTGATATCTCATTGTGGTTTTAATTTGCACTTCTTTGATGATTTGTGACACTGAGCATCTTTTCATATGTGTATTGGTCATCTGTATGTCCTCCTTGAAGAAGTGTCTATTCAGGTCCTTTGTCCATTTTTTTTTAAGATTTTATTTATTTCTTTTTAGACAGAGAGGTAGGGAGGGAGAAAGAGAGGGAGAGAAACATCAATGTGTGGTTGCCTCTCATGCTCCCCACGCTAGGGAACCTGGACTGCAACCCAGGCATATGCCCTGACTGGGAATTGAACCAGTGACACTCTGCTTCGTAGTCCAGCGCTCAATCCACTGAGCCACACCAGCCAGGGCCCTTTGTCCAATTTTTAATTGGATTGTTTTTCCTTCTGGTGTCCAGTCATATAATTTCTTCATATAGTTTAGAGAATAAACCCTTGTCCTATCTATCATTGGCAAATATATTCTCCCATATAGTTGGTTCCCATTTCAATTTGATTATATTTTCTTTAGCTATGCAGAAGCTTTTTTAATTTGATGTAGTTGCATTTGCTTATTTTTTTCCTTTATTTCCCTTGCTCTAAGAGATATATAGACAAAAATATTGCTACACAAGATAGCTGAAATTTTACTGCCTATGTTTTCCTCTAGGAGTTTTATGGTATTGTCACTTGCACTTAAGTCTTTTATCCATTTGGAGTTTAATCTGAGTATGGTGTAAGTTGGTGGTTTAGTTTCATTATTTTGCATGTACCAGTCCAATTCTCCCAACAGCATTTATTGAAGAGACTGCCTTTACTCCATTGAATATTCCTGCCTCCTTGTCAAATATTAATAGACCACAAAGGTGTGGGTTTATTTTTGGGCTTTCTGTTCTGTTCCACTTATGTATGTGTCTCTTCTTATGACAGTACTACGCTGTCCTGATTACAGTGGCCATGTAGTATAGTTTGACATCAGGTTTTTTTATTTTATTTTATTTATTTATCTTCAGAGGGGAAGGGAAGGAGAGAGGGAGAGAAATATCAATGTATGGTTGCTTCCTGTGCATTCCCTGCTGGGAACTGGCCTGCAACCCAGGCATGTGCCCTGACTGGGAATCGAACCGTGATCTCTTGGTTCACAGGCCCGCGTTTAATCCACTAAGCTACACCAGCCAGGGCAAGACATCAGGTATTTTGATCCCTCTAACTTTTGTTCTTTTTTTTCAGACTGTTGAAATTATTGAGGATCATTTTGGTTCCATATTAATTTTTGAATATTTATTCTAGACTCTGAAATATGGCATTGGTGTTTCAATAAGAATTGTGTTAAATCCGTAGATTGTTATGGTTAGTATAGACATTTCAGTGGTGTTAATTTATCCAATCCATGTACACGGTAGATGCGTCCACTTATTTGTATCTTCCTCAATTTCTTTCTTCTGTGTCTTATAGTTTTCTGAGTACATATCCTTTACTTCTTCGGTTAAATTTACTCCTAGGTACCTCATTTTTTGTTGCAATAGTAAACAGGATTGTTTTCTTAGTTTCTCTTTTTGATAGTTTATTATTGGTGTACAAAAATGCCCTTGATTTCTGAGTATTGATTTTGTATCCTAATATTTTTCCTAATTCATTTTTTAGGTCTAGTAGATTTTTGTTGGAGCCTGTAGAGTTTTCTATGTACAGTATCAAAACATATGCAAAAAATAGCAGTTTTCTTTCCTCCTTTCCAACTTGGATGGCTTTATTTATTCTTGTTTGACTGCCATGGCTAGGACTTCCAGTACAAGGTTGAATAAGATGGTGAAAGTGGACATCCCCATCTTGTTCCTGATCTTAACAGAAACATTTTTATTTGTTTTTTAAAATTTATTTTATTGATTATGTTATTAAAGTTGTTCCACTTTTTCTCCCCTTTATTCCCCTCCACCCTGTACCACCCTCCCATCATCATTCCCCCACCTTAGTTCATGTCCATTAGTCATACATATAAGTTCTTTGGCATCTACATTTTCCATACTATTCTTAACCTCCCCACGTCTATTTTGTACCTACCATTTATGCTTCTTATTCCCTATACCTTTTCTCCCCTCTCTCCCTCCTCCCCTACCCTGTTGATAACCCTCCATGTGATCTCTTTTTCTGTGAATCTGTTCTTGTTCTAGTTGTTTCCTTAGTTCACTTTTTTTGTTTTATTTTTTAGGTTTGGTTGTTGATAGTTATGAGTGTTGTCATTTTACTGTTTCTATTTTTGATCTTCCTCTCTTTCTTAGATAAGTCCCTTTAACATTTTATATAATAAGGGCTTGGTGATCATGAACTATTTAACTTGACCTTATCTGGAAAGCACTTTATCTGCCCTTCCACTCTAAATGATAGCTTTGCTGGATAGAGTAGTCTGATATGTAAGTCCTTGCCTTTCATGACTTTGAATACTTCTTTCCAGCCCCTTCTTGCCTGCAAGGTTTCTTTTCAGAAATAAGCTGATTGTCTTATGGGAACTCCTTTGTAAGTAACTGTCTCTCTTTCTTTTGCTACCTTGAAGATTCTCTCCTTATCTTTCTTTTGGGTAATGTAATTATGAAGTGCCTTGGTGTGTGCTTCCTTGGGACCAACTTCTTTGGGACTCTCTGAACTTCCTGGACTTTCTGGAAGTCTATTTCCTTTGCCAGATTAGGGAAGTTCTCCTTAATTATGTTTTCAAATTCTTGTTCTTCCTCTTCTCCTCTGGCACCGCTATAATTCTTTATTTTTTCCAAAGATTTTATTTATTTATTTTTAGTGACAGGGGAAGGAAGGGAGAAAGAGAGGGAGAGAAACATCAATGTGTGGTTGCCTCTTGCACGCCCCCTACTGGGGACCTTGCCTACAACCCAGGCATGTGCCCTGACTGGAAATCGAACCAGAGACCCTTTGGTTCCCAGGTCCATGCTCAGTGCACTTAGCCACACCATCCAGGGCACACCAC
>CM052538.1:111062311-111083288 GCA_028533065.1 Trachops cirrhosus
TGAAACACCAATCCAAAAGAACCTATGCACCCCAATGTTCATAGCAGCACAATGTACAATAGCCAAGTGCTGGAAGCAATGTAGGTGCCCCTCAGTAAATGAATGGTTCAGAAAACTATGGTACATTTACACAATGGAATTCTATGCAGCAGAAAGAAAGAAGGAGCTCCTACCCTTTGGGGTAGCATGGATAGAACTGGAAAGCATTATACTGAGTAAAATAAGCCAGGTGGTGAAAGACAAATACCATATGATCTCATCTATAAGTGCAACCTAATCAACAAAACAAACAAATGAGCAAAATGGAAACAAAAACACTGAAATTGAGAATGGGGTGACAGTGACCAGAGGCAAGAGGGGTGGGAATTTTAGGGGAAAAGGGGAAGGGTTTGTAGGAATAAATATAAAGGACACATGGACAAAAACAAGGGGTGGGTGGAAATGGGAGGGAGGTGTGGAGGGCTAGGAGTAAAAGGCAGAAAATTGTACTTGAACAATTAAAATAAAAAACTCCCACCCATAAAAAAGGATATTTCATAGTAGTTGTATTTATAATAGGCAAAATCTGGAAGTAACTAAGAAAATGTATCTGTCAACAGAAAAATGGATAAACTGTGGCACATTAATAAAATAGAATACTACTCAGCAACAAAAATGTAATGAACTATTGGCACACACAAAGTTATGGATGCAAAAATACTGCTCAAAGCCATTTTGGCAAGATATAGAAGTGGAATACAGGAAAGCACAGACTATTGATTCATTAGGAAGCTGTGGAATAGGCAATATTATCTATGATGGTAAGATTTGTGACAGTACCTGTTTAAAACCACTTTTGAAGAGTGGGCTCCATATCCTTGATTTGGCTGATACCAGAATTAGATGCAAAAACAGGTGCTCAAGAGTGGGAATCTGTTTTTTTTCACCTGGCCTGCTTGGACATGAGTTTACTCAGCAGTTACAACTGGAGGATGACAGCTGTAAATTCCATGAAAAGTAGGGGCAAGAAAAAGTACCAAGGAAACATTGCTTCAGTGAATAGAATGACTACTACAAGAGAGCATTATGGTGAAGATGAGGAATAAAAGAACTGGGAGGTGGGCTGGTTACTTCTGAAAACACTAGAAAGTTCAAAGAAAGACAATTGCAAGCTCACTGCTTTCAATTCACAGGTCAAAGTAGAGTTTTTCTATATTTAGTAGTGTTAGGCACTAATGAAGGCACAAATCATACACAGAAGCTTATCCCACTTTTGCTTTAATAAATGTGTTGGTCTCTTTTGTGAAGGCTGGAACATTGATTGGGAAAGAGTGGAGCTTGAGAATTGGAATGGGTTATTTAGGTGAATTTATCTGGATATTAGTCCTATGTATGCCTGATACATGAGCCTCTCCTAATTGCTATTCATACTTTGGTGGAAACCTTGTAATCATTCATGTGAGATCATTGCTTTGGAGTAAAACACCAGTTCTTCTTACTGCACCACTACTAACACCTCACAGCCTCTAGCCAGATTAGCAATTCTGATAGCATTTTGTCAAAAGTAGGATCAAGTTAAGTATAATAGATGGCAAATATCACATTATATTGACCATTTATTTTGGCAAAAACCTGAGCAATTTATGTGGAAATGTATCCTAAATGTGCCCAAAAAGTAAGGAAATAATAGATCAGATTAGGGCAACTTAATCAATATGGATTATAATGTGTTACCAGGAACACTTAGGAGTGGTTCAGTTTGTTTAGTTGTTTGATTAAAATATAGTCTTACAGGTAGATCACACTAAGTGAATATGAGACACCAGGCATTTATTGGTATAGTTTTGGTGTATTGTCATCAAATATGTACTTGGACAACAATTGATGTTAGTAATTGTGCTAATTTGTGAGATTTCAAAATTAGAAAATTGTGATCTCTGAGTTAAATGATATCATAGTCCAAAATCTGCTAACAATCTTATTCAATATAGTATAGCAAATGTTATTTATATATTTTTGCATTTCTTCTTGGAGGTTTATTTTCAAGTTGGAATAGCAATAAAAATGTCACATAGAGTCACATTCCTTAAAAGTAAAAAAAAAGTCTCCAAAGTGTGAGTTGGTGTTAACACATAAAGAAACACCATTAACATGTTATACATGCAGAAATTTATTTTGTCATCGTTTTGGAAGTTGTAACTCCGAGATCAAATTGTTGGCAGATTTGATTTCTCCTTGGCTTGCAGATTGCTATCTTTTTACTCTGTCACTTACATCTCTGGTATTTCTATGCAATAAATACTCTAGTATTTATTGTGCACTTACATCTCTAGTATTTCTTCTTCTTTATGTAAGGATGTCAGTCTTATTGGATTAAGGTAAACCTTTATGATCTCATTTAAATTTAATTACCTCCCTAAAGGCCTAGTCTTCAAATACACTCACATTGAAGGTTAGGGCTTTTAGGGAAATGGCAGATCTTGAGCAATCACAAAAACATATAAGAAGGGGCCTTCAACCTAGAACACTTTCTTACTATTTCTCAGAAGTAGAAAACGAATTTGACAAAATACAGTATCCATATATGATTCAAAATTCAAAAAATGAGAATAAAGGGAACATATCAACATGATGAAGACCATTTTAACAAACTGACAGCTAATGTTATACTTAATGTTGAAAAGCCAAAAGCTATTCCCCTAAGACCAGGAACAAGACAATGATGCCCACTCTTACCACAATGGAAGCCCTAGCTATAGCAATCAAACCAGAAAAAGAACATAAGGAAACTAAAGTGGAAGTGAAAAAATGAAACTGTCATGTTTGCAGATGCCATGATACAATATACAGAAAACCCCAAAGACTCCACCAAAAAGCTAAAATTAATCAATGAATTCAATAAAGTTGTAGGATACAAAATGAACATACAAAATCAGTGACATTTCTATACACTAGTAACAAACTATCAAAAATTAAGAACACAATCTCATTACAATTGCATAAACATCATAACAGGGAATAAATTTAACTAAAGAAGTAAATGACCTGTACTCTGAAGCTATAACAACTTAATGAAAGACACTGCAGATGACAAAAAATAAATAGAATATGCCATGCTCATGGATTAGAAGAATCAATATCATGAAAATGTCCATACTACCTAAAGCAATCTACAGATTAAATGAAATCCCTGTCAAAATACCAATGGCATTTTTCACAGATCTAAAAATAATAATCCTAAAGTGCATATAGATCCACGAAAGACCTTGAATAGCCAAACTAATCTTGAGAAGAAAGAACAAAGCTGGAGATATTATGGTCCCAACTTTCAAAAGATACATAAACCTATAGTAATCAAGTTAAAGGAGTTCATCATCAGTAAGCCATTATTATATAAAATGTTAAAGGGACTTATCTAAGAAAAAGAAGATCAAATCAAAACTATGAATAGTAAAATGACAACACACTTATAACTATTAACAATCCAACCTGAAAAATACAAAAACAAAATGAACTAAGCAAACAACTAGAACAGGAACAGAATCACAGAAATGGAGATCACATGTAGGGTTATCAGCAGGGGAGTGGGAGGAGGATAAAGGGAACAAAGGTACAGGAAACAAGTAGAATAAATGGTAGGTAGAAAATAGACAGGGGGAGGTTAAGAATAGTATAGGAAATGTAGAAGCCAAAGGATGTATATAAATGACCCATGGACATGAACCAAAGTGGGGGGGCGGGATTCGGGTGGGAGGGGGTGTGCAGAGTGGAGGGGAATAAAGGGGGGAGAGTGGGACATCTGTAATTGCATAATCAATAAAATATATTAAAAACTAAAAAATAGAAATGTTCATGCATCTGTTAATTGCAGCATTATTTACAATAGCCAATGCCCAATATATGAAAGCAATCTAGGTGTCCATCAATAGACGAATGGATAAAAAAAATTGCTGTACACATATTCAATGGAACATTACTCAGCTATAAAAGTGATGGAATTCTTGACTTTAACAACAACATGGATTAACCTAGATGGTATTAAGCTGATATAAATAAGCCAGGCAGAGAAAGACAAAATTACTGTATTTTTCAGACTATAAGATGCACTCCCTCCTGCAACCAATTTGGGAGGAATAATGGTTGTTAATGCTCCTGTAGAGTTCTGTTTACATTTACATTGGTGACAGATTATGTTATTAAATATTTTATCACATTTTTTGCGTCAAAAATTTTTTTCCTATTTTTCTTCTCTAAAACCTAGGTCCCATTTATGGTCTGAAAAATACAGTATATGATTTTACTTATTTGTGGAATCTAAACAAACAAAATTGACAAATAAAACTCAGCAGAAACAGAAGCAGACTCATATATACAGAGCACAAACTTATGGTTTCCAGAAGAAGTCATAATGGGATAAGGGTAAAGGAAAAGGGGAGTGAGAGGTATAAACTCCCAGTTATAAAATTAATCTATTATGGGAATATAAAGTACAGTACAGATAAAATATTCACTAATGTCATAATAGCATTGTTTGGTGACACACAGTCATGAGACTTAGTGTGGTCATCACATTGTCAGGTACATAAATATTGAATCAATGTTGTATACCTGAAACTAATTTAGTACTGTATATCAACTATACTTCAATTAACAAATTGTGAACATAAGGTTTATAATTAAGTCAGCAATTGAAACATAATGTGTTTTTGGTCCTGAAATTAGAAGAAATCTAAAATAAGAATTGAGGATATAATATTAGCAATTTTCCAAGTCTGAAACAGAGGTTTGGGTCTGATAATTATCAATTTTCTTTTGTTTCTGATGTTCATAATCATTTTTCTTCTGGTTTCCAAATATTTCCTATCTCATTTCATACTCAATTTGTTCCTGCTTTATCCTTTAGAATTATATCCTCTGCTCTTCCTCATCTTCCATCACTGTTTAATGTACTGACTTTCTTATTATGAGTTTCCAGCATATTTAATATACTTTACACATAAAGGTGGTAAACAATTCTGTTTACTGTTCATGACTCATTGGGATGTAAATGTTTTGCCCTGGCCAGATGACGTGGTTCAGTTAGTTGGAGCATCATCCCGTACACCAAAAGACTGCATGTTCTTTCCTCAGGCAGGGCACATGCCTGGGCTGTGGGTCCCATCCCAGGTCAGGGAGTATGTGGGAGGCAATTGATTGCTGTTTCTCTCCCACTGATGTTTCTGTCTGTCTTTCTCTCTCCCTAAAATCAATAAAAACAAGTCCTCAGGTGAGAATTGAAAAAAAAATGTTTATGAGCCATGTTGTCACTAAAATTTAAAGCTAAACCTGCAAAACTAGTTTTGATTTGAACAAGTAATTTCCAGAGATTATAACTATCCCCTCAACTGGATTGTTCCATTATAAAGCAATTTATAACATTAGCTACATTTTTAATATATGCACTTCTTTATTCATGTTAAAAAAATAAAGCACTCATTTCAAACAAATCTCAATGTTTTAGAAAAGAATAGGTTAAACTGTCTGTTCCTAGTGTAAGAAAATATTAAAAAGTAAAAGTAATCTTAATTGCACCAACATAAATAAAAATAAAAAGGAAATATTTAAAGAGTTTGTGGTATTATTGGAACCCAAAAGACATTTTAAGATTCGGAAAAAGTGATATTATATACAAGAAATTTATGTTCTTCCCTTTAATGTCCTTTGACATATATGAATATATGTAACTTAAATATTTTACATACAATATACATCTAGTTATAGTAATATCTATCAAAACCATTTTATGTTAATTTTTATTTGTATTGAGAAAAATACCATTAAAATTATTATACCACTGAGTTAATGGTCTTTGATAGTTTTTAAAAGTGTTCCATAATTTCTTGGTAATAATTTTAAAATGTCAATAACAGTTATTATCAAATTATATGTTCAAGTTGTTTTCAAATTTAACTGACTTTTCAAAATTGAAAACTTTTGTTCAAACATTATTAAAAGTCACTGTGTTTAAGAATTAACTTAGTTTAAAATGTTAGGACATATTAAATTACTTAGCATATTTTAGCTTTAGTTTTCTTTGGTGTACAATGAAAATATTAATACTCACATTTTTGGGGCTATTTCCTGCATGGCTAAATACATCTGCAAAATGAAAAGGGAACCAAGCATATGGGAAAATATATTTACCAATGATACCTCAGAAAAGGGTTTGATCTTCAAAATATATAATAACTCACAAAACTCCACACCAGGAAGACAAATAATTCAATTAAAAAATGGGCAAAGAGCCCTGGCTGGTCTGGCTCAGTGGACTGAGTGCTGGCTTGCAAACCAAGGGGTTGTCAGTTTGATTCCCAATCAGGGCACGTGCCTGGTTTGTGGACCAGGTCCCCAACAGTGGATGTGTGAGAGGCAACCACATACTGATGTTTTTCTCTCTCTTTCTCCCTTCCTTCCCTTCTATTTAAAAATAAATAAATAAATAAAATCTTTAAAAAAAGGGCAATGGATCTGAACAGACACTTCTCCAAAGAGGACATACAGAAGGCCCAGAGACATATAAAAGGATGCTCAGCATCACTAGCCATCAGAGAGATGCAAACTAAAACCACAGTGAGATACTACTTCACACAGGTAGAATGGCCATCATAACCAAATCAACAAACAACAAGTGTTGGAGAGGATGTGGAGAAAAGGGGACCCTAGTGCAGTAGGTGGGAATGCAGACTGGTGCAACCACTATGGAAAACAGTATGGAATTCCCTCAAAAAACTAAAAATGGAACTGCCTTTTGATCCAGCAATTCTACTGCTGGGGTTATACAATAAGAATCCCAAGACACCAATTGAAAATGTCCTATGCACCCCGATGTTCATATCAGCAAAATTTACAATAGCCAAGTACTGGAAACAGTCTAAGTGCCCATCAGTAAAAGAGTGGATCAAAAACCTGTGGTACATTTACATAATGGAATACTACACAGCAGAAAGAAAAAAGGAACCCCTACCCTTTGTGAAAACATGGATAGATCTAGAGAGCATTATGCTAAGTGATATAAGCCAAATAGTGAAATACAAATACCATATGATCTCACCTGTAACTGGAACCTAATCAACAAAACAAATAAGCAAGTAAAATAAAACCAGAGACATGGAAATAAATGACAAACTGACAGTGACCACAGGGGAGGAGGAGGACGATAACTGGGGAAAGGAGGGGGAAGATCATGAAGCAGCATGTATAAAGGGCCCATGGACTAAGACAAAGCAGGGAGCAGGAATATGGGAAGTGAGGGTAGGTGGGGCAGAGGAAAGTAATGGGGGGTGATGCAGACAACTGTAATTAACAACAATAAAAAAGAAAAATTGTTTAAATTATTATTATATTGTTTTAAATTATATATATCAGGAATTCTTCTTTATAATATTGTTTTAAATCTACTAATATATGTTATTCCAATTATATAAATCTTCTTTCATGTAATGCATTTTTTCCAAAATGGTATTACAAAATGTTTCTTAAATGCACTTCTAAGAGTTTTAGAATGATTATTTTAATTGAGTGTTATATCTTCTAATGGTGAGAAATAACAGTAAAGCATTTTCTGCCATCTGTTTTCTTCCTTATCAGTGGTTAAAATCTAAGTTACATGAAGTAAATGCAGTGACATACAGTTAGAAGGCAAAAATAAGGCTGATGGTAATGTTTTTCTTTTTAGTGGCTATTCTGCTAGCTAGAAATTTATTGAGATGTGGGGCTTTTCTGTAGCATTCATTGCATATTCTCCACATTTCATGGCATTGAGAGGCAGATGGGGTCAAATGGGTATTCATGTTTCAGTGTCCATTCTCCGTTTTTTTATAGTGTGTTAATATCTGTTATGAAAATGTCAAGAAAACTCAATTCACCTATTCATGGGCATCAAAAAGCATTCATAGTTGCTGCAGTGGTAGGGTTATGCTTTTGTTCTTATTAGCTGTAGGGGAGGCTTCAGATGTGGGAGCACCAATGTCAATTTGGGGAGAAATTCTGTAGACCTGGTGTAGACACCACTCCTCCACCCTATTACACACGTCTGAATCCATTAATTTTCTATGTTGAATAAACCTTCTTTTTTCAAAATACTCAAACTATTTTCCATCTAAATAATAACTGCCTAAGTATTTACATTGGAGATAGTTCCAGAATGTAATAATGTTGGAAAACCAAGTAAAATTGTAAAAACTGTTTGATTGGGAGGCAGGCATAATTAGGTGACCAAAGGAAAATGGGACCCTAGGAATCGACATTACACTATGACAGTATAGTCAATTATTGAGTGCTTAAATTCACGTGGATGAGGTACCTCTTGAAGGTAAGACTCTAGTAGTCCATGGTTGTACTGATCAACTACTATGGAGGGAATGAGAAAATCATGATGTGTTAGGGTAGATTGTCTAATTCTAATTATTCCTGAGAATATAAAGATATTTTTAAAATCTGCCATTTGCTAGGAAAGGCAAAATAGATCCCCAAAACAGAAAAATAAGTTACTGAATTTAGATTGTGAAATTGGTGAAGAAAAACTCTTTCATATATTTGTTTCAACTTGAGCTGAGACATGAAAGATAAGAAGACATTAACTGAGGACTGAAGAGAAGAACATTCTAGTTATGAGTATATCCAATGATTTAGAAGTATAAGGTGCTTCACAAGAGGTTGTGAAGATCAAATTAAATAAGATTAAACTATATTTTATAAAGTCTTGGAAGCTTTAAATAAGTACTTGTGAAATTTCTCTCTTTACTTTTCTGATTAACTTACTTTATACAGACTTACCCAGCATGAATTTACTTCTGACAATCACTTCAAATATTCTTTAATGTTTTTCTGTTTTTCAGAAAATTTATGGTATTTTAGGTACACTTACAAAAAAGGGAGGAACAAAATTATTTCATGGTCTGAAAAGATGAGAGACAATAATATGATAAAATTGTCTTAAACTATGGAGATATAATCTATAAGTTTCTGTTCAATAAATATTGTCTATAATATAATGATTGCTCTTATTTTCATAATTGTTGGACATGTAAAATATAATTGAATAACTGCCTAAATGCAATTATTTTCAAGAAGAAATTGCCAACTGAAATCAAAATGAAAGCTAAAACCTTATGAAAAATTGCATCATATTATCATTTTCAATAGATATAGAAAATATGTTATATGAAAAGGAAATAAATTTTCCTGAGGAATAAAAAAATGTAAGCATTATTCCATGGCTCTAAAGTTGATGGCTTCAGAGAGATTCAGGTGTTTTCAAAGCAAAACTGTCAGTAATATTAAGGCAATGATTATGTTTTCCTAATGCAAATCATAGTTCTCAATATATGTATTTGGAATGAAAAAATAATTTCAGTAACTTAATTAATACCTAACAAGGATGTGAAAAATCATATAAAGAAGTCAGAGTAACTTCCTAGGTTGCTCCATTAAATAATCAGTCTTTTAAAAAATTACTATTTAAATATAGATATGAAAACTTCAACCTGATCATTGTTTCAAATATAAAAGTTATGTGACTGTCCTTTTGAAGTTTATAACCAAGAATATTAACTATTAAAACATAAAAATAAATATTATTCTCACAATTATAGTCAGTGAAAAAGGAAAAGGATTGTGAGACTAGAAAGCAAAATTAGACACATTATCAATGACAATGATAATGTACTTAACAGTATAAACTATAGAAAAGCATGATTAAGTGAACCAAGGCAATAATAAAGCATTACCAAACTGAATTAAAATATTATTTTCAAAAAATATTCATATTACATATGATCATCTGAATAGATTCCAAAAAGACCAAAACAGAAGACCTCATATTATAAAGATATAAGGATATTTATAGGACAATTTTCATATGCTTTTTTCAGTAAAATTGAAGTACTCAAGGACAAAAAATGTTTTTAAAAAATAAATAATACAACACAAGTTTGATTTTACCATGAAAATTTTATATGTATAAAGTTTTACTCTCTCTCTCTCTATATATATATACTAAATATATATACTAAATACTAAAAGCACAGAAAAAATAATCATGAAGATATGAAGATGCTGGTGAAAGGTATAATGAAAATAGTTTCCTATTGAGTTAGAGTTACATAATTTCAACTTTACCTGAGGTGTCAAGTAATAAATTATGTCTCAGAGAATATTTTCAGAAAAGTAAACCTTCAAAAAAGAGATAACTTGAAAGATATGAACTGCAAAAACTTCACAGAGAGAAAAACAACATGAATCTTACCAACAGAGAATATTTTAAGAACAGAAGATTTCGTTCCTTCTTAAAGAAAATATTCTCAGAAGGATTTGTACTTTGACTTCCAGAATTAAAATAGTGAGTCAGCACTTATTTACCTATCTTTGAGCAGAGGTCATTGCAAAAAATGAAAACAAAAACATCTTTACATTTCTGAGGGGCATATTTAATATATTTGGTTTTTATCTGTAAGAAAAGATGTTGTAAATCTAAGTGCATAGGTATATATATATATAAAATATTTATAGCTATCATGTGTGTGTGTGTGTGTGTGTATATATATATATATATATATATATATATATATATATATAAAGTGCAGCATTAATATAATGAGTTGGTTTGCACAACATCAATGCAACCTGGCAGCCAATGAGAATGGACTGGAATGAACATGTGTGAACAATGACAACTTCACTGCATTACTCAGTGGGGGTGGTAGACACTATACAGTGAGTATCAGTACTATGTGGCTGTCACATTCAAAATGACAGTGGAGCAACAAATATGTATCAAATTTTGCATTAAGCTTTACCATTCATCCACAACTATTCATCCAGAAATTATTCATATGATTCAGAAGGCTTATAGGGATGATGTAATAAGTGCAGAACAAATAAAAGTGTGGCACTAATGCTTCAGAGATAGTTGAGAATCTGTTGAAAGTGATCCATGTTCTGGAAGGCCTACAGAAAGTAGGACACCTAAGAATTTTGAACGTGTACAAGCTGCAATCAACAAAGACTGGTGACTGACAGTGTGAGAACTACAAGTTGATCTGGGGACTTCAAAAACTACTGCATCTGAGATTTTGATGCAGGATCTTGGCATGAAACATGTCATGGTAAAATTTGTTCCATGGCCTCTGCTACCAAAGCAGAAGGAACTTCATGCTGCAGTTGCTAATGACACTGGGAGAACTGTGTGAGGTCCCAAAATGCCTATTTGAAAGGGGACTGAGGTGTCATTGTCCTATGTACAAGTATCTTGTATATTCTTTAATAAATGACTCTATTTTCCATAGCATATGGCTGAATACTTCTGGACAGACCTTGTATATCATAAAACAAACCAACAGAGAATAAAAAAGACTATTTTAATCTCAAAACAAGCACAAGGAGTATTTGATGTCATACCAAATATATATATGTGTTATGTTAAAAATGAGGACAGTAAGGATTAATTTATTTCAGTATAAGATTATGTGAACTCAGAGGATTCTATTTTCCTCCCTCATTATAGGCATTTAATATAAAAAATATATTATAGATGGCTAGATTGTTAAAGTCATATGATAGTAACAAGAAATGCGGATGGTACAGTTTTTTATTTTAAAACTCATTCTTGAAGTTTCATATTTTCTTTTAAAGTATATAAGTTACACCTAATTTATATGCTCAAATCAATGTTAGAAATTGTAGTATTGTTGAAATTAATCAAATCAAATAAATTTGTTTTTAGCAATTAACAATTTGAATTTTTAGTTTTCCACACCTTTACCAATTTGCTCAATGTCTAAATAGTATTTTCTTTATAGCATGCTTGTATTCAGAAAGCTGACTTCATGAAACAAGTGCCAAATATATTTTTAATTGGACTATCACCTAGTTTACTTTTACGTTATTTTATTGTATTTTCCTATTACCATTTATCCCCTTTCCACCCCTCTCTACCCCCTGCAGTCATCACACTGCTGTCCATGTCCATGAGTCCTTTTTCCTTTTTGTTTGATCCCTCCACACCTTAACTACCCACCCCAGAGCTGTCATCCTGCTCTCTATCTATGAGTCTGTCTCTATTTTGCTTGTTAGTTAAGTTTGTTCATTAGATTCTTCCAAATATAAGTGAAATCATATAATATTTGTCTTTCTCTGACTAGTTGATAGAACTGCCTTGTGATCAAGTCATTCCACCTCTGGGAGTATATCTGAAGAAATCCAAAGCACTGATTCAAAAGAACATAAGTACACCTATGTTCATTGCAGCATTATTTAAAATTTCTAAATATCTTCAATAACACTTTGAACTTAATACTATGTTAATTTATAATCAAGTATTGATAGGTAAGTAACAAACATACTGTAAATAAGATAGGATTCAAACATATTTTAATGTTCGATGCTACTACTAATACAATATATATAATAGAGATCATTAAAAATAGACACAATTTGTCCAAAATATCAGAGACATTACTTTAAAACAGAAAATTTATAAATACCAATGTACACAGTTTTGAGATATTCTACCTTGAAAAGATAGTGAAGTTCATTTGCCATATATTTTGTCATTTTTAATTAGTTATCTATTGACTATTTCCTTAAGTACTCAAAGATGTATTTGAAGATGCAAATAGAATTTTGACATATCCTGATTTTAGAAAGTAATGTAGCAGAAAATAAAAGTAAAAAAGCAAGTCTTAAAATGAATTAGCTCATACAATATCAGAAATATCTTATTCTGGTATTACTTAAGTAATATATAATATGGATATCATTAAACAATACAATTAAAAGGCTGAGATTTTCAAGATATATAAAAAGACAAAATTCAACCCTGTGATGTCCTTAAGAAACTTGATGTTAGGGGGGATGGCTGAGTGAGGGATGGAGGGATTGAGCAAAAAAGAAAAAAAACTCAATAGACACTTACAACAATGTGGTAATTGCAAGGAAGGCGGGGTGGAGGTGGAGGAAGATAGAGGAGAAATAAAAGGTATTGGAAGGAGGGAAAAATATGGCGGTGAGGTAGGTGGGAGCAAAGCTCTGTTCTTGCTGTGCCCAGCTGGAACACCTAGCTGATCTTCTGGGGAACAGAATTAACATCCAACAGAAACCCAGCTTATATGAAGTTTGGGGGTCAAAAATTGTAGAGGACATTGAAAAACAGACAGTGAAGATATTGTGTTGAGATGGTAAGGTCCCTGGGATCTGCTCAGGGACCTAGGCTGCTGTGGCCCCAGCCTGACAACACCTGCTGCAGATATGGGGAGGAGAGTTAGAGCACCAGCCTCCTCCTCTACCAGAGTAGGGAGGGCAGCCTGGCACCAGGAGGGACCTGGAGACTGCAAGTCTCTGGGGGGAATAGAGAAGAAATGGGAGACACACGGAAGCAGTATACACCTGCTGGGAATGTGGATGATGACTAGGCCGTTACCAGATAAACGGGGGAGCTGGGTGTCACCTGGAGAAGGGATAAGAGTTGGGCCATGTTGGACCCTGACCCGGATAGACTCCAGACTTGATAGAAAGTTGGGCTGTGTGAAATGCCATGCACTTGTTAAGAAGGGCAGGCAGCTGCTCTGTAAGGAACTCTGGTGCAGCAGCTGGCTTGCCCCAAGGGTGATTTGAGGTGCTGACTCACACTAGGCTTGGGCAGCTTGCTGAGCAGCTAATTTGCCATGTTAGCCCTGAGGCTGATTTTGGCTGCTTGAGGCACCACTCACCCCTTGGCTCATTTGAGCCCAGAGTACAAATTTGTCTCATACTGTGTGCCCAGTGACTGAGTGGCTGATTAGAGCCACGCTCCCAAGCTTGACTCCTGCTGTGCACCCAGAGGCTAAGTGGCACCTCGCACCAGGAAGCTGACTGACTGCTTGCCCAGTGGTGAGCTTCAGCCACAGTGAGCTTGGAAAGAGCACGGAGAAGGCACATCACACAGACCTTGGCACAACTAGTGAATTAAAGGCACAGGCCTAGGGCAGATGGACAGTGGGGGCCTGGCAACTCAGAGGACCTGGGCTGGAGGCTGGGCAACTATGAATATTGTGGCCCAGACCTTGTCTCCATCCTCCAAAACCATAGGAAGGGAGAAAAGGGAAACCAAGCCCCCTTCTTCCTGTGGCATCCAGGAAGACCAGCAGAACTCGCTCAACAGGTTTAAAGTCAGCAGGAAGCTTATTTTTCTTCTTTCCTTTTCTTTTTTTATTTTCCTTTTTTTTCTTTCCCCAAGTGAAGCAATAATACGCGGAGTTATGAAGGGTCCAGAGACAGATCCAAAGGGGGAGCACAAGGCCAACCCCAATCTGAGAAACTGAGACAAATGTTACTTTGCTACCCCATAGAACTAGCATTTTATTGTTTATTTGTATTATTATTATTATTCATTTTTTTACTTATGTTATTAGCATTTTTTTATTTCTCTTCTTTATGTTTAGTTTTCCTCATTTTATTTCTGTTTAATTGCATTGTTTGTTTTTCCTTATTCTCTCTTTATTGTATTTTAATTTTTCTTCTTTCACTTTCACGTGTTCCTATAAACACCACTCTTGATCGATCCGGTACTTTCTGTTCTGGTTATCCAAATCATATATCTTTTGTCATATTATTGTTCTTCAAGTATTATTGTAAGTAATTGTTCCATACAATTGTAAACACTACACGGCAACCCTCCCTGATCTTAGCCCATTTCACTTTATTCCTGAGCTTTATTATTATTGTGGTTAACTCTATTATCTCTCACACCATGCCTACTTTCTATCCTTTACTCTCATTATATCTCATCATTTAACCTTGCACAAATCACTCTGTTTTCTGGATTCAGCTTACATTCCTCCTGTCCTCTCACAAGAATTTCATCTCTCACTTTCTTCAAAAAGTGGCTAGATGGGTAAAATATCACAGTTAACGCTATACTTATCCAAATAATCTCTTCTCTTCTCTACTTGTTGGTACTTTAAATCCCATAGAATACTCTCCCACTGTCTTAATCCATTTTACCCGTACCCTGCCACAGATCCCATACAAGAATAGGTGGGAGCTGCAAACAATAGTAAACCTGCTGGAGGAGAGAAACCACCAACAAATGAACCACCAAAAAGTAAAAACCTAAGTGCAACAAAAGAGCCCACACAAACAGAAGAAAGGGAAAACCTAAAGCATCTAGACAAAGAAATCAAAGAGACCACACCCCTGAACCCGATACAATTCCTACCATAGAAGTGCACCCTACAAAGACAGCTAGCAAAGTAAAACTTCATGAAGCACAGAAACAGACAAAAAGAATCACCTAAAATGGGGAGACAAAAAAAGAACATGCAATGAAAAGGAATGAAAGACTCCCCACTAAAAGACCTAAATGAAATGGAGGTAAGCAAATTATCAGATATAGAATTCAAAATACTGGTTATAAAGATGCTCAAGGAACTCGCAGACAACTTCAAGGAACTGAGTGAGAACTACAACAGTATGAAGAAGGAAATAGAAACTATAAACAAAACCAGGAAGAAATGAACAATAAAATCTCAGAAATAAAAAACACAGAGAAGGAATTACAAGCAAGCTGGATGAAGCAAAGGATCAAAACAGCAAGTTAGAGAACAAGGTACAAAAAAACACCCAGAAAGACAAATAAAAGGAAAAGAGACTCAGAAAGAAAAAAGAGGAGTTAAGGAAACTGCAGGACAACAAGAAACATAATAATATCTGTATAATAAGGATACCAGGAGGAGAAGAAGAAGAGCAAGGGATGGAAAGCCAGTTTGAAAAAGTAATGATGGAAAATTTCCCTAATTTGATGAGAGAAAAAATCATACAAATCTTGGAAACACAGAGAGCCCCAATCAAGAAGAACCCAAAGAGACACACTTCAAGACACATCATATTAAAATGACAAATTTTAATAAGACAAAGAGAGAATCTTAAAGATAGCAAGAGAGAAACAGGAAGTAACACACAAAGGAGCTCCAATAAGACTAGCAGCTGACTTCTTAATGGAAATGTTCCAAGTCAGAACAGAAGGGCAAGGAATATTCCAAATAATGAAAACCAAAGGCCTGCAACCAAGACTACTGTACCCAGCAAGGGTCTCAATTAAAATAGAAGGCCAAATAAGGAGTTTCCCAGTCAAAAAAGCCTCAAAGAATACATCCCCTCCAAACCAGCTCTGCAAGGTATACTATATGATCTGACTTAAGAAAAGGAAAAAAAGTGAGAGAAAGGAACACAGGTATGAAAAAATGTCAATGAATAAGTACCTATCAGTAATAACCTTAAATGGAAATGGATTTGTAATGGAATTAAATGAAATGGAATTGAACGGAAACAGAAATGGAAATGAATAGGCTCCAATCAAGAGGCATAGAATACCTGAATGGATAAGAAAGCATGATCCACCCATATGCTGCCTACAAGAGACCAACCTCAGAACAAAAGAACTACACAGACTGAAAGTGAAGGGATGGAAACAAATATTCCAAGCAGATGGACAGCAGAAAAAAAAACCCGGGGTAACAATACTCATATCAGACAAAATGGACTTCAAAAAAAGGGCCATAAAAAGAGACCTAGAAGGTCACTTCAATAATACTCAAGGAAAGAATCCATCAAGAAGACATAAACATTGTAAATATATATGCACCCAACATAGGAGCATCTAAACACATAAAGAAAATCTTGGAGGACTTCAAGAAAGATATTGACAGCAACACAATTATATTGGGGGATTTTAACACCCCATTGTCAAAAATGGAGAGATCTTCCAAACAAAATATCAACAAAGATATTGAGCATTGAACAATGCCCTAGATGAAATGGACTTAACTGATATACATGAAGTATATTATCCCAAAGAAGCAAAATACACATTCTTTACAAATACACATGGCACATTTTCCAAGATAGACTACATGATAGGACACAAAACAAACCTCAACAACTTCAAGAGAATTGAAATCATATCAAGCATTTTTTTCTACCACAAGAGACTGAAACACCAGTGAACCTCAAGGAAAAAACAAACACAATCAAACTCATGGAGACTGAACAGAATACTATTAAACAATGAATGGGTCAAGAATAAGAGAAAGGAAGAAATCAAAAGTTTCTGGAAACAAATGAAAATGAACTCACAACAACCCAAAACTTATGGGATGCAATGAATGCTATCCTCAAAGGGAAGTTTATAGCAATACAGGCCTACCTAAAAACAATAAAAACATTTCAAACAAACAACCTAACCTTACACCTACAAGAACTTGAGGAACAACAAAAAAGACAGCCAGGAGGAAGTAGAAGAAGGGACATAATCAAGATCAGAGCAGAGTTAAAACACATAGAGACCAAAAGCACAATTTTAAGGATCAACAAATCCAGGAGCTTGATCTTTGAAAAGATAAACACAATCAACAAGCCTTTAAGCAGACTCATCAAGAAAAAAAGAGAAGACCCAAATAATCACACTCAGAAATGAAAGAGGAGAGATTACAATTGATACCACAGAAATACAAAGGATTGTAAGAAATTACTACAAAGAACTATATGCAAAAATGTGAAAACTTAGGTGAAATGGACAAATTTCTAGAAAAATAAATCTTCCAAAACAGAATGAAGAAGAAGCAGAAAGCCTGAACAGACCAATAACAGCCAATGAATTTGAAGCAGTAATCAGAAAACTCCTGACACAAAAAAGCCCTGGACCAGATGGTTTCACAGGAGAATTCTACAAAGCATTTAAGGAAGAGCTAACTCGTAATTCTTCACAAACGATTTCAGAAAATACAAGAAGATGGAAGACTCCCAAACTCTTTTTATGAAGCTAGCATCATCCTAATCTCTAAACCAGATAAAGACACAATAAAGAAGGAAAACTTCAGGCCAATATTGCTGATGAATATAGATGCTAAAATCCTCAATAAAATATTGGCAAAACACATCCATCAATACATTAAAAAGATCATACACCATGACCATGTGGGATTCATCCCAGGGATATTGTTTTGTGAGACAATATTTGTGAATCAGTAAACATAATACATCACATAAACAAAAGCAAAGACAAAAATCACATGATCATATCAATAGATGCAGAAAAAGCATTTGATAAGGTACAGCACCCATTTATGATAAAAACATTCAGCAATGTGGGAATAGAGGGAGCATACCTCAACATAATAAAGGCCATATATGACAGACCTACAGCCAACATCGTACTCAATGGGAAAAAACTGAAAGCTTTCCCACTAAGATCAGTAACAAGACAAGGTTGTCCATTTTCACCACTTGTATTTAACATAATATTGGAAGTCCTAGCCACAGCAATCACACAAGAAAAACAAAAGGCATCCAAACTGGAACATAGGAAACAAAACTGTCATTGTTTGCAGATCATGTGGTAGTATACATAGAAAATCCTATAGACTCCCCAAAAAACTTCTCAACCTAATAAATGAATTTGGCAAAGTAGCACGATAAAAAGTCAATATTCAGAAATCAAAGGCATTTATGTACACCAGCAATGAAATATCAGAAACAGAAATCAATAAAAAATTTCATTTGATATAGCAACAAGAAAAATAAAGTACCTAGGAATAAACCTAACCAAGGAGCTAAAAACTTATATTCAGAAAACTACACAACACTGAAGAAAAAAATTAAGGAAGACACAAACAAATGGAAGAATATACTGTGTTCATGGATAGGAAGAGTTAACATCATCAAAATATCCATACTACCCAAAGCACTTTATATATTCACTGCAATACCTATTAAAGTACCAATGACATATTTCACAGATATAGAACAAACACTTCAAAAAATTTGTATGGAACCACAAACAATCCTGAATAGCCTCAGCAATTTTGAGAAAGAAGAACAAAGTAGGAGGGATCACACTACTTGATATCAAACTGTATTACAAGGCCACTGTAATCAAAACAATCTGATAATGACATAAGAACAGACACATGTACCAATGGAATAGAATAGAGAGCTCAGAAATAAACCCAAGTCTCTATGGTCAATTAATACTTGACAGAGGGGGCAGCAGCATAAAATTGAGTAAAAATAGCTTATCTAACAAAAGGTGTTGGGAAAGCTAGATAGCTACATAAAAAATGAAACGATCACCAATTTTCACCATACACAAAAGTAAACTCAGTGTGGACAAACACTTAAATATAAGTTGTAATGCTATAAAACTCCTGCAAGAAAACACAGGCAGGAAAATCTCAGATATTCCACATAGCAATATTTTAACCGATATGTCCTCTAGAGCAAGGGACATAAAGGAAAGAATAAACAAATGGAATCTCATCAAAATAAAAAGCTTCTGCATGGCTATAGAAAACAGCACTAAAATGAAAAAGAATCAACCATATGGGAAAACATATTTGCCAATGATACTTCAGACAAGGGTTTCATCTCCAAAATATATAAAGAACTCATACAACTCCATTCTAGTAAGATAAGCAATCCAATTAAAAAATAGGCAAAGGACTTGAATAGACACTTCTCCAAGGAAAGGGTCCAGGGATTTATGAAAAGTTGTTCAACATCAGTAGTCATCAGAGAGATACAAATTAAAAATACAAAGAGATACCACCTCACACCAGTCAGAATGGCAATAATAAACAAATCAACAAACAACAAGTGTTGGAGAGGATATGGAGAAAAGGGGACCCTAGTGCACTATTGGTGGGATTGCAGACTGGTGCAGCCACTGTGGAAAACAGTATGGAATTAGAAAACTAAAAATGGAACTTCCTTTTGACCCAGCAATTCCACTGCTGGGATTATATCCTAAGAACCCTGAAACACCAATCCAAAAGAACTTATTCATCCCAATGTTCACAGGGGCACAATTTATAATAGCCAAGTGCTGGAAACAGCCTAAGTGACCATCAGTAAATAAATGGATCAACTATGGTACATTTACACAGTAGAATAATATGCAGCAGAAGGAAAGAAGGAGCTCCTACCCTTTTCAACAGCATGGATGGAACTGGAAAGCATTATACTAAGTGAAATAAGCCAGGTGGTGAAAAACAAATACTATATGATCTCACCTATAAGTGGAACCTAATCAACAAAACAAACAAGCAAGCAAAATATAACCTGATACATTGAAATTAAAAAACAAAAGGACAGTGACCAGAGGGAAGTGAGAAGGGATAATGGGGGGAAAAGGGTGAAGGGTTTTCAGGAACAACTATAAAGGACACATGGACAGTACCAAGGGGGGGTTCAAATCAGGGGAGGGAGGAGGAGATGGCCAAGGTGCAGGGGGAGAGGTGGTGGGAAGAAGCAGAAAGCTGTACTTGAACAACAATAAAAAATTTTAAAGAAATGTAGTGGACAGAGACTTGACTTGAAGTGATGAAAACAGAATACAGTGTACAGATGATGTGTTGTGGAATTGTGCACCTGAAAACTGTGTAATTTTGTTAACCAATGTCACCCCAATAAATTCAATAAAAAGGAAAAAATATTTAGTTTTAATATAAAGGTCAAATGTATTGTAATTTAAAAAATGAAAAAGGATTTGACAGTACTGACCAAAATAAAGCAGATTAACTGAATTGATGTGAAGTTAAAGTAGATTTCAAAACAAAGAATATTAAAGGCAAAAGGGAATCATTTAAAGATATAAATTATCAGGAAGATGTACAAATCCCAAGTGTTTATGCACCTGACACAAGAGCTTCAAAATAAATGAAGCAAAACTTCATTGAAATGAAAATAAAAATAGACAAATCTACAATTATAATCATGGAATTAAATTCCTCTATCAACAATTTGTAGAAGAAGTAGAGAGAAAATATGTAAGGATATAGAAGTTTTCAACAAAATTATCAATCAAATTAATATAATTTACATTTCTAGAATACCTCACATGATATATATGCATTTAGAATACATAGTAGGTCAGGTGGCAGTATTTATATATATATATATATATATATATATATATATATATATATAT
>CM052538.1:111083788-111128492 GCA_028533065.1 Trachops cirrhosus
AGTCCACCACTGCTCTGAAATAAGAACCAGGAAAACTATGTGTGACAACGGTAAGGTGAAGGGTAGCAGGAAAAGTGCTTATACTACATGGAAATATTATAATAGTTCTTGAAAATACATAGTTAAGTTCAAGATGTATAATATAAAACTTATAGCAATAAATAATACAGCAAAGAGCTATAGACAAGAAGCCAATAAAAATTTAAAATGAAAAAATAAAATATACTTAATACATAAGGGGGAAGTAAAAGTAAGAAAAGAGAGAACAAAAAATTGGACAAACAAAACAATTACTGAAATAGCATACTGAAATAACATACTTAAAGTGTATTTATATGTATTTTAAATATAAATGGGTTATACAACTCAGCAATAATAAAATAAAATTACAAACTGATAGACTTTGTGAGCATAGCTGCAAAGATTCTCAACAAATTTTACCAAATTTCATTGATTGACATACAAGTGGATAACATATAACAACTAAATGGGGTTTAATGCAGGCACATAAATTTGATTTAATATTTTAAATAATTAATGTAACACAATATTAAATGATTTTTTTAAATTAAAATATATAATCATTTATATCTATTCCAGAAAAGTGTTGTACACATTCCAACAGACATCCTTAGTAAGTTTCACCAAACTAAGAATAGCAGACAAATTCCTCAGTATGATAGATGGCATCTTCAAAAAAGCTCACTGAATCTTGATTAGTGCAGCATAGTTTCAAAGTAGTCACAGGGATGTAAAGTACAACATAAGGAATATCATTAAAAAGATTGTAATAACCATGTATAGTTCCAGGTGGATACTGAAAATATTGGGGTAAGGGGATCACTCTGTAAAGTATATGACTGTCTAACTTCTATATTGTACACCTGAAATCAATACAAAATATTGTTGAATGTAAACTCAGATTGACAAATGCTTTAAGAAAATCATGGTGAATATGTACTCTCAAAAAGTAATCGTATTACTTAACCATTGCAAGATAAATCCATATTAGCTGAATCACAGTATAAAACCAAGTAATATCTCATATTTATTTAAATAATTTCAAATCCCCTGTCTTCTGAGAAAAAATAATTCATTTATGTTTTTGGATAGATGTGTTTGGTTGTTTTTCACTAAAATTCCCTTATATATTTAATTTTTTTCATGAAAGTTATATATTGAAGTCTAAGTTATTTTTTACTTAAACTTAAGAAGTATATTTCCTTGTTTGCATAAATATAAAAATTAAAAGATATATCCAAGTTTTCCTAACTATAGCTGTGATCTTATACTGCAAAATATACTATTCCTATCAACAACAGTCAGTAGGAAACTATAAGCTTGACATCTGTGTACCTACTTTTCAGTCATTTGCCATAATTCTACACAAGATAATTTTACAAAAAGGATCAAAAGAATTATGAGGAAATAAGCCATGGGCTCTAGAATGTGGTGGCAACAATTTCATGGTCATGTTAAATTCAAGACTGACGTGTTTATTTGGGACTCTAGTTTTCCACACTGGGAGGATATTCATAGCCAAAGTTGATTGGAATGGTATGTGAATAGATTGTATCGATTTTGTTGTTTGGGCATTTTTTGGTTCTTTATGTTTAATAAAATATGCTGTACAAAATTTGAAATAAAGTAAAATAGATAGGGAGAAGATGGTGGCCAAGTACATAGAAGCTGAGCCCTCTTACTCATGCCTGCAGCATGGATTTTCAGTTGCTCTTCTGACAAGTGACCTGGAGAATAAACAGAATCTTAGCTGATATGAATTTTTGAAGCCAAGGAGTGAAAAGAACCTTTCACCATCCAGTAAGAGATTTTATAAGTTCAAGGAGAAATACCCTGTGCAAGTGCCTTCAGCAAAAGAGAAAAGAGGAGAGAAAACACAGCTTAGTAGCTCCCATCCTCCCAGAGTAAGGGCCTGGTCTTGCACAGGGAACCCACAACTCTAACCAGGAGAGACTTGGGAGGATAAATAGAGCCTGGGAGTCTCAGGCTATATGCACACAGCAAGCAGCCATGTCCATAGCTGCAGTGCCAACCAGAAGAGTCCAAGAGAGAAATTTTGGCTCCTAAAACTGACAAAGGCACTGGTAGACTGTGGTCAGTCCTGACTGAGAAAGATTTTTTGCCTTTTGGGAAAGTGGAGTGTGAGGAGAGCTGGACAGAGGCTAAGAGCTGCAGTGTGGCACATAGGGACTTTTTCAAGAGGAGAATCAAGATGTGGCTGAGCAGGGGACATGCATGTGTGTGCAGCTGCCCTGACAACAAAGAGGCCAGATTCAGTGTGTGGTTCTTGCTCACTGAACCCAGCTGGCCAGGAAGAATAGAAGGCTGCACCATGAAGGGATTGTGGGGCCCCATCCAGTGTGGCTGGTAAGCAGATGGCTGTGCAGAATGGAGGGTTTGTGTCTGAGCCTCCTGCAAGAGCAGTGAGCTGGAAACTGGACAGGCTGGAGTTGAGTGCCTGAAATTATTTGCAACCAGGCAGGGCCACTCAAACCACAGAACAGAAACCTCTGGGAAGGGGAAGGAGTGCCCATGACCCACCTACAAGATTGCAAACTATGCAGAATAGTAAAGTCAGGCTCAAACCCTCCTGGCTGGGCACATATCTGCAAAGTAAAGACAGATAATTTCCAGAGGAAACCTTTATGAACTTTTATTGGACGTTAAGCTGGCTCCTCCTCGGGCCCTATTCAACTGAAAACAGCAGAGCAGAGAGATTAGAAATTGGTGCAGCAAGAGTTATTCAAGGACCCACCCAGTCTTAGCTCTCACACAGAGCTGCCATTGTCAAGCAGGAAAGAGGTTACCCTTTTACACAGATTGACCTCTCAAGTGAAACAGTTAATTCATGAGAAACCATACATTAGCGGAAATACTCTGGGACAAAGAAGTGTGACACAAGGGTGGGGGAACACACCCACTATCTTTCCTGAAGGTTGAACACTGCCTCCTGCAGTGGTGGTGGTGGCAGTGGGGTAATCCAATAATCCCACCATCCCCATTGCACCAGAGACCTGCTCTAGAGGCAGGTGGAAGTGGTACAGACAGCACTTCTGGACATTAGAGGAACCAATCCTGGGCCTTGAGCTGATAAAAAGCCAGCAGGACAAAACAGTGAGGACCAGCCAAGCCTGAGGGAGACAGCCACAGACTGTGGATCACTTGTAGCCTCGAACAGCCTGCCTAAAGCTAGACTGGAACACTAGCTGACATCAGGGATGGAACCTGAAGGAGAAGACAGTAGGTCAACAAATGCTATACTCTGCTGAGATGAATTCCACCTCATTCTTTTTCACTATTTTTGCTAATTTTTTTCCTGCTTAGCTTTTTAACATTATTTCTTTTTCTTCCATTTTGTTCCTGTTATTTCACTATTTTTGCTTTATTTTTATTATTTTATATATTTTATTATTATTATTGTTATTATTTTATTAGTTTTGATTCCAATCTCATATTTTACTGTTCATTCTCTTACTCCATTTTGCCTTCATCACTCTCTTTCTTATTTGTTTTAATTTTTCCCATTCTATGCCTTGTTTCTATTCCACATTCTTTTTAAAATATTTTTTAAAGATTTTATTTATTTATTTTTAGAGAGAGGGGAAGGGAAGGAGAGAGGGAGAAAATGAAGCATCAGTGTGTGGTTGCCTCTTGCACCCTCTACTGGAGACCTGGCCTGCAACCCAGGCATGTGCCTTGACTGGGAATCGAACCAGTGACCATTTGATTTGCAGGCCTATGCTCAATCCACTGAGCTACACCAGCCAGGGTCTGTTCCACATTCTTAATATCTCTCATACCCTCATCTTCTCAAAACCATCTTTTTTCTATTAGTAAATTCATGTACTTTTCCCCTTTCTTATAATATTCTTATTTTCATTTCACCTTCAGTAATATTTGCTTGGTTGTCATTTATATTGGAGTTGTTGCATTTCTTCAATTTTATCCTTAGTTGTTCACAACTTTTTATTTTATTTTTTTAATTCAAGATTCAGTCACATTTCTGAGCATACCCTGACATCTTTCTATCCTACTAATTATCAGTCTGCAAATAATTTTCTTTGCCTCTTTTTTCTCTCTTTTTATTGTTGTTCAAGTACAGTTGTCTCCATTTTCCACCACCACTTCCTCCAATCCCAGTCATCCACACTTCCCACCCTTGATCCTACCCTCCTTTACCTACTTTTTATTTTAAAGCTCATCTTTTACTGTTTCCTGTCCTACTCCATTTTGCCTTCCTCCTGACCTTTCTTGTTTTTATTTTAAATTTTATTTTCTCCCTTTCTTAGCCTGCTTTCTAACCCTTACACTTATTGTTTCTCCTCTGTCTATTCTCTCAAAATTGGTTTTCTTTCATTTAGACATCTACACTCTTTTTTACTTTCTTTTTCTTAAATTATTGCTCTTTCCACTGTTATTAATCTTTGCTCCTTTGTCATAGATATCATTGCACTGGTTGTTTTTCTTCCATTTGGTTTCAAATTTTTCACTATTTTTTCTCAAAATCTCATATTGTATTCTTCCTTTTTTCTTACTCCAGTTTGCCCTATTCCCTTTCCTATTTTATTTACATTGTAAAGTTTATTTTCTCCTTTTCTCTATATTGTTTCTATTCCTTAGCCTTATTATTTCTTCTCCCTTTACCCTCTCAAAATAATTTTTTTCATTAGTCACCTCACATTGTTTTTTTGTTTCATATAATATTCTTATTCACTTTCCACCTTTATTAATCTTAGTCCATTTGCTGTTAATATCATAGTAGTGATTTGGGGTATCTTTGGTGGTATAGGTGTTGTTTTCTGGGTTGTTTTGTTTATTTCTGGATGCTCTGACACAACAGCATATAAGATGTAGTGGGGTTTGTGACTCTCAACCCGCTGGAGGGGAGAACCCACCAATGAATGAGCCAAAATAACCAAAACCCCCCAAAAACAAGAGACCCCACATAAACTGCATAGAAGGCATTCCTAGAATAACCAGCTCAGGAGTTAAAAGAGACTGTACCACTGAGTCCCACAGGACTTCTACTACAGAAGTCCACCCCAGGAAGACAGGGTGTCAAAGCAGATCAATCTATTAGACAGAAGCAAATAAAAGAACCACCTAAAATGTGGAGACAAAGAAACAATCTCCAATTAAAAGGAAGGGAGGAATGTCCATAAAGAGTGCTAAATGAAATTAAATCAAGCAATTTATTAGACATAGAGTTCAAAGTAATGATTATCAGTATGCTCAAGGAACTCAGTGAGAACTACAAATAACTTAGTGGGAACTCTATCAGCATGAAAAAGGACATAGGAACTATGAATAAAAACCATGAGGAAATGAAGAATGTAATATTTGGAATGAATAACACACTAGAAGGAACTAATGAAAGGTAAATGAAGCAGATGATCATACCAGCTAGTTGGAAGACAAGTTAGAAAACAAAACAAAACAAAACAAAACACCCAGTCAAAACAACTAAATGAAAATAGACTCAAAAAGAATGAAACTAGTTTATGGGAGCTGCAGGACAAGATGTAATGTAACAATATGCACATCATAGGAATTCCAGAAAAAGAACAAAAGGAGCAAGGAAAGGAATCCTTTTTGAAAAAATTATGACAGAAAATCTCCCTAACTTGGTGAAGGAAAAAGTCACACAACTTCAGGAATCACAGAGGGCCCTAATTAAGATAAATTTTAAGAGGCCCACTCCAATAAACATCTTAATTAAAATCACAAAATTTAAAGAGAAAGACAGAATATTAAAGACAGCAAGGAATAAAAAGCTAGTAACATATGAGGGAGCTCCAATAAGGCTATCAGCTGATTTCTCAATAGAAACACCACAAGCCAGAAAGGAATGGCATGAAATATTCCAAGTAATGAAAAGCAAAGGCCTACAACCAAGGCTATTCTACTCAACAAGTCTCTCAATTAAAATGGAAGGTGAAATAAGGAGCTTCCCAGACAAAAGAAAAAAAAGCTAAAAGAGTACATCTCCAGCAAACCAGCATTGCAAGAGTTGCTAACAGGACTGATTTAAGAAGATAAGGAGAAATAGAGAGACAGGAACATAAGCAAAAGAAAAAAAATGGCAAAGAAGAAGTAGCTATCAATAATAACCTTAAGTATAAATGGATTAAATACTCCAATCAAAACACATAAGATAACTGAATTGATAAGAAAACATGACCAACATATATGGTGTCTATATGAGAGCCATCTCATAACAAAAGATCTACACAGGCTGAAAGTGAAGGGTTGGAAATAAATATTCCAAGCAAATGGACATGGAAAAACAAAATAAAACTGGTAGCAATGCTCAGATAAAATGTATTTTTTTTAAATGGCCATAAAAAGAGACAAAGGACATCACTATACAATACTTAAAAAAGTTGTTCAACAAGAGGATATAACCCTTGCAAACATAATGTACCCAACATAGGAACACTTACATGCATAAGAAAAATCTTTGAGGACTTTGAGAATGTTATCAACAGCCATATGCTCATTGTAGGAGATTTTGTAACCCACTGTCAAAAATGGATAGATCATCTGAACAAAAAATCAACAAGGATATTTTGTCACCCTAGATCAAATGGCCTTAATTTATATTTACAGAACATTTCACCCCAAAGAACCAAAATATACATTTTTTCAAATGTACTTAGGTCATTTTCAAAGATAGGCTACATGATAGGACATAAAAGACTTAACAAATTCAAGAAAATGGAAATCTTATCAAGCATCTTCTCAGATCACAATGGCTTGACATAACAACCTCAAAGAAAAAAATTAAAAAATATTCAAATACATGGATACTGAATAAGATACTATTAAATAACGAATGAATTAACAATGAGATCAAGGAAGCAATAAAAAAGTACATGGAAACAAATGAAAATGAACACAAAGCAACCAAAAATCTATGGAACACAGTGAAGGCAGTCCTGAGAGGGAAATCAAGTACAATACTGGCCTACTTAAAGAAAATACAAAATATCAAATAACCTAAATATGCATCTACAAAAACTAGAGGAACAACAAAAAACAAAGCCCATAGTGAGTAAAAGGAAGGAAATAATCAAGATCAAAACAGAATTAAGTGACATAGAGACTAAAAAAAGTAACTCAGAGGATCAATGAATCCAGGAGCAGGTACTTTGTAATAATAAACAAGATTGGCAAGCTTTAACCAGACTCATCAAGAAAAAAAAGAAAGAAAAAAAGAAAGTAACTCAAATAAATAAAATCAGAACCTAAAGATGAGAAGTAACAACCAATAACACAAAAATACAAAGGATTTTAAGAAATTGCTATGATCATATATATCCCCAGAAATTGGATAACCTGGGCAAAATGGATAAATTTCTGGAAACATAATCTTCCAGAACTGAATCAAGAAGAAGCAGAAAGCCTCAACAGAGCAATAACAACTAGCAAAGTTGAAGCAGTAATCAAAAATTCCTGGCAAACAAAAGCCCTGGACTGGATAGCTTCACAGAGAAATTTTAGCAACCATTCAAAGGAAAATTAATTCTTATGCCTCTCAAACAATTTTAAAAATTCAAGAAGAGGGAAACTCCCAAACTCTTTTTATGATGACAATATTACCTTAATTCCAAAACCAGGTAAAAACACAACGAAGAAAGAATATTATAGGCCAATATATCTGATAAACATTGACACTAAAATCCTCAACAAAATACTGGCAATCTGGATCCAGAAATATATTAAACAGAATATACACCTTGATAGCGGGATTCACCCCAGGGTTGCAAGGATTGTACAACACTTGTAAATCAATAGATATAATACATCACATAAACAAAATGAAAGACAAAAATCACACAGTTCTATCAATAGATGATGAAAAAGCATTTGACAAATCCAGCACCCATATATGATAAAAATACCCAACAAAATGAGAAGAGTGGGAGCATACTTCAACACAATAAAGGCCATATACAAGACACCTACTGCCAATATCATAATCAATGGGAAAAACTAAAAGCTTTTCCCTGAAGATCAGGAATAAGCAAGGGTGTCCACTTTCACTACTATTATTCAACACAGTAATGGAAGTTCTAGCTACAGTGATCAGAAAAGAACAAAGAAACAAAAGGCATCCAAATTGGGAAGGATGAAATAAAGCTGTCATTATTTACAGAAAACATGGTAGAGTAACATAGAAAACCCTAAAGACTCTGATCAAAACTACCCAGCCTAGTAAGTGAATTTAGGAATGTAGTGGGATACAAAGTCAATATTCAGAAATCAATGAAATTTTTGTACACTATCAATGAACTGCCAGAAAGAGAGACTAGGAAAAAAATCCCATTTACTATAGCAACATGAAAAATAAAGTACTTAGGAATAAACTTAATTAAAGAGGTAAACTATACTTGGAAAACTATAGGACACTGAAGAACAAAACTGAAGAAGATACAAATAAATGGAAACATATACACTGTTTATGGATTGGGAAAATTGACATGAATAAAATGTCCATAGTACCCCAAGCAATCTATTGATTCAAAGCAATCCCTATTAAAATACCAATGGCATATTTGACTTATCTAGAACAAATATTTCAAAAAAGTATATAGAACCAAAAAAGATCTTAAATAGCCTCAGCAATCTTGAGAAAGAAGAAAAAAGTTGGAGGGATCACAACACCTGATATAAAACTATACTATAAGGTCACTGTAATCCAAACAGCCATGTACTGGCACAAGAACAGACATATAATGAAACAGAATATAGAGCCCAGAATAAAACTCATGTCTCCATATTCAATTCATATTTGGCATAGGGGGCACGAGGTTACAATAGATTAAAAATAATCTCTTCAATAAATGGTGTTTGGAGAACTGGATGGGTACATGCAAAAAATTAAGCCAGATTACCAACATACACCCTATACCAAAATAAACTCAAAATGGATAAAAGACTTAAATATAAACTGTGAAACATAAAAGTCCTAGCAGAAAACATAGGCAGTAAAATTTCAGATAGTCCATGTAGCAATATTTTTTGCCTATATACCACCTAGAACAAAGGAAATAAAGGAAAAACAACAAATGGCGCTACATTAAATTAAACAGCTTTTGCACGGCTAAAGAAACCATCATCAAAATGTAAAAGGAATCTGCCCTAGCTGGTGTAGCTCAGTAGATTAAGTGCAGGCCTGCAAACCAAGATCGCTGTTCGATTCCCAGTCAGGGCACATGCCTGGGTTGCAGGCCAGTTCCCAGCAGGGGACCCACGAGAGGCAACCATGCATTGATATTTCTCTCCCCCTCTCCTTTCCTTCCCCTCTAAAGATAAATAAATAAAATCTTTTAAAAAATAAAATAAAAGGTCTTTAAAAAAATGTAAAGGGAATCAACCATATGGGAGAACATATTTGTCAATAATACAATGAACAATGGTTTCATCTCCAAAATATATGAAGAACTCATGTAATTGAACACAAGGAAGACAAACAATCCAATTTAAAAATGGGCAAAGGATCTGAACAAACACTTATCCAAGAACATGCAGATTGCCTATTGACATATGAAAAGATGCTTAACATCAAGATCCATCAGAGAGTTGCAAATTCAACCACAATGAGGTGTCACCTCACACCTGTCAAAATGTCTATCATTAATAAATCACCAAACAATATTTGCTGGTGAGGATGTGGAGAAAAGGTAACGCTAGTGCACTGTTGGTGGGAATGCACACTGGTGCAGCTACTGTGGAAAACAGTATGGAATTTCCTTAGAAAACTAAAAATGGAACTGCCTTTTGATACAGCAATCCAATGCTAGGAATATACTCTAAGAATACCAAAACACAAATTCAAAAGTACATATGCACCCCTATGATCATAGCAGCACTATTTACTGTATTCAAGTGCTGGAAACAGCCCAAGTGCCCATCAGTGGGTGAGTGGATCAAAAAACTGTGGTACATTTACACTATGAATTACTATGTATAAAAAAAAGAAGGCAGAACTCCTACCTTTGCAACAGTATGGATGGAACTAGAAACTATTATGTTAAGTGTAATAAGTTGGTCAAAGTGACATACCACATGATCTCACTTATAAGAAGATTTTAACAAACAAAATAAACTAACAAGAAAAAATAGAACCAGAGACATAAAAACATAGAACAGACTGACAGCTGCCAGAGAGGAGTGTAGAGGGGGATAATGGTGGAAAGAAGGAGAAGGGACAAGTCAAAGAACATGTAGGAATGACCCATGGACATGGACAATGTGTGGGGGTTGACTGTGGGGGCAGGTGTTGGGCTGGCCAGAGGAGGACAAAGAGGGAAAAATTGGGACAACTCTAATAGAATAACAATAAAAATGGCTGACTGCTGTGTGAAAAATACTTATGCTGATACATAGAAATATCTCAAATAAATGGTTTTTAAGGAACTTCAAGAGTGTGAAATATGTTTATGGTTTATTTGTGAATGTTTAAATTTGTATTTTGGGAAGGGAATGTGTTGAAACTTATTTCAGTCTGCATATGGCAATTTTCTTCTACAGATGGTTTCTTAGTAAGAGAAGAGCTAAGGTCATTTTAATGTTTAGCTTTCTTACAACTAGTAAATTTTGGCTCAAAATGTGTCATGAATCAAAAATAATGTTTTCTTGGTCAAGATAACCCAGAAAGAAGAACAGTTTTTATTTACTAAACTGATTTTTTCAAGTGGTATAAAATATTTGAGCTAAACAAACTTAGATCATCTTCATTTCCCTGATTCTTGAAAGAATATAAGAAAAGGAGACAGAGTTTTTCTTTGACTGACATTCTCAGGGAAGAACTTTGAACAATAGCAAAAAAATGTACACAACTTAGAAAGACAAATAATGGAGTTTGATCAAGATGAGTGGTTACTGCAAATGTCTGTGCCTAGTCTAAGAGGAGGATTTGCTACAGGGGCAATCTGCTCTATTCTGGGCAATGCTTGACCTTGGTCCTACAGGTCTCCTAGGATTGGAGATGTAGGAGACCATTCTGCGTGGCATAGGCCCAGCTCCCACTCAGAGATGTACAGGACTCACGCCCATGGATAGGTTCTCCCGCAGGGAATCTGTCCTGCAATGTACCTAGGCTGCTTTGAGTCTTGCTTTTTGCTAAAAACTCCCTCACCCTGAATTGAGGACATTTACTACAAAGTAACTTCCTAAAATTCATGCTAAACCTTCCAAGGATGAGTGTAACTGGTTCAACCACTTTTGCCTTTTCATTTGCAAATATCCCTCTTCTGTGATGTGATTAGCAGCATCCTCCCCTTTGTTTTCTGCAAAAGGCAACCACCTAAAGGGAACCTGTGCATAGTAAATGAGGACCATCATGTAATGAGCAGAGAAGAGAAATAAAGGCCTGTCATGGCAGAGACTTTTGCTCCCCTTGAGAGAAAAGCCATGCTGTCCCTTTCCCTCCATGGGACTCAGTAGTCTGGGTGAATGTCTCATTTCATCCATAATGATACAGACACTACTGGCCCGTGTCTGCATCAGGAGAGAGGAAGCCATTTGCACACATAGTCCAAGAGTTAAACCTAAGTACCACAGACCTTCCATTCCAAGGGTGTACATGCTGAGAGTCTTCTATCCATAGAGCAGAGTGATGAGAATTTTGCCCTGGAAAGGATTGTCCTTATGTTGTTGCCAAGTGCCTTGTGTTAAATGGTGATTAACCTACTAATCAACAGAAGTGTTACAAATATCTGCCTATAAATTAATAAAGTTAACACAGATAAATCATTACAAATACCTAAGGATTTTCATGCCTCAATTTTATTCGGTAATGGGGAATACATTCATGAAATTAAAGTTCATTTCAGGTTGTGCTTGAGAGTACATTTCTGAGATTTGATGGCATTCTTTAACTATTCTGAGCTTTGCTGTCTCTTCCTGAAAATGTAACAACTCAAATGCCTCCTAAAGGAATTTAATAAAAAGTATCTCACTGCTTTTAATGACAGTTCCATAACAACTCAAACTTTAACAAACATTTCTTAAGTTTTCAGCAGAAGATAAATGCATTTTTGATACTGGGAACTGAGAGATAACCATGGCATCTTGGTTCCATCATATGAATGCAGTTCCAGTTTCCTCAATGTTGTGTATCTACCAACTGAACTGAGATTTGAATATAGGTATTTCTGAATTTAGAAAGCCATGCGCTTATACACTTTGACTTCCCAACATTATCCCCAAATAGAGAAGCTTAATGTCATGTGATATGTGGGATAAATTGTGCAATGATGAAGATATTTAAGCAAAACAAAATAAATGAAATGAAACTAAAATTTAAAAAAAACAGACAAAAGATACACAAATTTATAGGTTATCTGGCTACCAGGAAGTTTTAAGAAATAGAAATTTCTTAAAAGCTCTTTATATATTTTTATATTTTGGTTACATTTTTCTGTCAAAAAAATGTACAGTTCCCTCTCATAGGAGATAATATTCCTGGTATACAATTAATAAAATCAGACAAGGATTGGGGAAATCCTGCTGATTAACCACTGGTTGTCAGAGCTTCACAGTAGTTGTGAGGAAGGGCTAGTGTGGCAGGCTGTGCTGCACCAGGGCACTATTCTGACAAAACAAAAAGACCTCTGGTAAAGGACTGCGGAATTCAAACACATTTTACCAATTTAGAGATTTTAACACTCTTTAACATGTACATAGTTCTATACAAATTGTTATAATACATAAGAATTTACATTATTGTATTTCAAATAATTCTAAAGCTAAGTTTTGAAAATAGTTTGATTTTAAACAATAATAGACAAAGAAAATATTGACTAAAAACTTCAGGAAAGGACTTACCAATGAGACAATAGTTGGTTTTTTACAAATGTGATACTGTAGAACACTGAGGAATCTCATTGTTTGCAATAAAACGTGCCAGGTCCAACAGTCCAATGGGAAAACGTAACATTATCTGACCTCATCCCTTACTAAAATTCAACTCTAGGGGACTAGAGTCGAATCCCAATGAGAAAATAAAACATGGAAAATTCTACTGATTTTGAATTAAAGAAGTTTTTTGAAGCACCAATAAAAGAAAAATAAAACAAGCAAGAAAACACTAATCATTAAGAAAAAGGTTACAAATTTGTGCTACATTAAAGAGTTTTGTTAATTAAAGCAAACAAAAAAATCTTTAACAGTTTAAAAAGGCAAATTAGAATGGTGGTATAGTAACAAAATATATAACTGGCAAAGTTCTTGCATCCAGGTCATATTGATAACAAAAACTCTGCTAAACTTCAGCAATGTGACCTTCCTAAGTAATCTGAGGCCTGCAGGCTCTCATGTAACACTTATCAGACTTACTTGCAAACAAATTTCCAAGCATCTGTGATATGAACACTGAATATGTTGAATCAATCACAAATCATGTACTGTCTACCTTGTAAGCATAAACATTCATTTAGATTTTTGCCTCATTTTGCTATATATAGCCCTTTCAAATATTCCCTTGTAGAAGCCCCTTGAGCTTGCACATGAAGAACACAGTATTCCCTTGACAGACAGTGATATATTTGACTTAGTTTTAGAAACTTGTTGTAACATCATTTTATTAACAATAGAAATAACTTCTAAAATAAATGAGAAAAAAGTCAACTCAAAATGGTCAAAAAAGCGTTTGTAATTGAGCAGTAAAAAATGAAAATTGGCTCAACTTCTGTAACAATCTGGGAAACCCGTATTAAAACAGTACAGGGAGGCAAAATTTTACCTCTACACTCCGGATTTTTTGCCCGCACCTGATTATTAAATTTATATAAGAGATCAATAGAAGAAAATACACAAATTTATTTAATGTAACTTTTTGTGACCTAGGAATTTTCATAAAAAGTGAAGGCCCAAGGAAGTGGCAAAACCTAAATGCTTTAATACTAGATTTAATAAAGAGAGGAAATTGTGAAAAAGTAACTGGACTGTGTGAGAAATATAAAAGAAAATAAGAATTATTTTATCAAGATCTTTTGTACAGAATTCTCTCCATTTCAATTTCTTAGTTGGTGATAACAGTATTAATTTCCTCCTATTACATTGACGCCATCTTTCACTTGGGAATTTCATTCTTGTTTTTTTCTTTTTCATTGAATTTATTGGGGTGACATTTGTTAATAAAATTATATGGGTTTCAGGTGTACAGTTCTATAATACTGCGTCTGTATATTGTATTGTGTGTTTACCACCCAAGTCAAATCTTTCATCACCATTTATCCTTCCTCTACCCTCTTCTGTCTCCTCCACCACCCTTTCCCTCTGGTAATCACCATACTCTTGTTTGTGTCTATTTGACAAAGGTGGAAGTTCAGTGTCACTGAACCTGATGTGTGCCTTTAACTCAAAATAGTCAATATGCCACAGTAGCTTATTTTAGCTTAAGATGTTCTGAACTCCTACAACAACAAAGTGGGATAACTACACATCTGCTGGAATAAATCTAATGAAAAAATATTAAACTTAAGAGCATTGACAAGAATGTGAAACAATGGTAGTCCTTGCATATTGTTGTGGGGCCGGTGAGGTGAAAATGGTACTTTGCACAACTGACAGCATCTACTGGAGTTGAATACATACCTGCCCTATTACTAAACAAATCCCTTCTAGAGATATAACCAACAGAAGTAAGTATATATTTGCACCAAAGAGGACAGTGTATTTATAGCAATATGATCTGGAGTAGCTCACATTGAATAAAATTTGGATGAACATATATTCACATATTCTTAAAACATAATATTGTACAGAAATAATAAAACAAATGATGCACAGATACACAAAATAATGTGGCTAAAGAATATCACCAACATAATATTAACAAACACAAAAATATCTACACACAAAAATACTGGTTCTATTCATATAAAGTTAAAATCAAAATTAAACCATATAATCTTGTGGGATAGAGGAGAAAATAATGGTGATCTTTGTGGAGGTGTAATGATTAGAGAGGCTGTTGGAGACTTTTGTTGTGATGGTGATATTATATTTCTTGTTTTCAGTAGTAATTCTGCAAGAATCTTGACTTCATAAGAATTTTTCTAAATATAAGCTTATGATGTGCACATTTGTGTGTATATATTCAATATTCAATTTAAAAATTCTCTGACAGGGAAAAAAAAAGAAAAATCCAAGAAGGAAGATGACATAGATTTTTTACTTGGCCTTCCCTTAAAAACTCCTTGTCTGGAATAAAACAGTTAAAAAGAACATGCTGGTTTGGCCTGGAAGGTGTCTTTAAAACATAAATGCTGAAATCTGAATGAAATGAACTTCTAATTAGCTGTATTGAAAACAGACAATTATTTAACTCCCAGAGGAAGCCTGATTGATAGGCATCTATGGATTCTTTTAGTAACGAAAATAATGGCTAGCATTTGTTCAGTGCCAGACATAGTTATGATAGCTTTGCATATGTTTTCTCATTTAAAACAGGCAGTGATTCACCTATTGTTTATTGTCAGTGAACCCCAATAAGAGCTTCCACATTTTTTACAAATATTCAAAATTTCATGGTGGTTTGTGGCAGTAGGGTGAATGTTTATCAGTAATTGTATGTGAAAAATGGCTTTTTGCAACTGGAGGGACCTGGGAACAAAGATTACCCCAACCCCTCCTCCACTTCCTGGATCCAGATAGTTTAGCAACTCAGCAGAACTGTTATCATCAAGATTTTGGCCCCTGACTCACAAATACAGAATGGTAGGATTCTCAACAGAGTTCTGTTTTTCTGTTATCCAAAATAACCATTTTATTTTATATGCCCGTACTAGGGGAACTGACTACCTTGATTACAGAAGAAAAGTTATAATTATTTAGAGATAGATTTTGCATCCTAAAAATTGTCTTTTTTAAATTAAGAATTATAAAGAGCCAATAGGAAATTTGACAAAATTCATAACTCTTGTGGAGACATCATGAGTGGCATAAAAATGGTTTTGAAGTATAACCGTATTATCTTAAAATATAACCTTCATATTTGAAACTAAGTGTGATCAGCATAAATTGTAGAAGACTGAGTGGAATATTTCATACATTAAGTTTGTAAGAACATCTGTGGCCCATATGAGTGACAGTGTAAGTGACTTGGAAGACAAATGAAGGTGGCTGCTGTTAAAGAAATAAAATGTGTGCACTTGTTAAAATGATAAAGAAGGTTTTATTCAGGACCATTGAGACAGGTGTCAATACTATCACATTAGGGGAGAGAGAATCCCATCTCAACTCTGAATATGGCAAGGAGAAGTAAGGGTTTATAGACAAAACAGAATGGGCATTCAGAGGATGGGAAATTACTAAGAGGCATCAAGAATAGGGAGAATCTTGCCAAACCTCTTACGTGGATTTTTGTCAAAGGCAAGCCAGGTGATTAGATGTGGTTAAGAACCACATTATTTCAGTCACATGTGGAGTATAACCTGACAGCAATAAATGAACAAACAAGAAAAACGAGCTAACAAAAACTCACAGACACAGACAATAAATAGTATGGTGGTTAACAGAGGGAAGGGGGTTGCACAGTAGTAAAGGGTAAAAAGGGTCAAGTAGATGGTGACAGAAGATGATTTGATTGGGTGATGGGCAAACAGTGCAACATATAGATCACATATCACAGAAAAGTACACTTGAAAACTATATAATTTTATTAACCAAAGTCACCCAAACACATTTAATGAAAAATATCACTTTTAGAGTTTTGTGTTAAATATGTTTTGATGTTACTATTACATTTAAAGTTAATGATTGCTGCTATCTGATTTTAAAAAGTTAATTAAATACTTTAGATTAAAAAAAACTAACAACTTTTCACCCTAAATTTTCATGACAATACACAAATGCAACTTTGGTGACTATTTTTGGTTATCTTTCCAGAAATATTTTTTCAGCTTTATTGGATCTAATGACAAATAACATTGTATAAGTTTAAGGGATACAACATGCTGATGTGATGCCCTTATAGATTGCAAAATGATTACAATAGTGTTAGCTAACACCTCCGTCATGTCACATAATCACCTTTTGTGAGTGTGTGAGAACATTTAATCAATGTCAGTTTTCAAGTATATAATGTAGTAAAATTAAGTATAATGACCATGCTGTACCTTAGCATCTTGGAATGTATTCATAGTCTAACTAGGAGTTTGCACTCTTTGATAAACGTGTCTTCATTTCCCCCACACCCAAGCCCCTGGTAACTAATATTCTACTCTGTTTCTACAAAGTTTATTTTTTTAGATTTCACATATAAATGATATTATACAGCATTTATCTTTTTCTGTCTGTCTTATTTCGTTAGCATAATGCTTTCAGCCTCTACCCATGTTGTCATAAATGTTAGTATTTCCATTTTTATCATGACTGAATAATATTTGTGTATGTGTTTGTGTGTGTATCACATCTTCTTTTTCCAATCATTTGCCAGGCATGTAGGTTGTTTCCTTATCTTGGCTATAGTGAATAATGCTGCAATAAACATGGAGGCTAAGCATTTTTAATTCTTTGAAAAACTTCCATATTGTGCAACAATTTATATTCCCACCAACAGGACACAAGGGTTCTCTTTTCTCTACATACTTACCAACATTTGTTCTCTTGTCTTTTTGATGATAACCATTTTTATATGTGTGTTGGGATATCTCATTGTGGTTTTCATTTGTATTTTTCTGCTAGTTAATGATGCTGAGCATCTTTTCATGTCATTATTAATTATTTGTAAATTTTCTTTGGAAGAACATCTACTCAGTTCTTCTGTCCCTTTTCAAGTTGGATTGTTCACTTTTTATTAATGAATTGAGTTCTTCTCATATTTTGGATACTAACTGGTATGATTTTTAAATATGAAACAATCAATATAGTGGAAAAGCATCCAATGGAATGAAAGAAAATATGCATACAACATCTATCTGGTAAGGAGTTAATACCTGAAATCAATAAGAATCTTCTAAAATTCAGTATCAAATAAACAAATAACACAATTAAAATGGGCAAAGGACTTAAATAAACTTTGCTCCAAAGAAGACATACAAATGACTACCAAGGATATGAAAGAGTGGTCAACATCACTAATCATCAGAGAAATGCAAATGCAAACCGAAATCACAATGAGACATTTCATCATACTTATTAGGATGTCTATTATCAAAAATTAAAAGATAACAAGTGTTAGCAAGAATATGGAGATATTGAAACACCTCTTCACTATTGGTAGACTTGTAGAATGGTGTAGCCCCATGGAATACAGTATAGAGGTACTTCAAAAAATTAAGAAAATAAAACTCCCATGTGATCCAGCAACCATTTTGTATATATATCCAAAAGAATGAAATTGAATCTTGAAGAGGGATCTGTACTCCCTTATTCATTGCAGTATTATTCATAATAACCAACACATTAAAAAAAACTCATGCACCCATTGACAAATAAATGCATGAAGAAAATGTGTTATAGGCATCCAATGAAATATTATTTGGCCTTTAAAAAAGGAAATCTATTATTTGTGACTTGGATGAACCCAGAGGTCATCATATTTAGTGATATGTCAGACAAAGTAAGGCACATGCTGCATTATGCCTCTCACCTACAAGGTAACTAAAATAGTCAAGCTTATAGAAACAGAAAATAGAATGATGGTTCCCAGGGGCTGAGGGAGGAGGCAATAGGGAACTGTTAATAATATGGTGTTCTACACTTAAAATATGTAAAGAGGATAGGTTTTGTATTGAATTCTTGTATTGAATAATAAAACAAACAAACAGAAACAAACTTATGCATGCACACAAAAAATAAGAAAACTTTTAGAAGTGATGGACCTGATTAGTACCTTAATTGTGATGGTGGTACACAGATGTATGCATATGTGCAGCTCATCAAAATGTATGCCATAAACATGGATGGCTTTTCATATGTCAGTTATACCTCAGTAAAGCACTGTCTCTATATATACAAATATTAAATATTATGTCATATATAGTATTATATATGATATAATATATATTATTTATATTATATATTCATAATCTCCTGATTTTTATGAAGAGAAAATGTCACAAACTTCTGGAGCAAAAGTACAGTTTGCTTACAGGGAAAACATAATTATATCATGAGAGTATCTGTGCTCTGTTGAGGGAAAAAAAACCCACCACTAAGAACACTCTGGTCAACCACAGAACATTTATGCTATTTTGTTTTGAGCAAAAGGGATACTTTTTTATTTTGTTGTTTTGAAAAGGTAGTAGAAGATGTATATGAACAATATCTGAAGGAGAAAAAGCTTGTAGCAGTGTATCAGATCAAATGGCAATTTAATCAGAACAAGTAGTTCAAGACAAGCGTAGAAAAGATAAAAAGAATAGAAAAAAAGAATTGATCTTCTAGCATGTTTATTAAAAGTTGAAATGGATTGTGATATGCCTTGAAGTGTGTGTGAAATTTTTGTGTAATAATTATTGAAGTCAAAGAGATGTGAGGATAACAACAGCGTCAGCGTTCTCAACTAACTCATGAAAAGTCAGGATTTGGTAGGAGAGGTTTTTCTGATAAAGCATGCTAAATTCTTTCCCGATGATGGTGTATGCATATTAAGTTCTGTGTAGTAATGTATTTAATTTTGTGTGTCATAGTGTAATATATTAATGGCAAAATATTGTAACTGTGTTAGGTGATAAAGCTAATTATTGTAGTGAACACCTCATATAGACATATCAGATCATTATGTTGTACATCGTAAATGAATACAAGGTTATATGTCAATTATTACTCAATAAAAAGAAGATAAATGAGTAAAGTATTATACAACGTGAAAAAATACATTTTTATGTCTGATGGGTATATGATGGTAATCACCAGTGTAATTAAATCACATTGTAAAACATCAAAATAAGTAAGAGGGCAAAGAGGTCTAGGGAATACACTAAAGACACAAAACAGCAGGCTAAAATAAATAAATAAAGAATGTTAATACACAAATCAGAAAATGTAATAAATATATTGCAACAAAAATGAAAAATAGTTTTGGAAGATTATATTTTTTTTATAAATTTGTCCTTTTCACCCAGGTTTTCAAATTTCTTGGCATGTAATTGTTTATAGTAATTTCTTACAGTCCTTTGTATTACTGTGGTATCAGTTGTAATTTCTTCTCTTTCATTTCTGATTGGGTTTATTTGGGTCTTCTCTCTTTTATTCTTGATGAGTCTGCTTAAAGGCTTGTCAATTTTGTTTATCTTTTCCAAGAACCAGCTCCTGGATTTACTGGTCCTTTCAATTGTTCTTTTAGTCTCCATGTCTTTTAATTTTGCTCTGATCTTGGTTATTTCCTTCCTTCTATTCATTCTGGGCAAGTCAACAAACAAAAAGTGCTGGCAAGATTGTGGAGAAAAGGGAACCCTAGTGCACTGTTGGTGGGAATACATACTGGTGGAGCCACTGTGAAAAACAGTATGGAGTTTCCTCAGAAAACTAAAAATGGAACTGCCTTTGACACAGCAATTTCACTGCTGGGATTATACCCTAATAAACCTGAAACACCAATTCAAAATAACGTATGCACCCCAATGTTCATAGCAGCATTATTTACAATAGCCAAGTGCTGGAAACAGCCTAAGTGACCATCAGTAATTGAGTGGGTCAAAAAACTACAGTACATTTACACAATGAAATACTATGAAACAGGAAGAAAGGAGCTCCTACCCTTTGTGACAGCATGAATGGATCTGGACAGCATTATGCTAAGTGAAATAAGCCAGGTGGTGAAAGGCAAATACCATATGATCTCACCTATAAGTGGAATCTAATCACCAAAACAAGCAGGCAAGCAAAATATAACCAGAGACATTGAAATAAAAAACAAATTGACAGTGACCAGAGGAGAGGTGAGAGGGGTGTAATGGAAGAAAGAAGGGGAAGGGTCAAGCCAAGGAACATGTACAAAGGACCCATGGACAAGGACAATGGATTGGGGATTGTCTTTGGGAGCAAGACAAGGGTTGGACAGGGCAGGGGACAGTAATGCCGAAAAATGGGGACAACTATCACTGAGCAACACTAAAAAAATAGAAGCAGCCAATAAATGCATAATATGTGGACCATCAACAACAAAAAGTAAATGACTAAAATAAATAGTTTGGGGTAGTGTTTTTCTGCTACTGAGTTTTAATGGTCAATGTTTTTTTTTTCTTATTGGCAAACCACTACAGTAAATTATAATGTGCTTTGATCTACAAAATTTTGTTATTCTCATATGGAACAGAATTGTCAGTGCAAGATCTCATGGACTATACATATCAGATTATCTGAGATTCATCAATTTTTCAATGGTGTTTATTTGGGGGAAAACTGCCTATGAACAGTGATATTAAATATGTTTTATTTAAAAAGACTTTGAAGTCAGTATGTCTAGTTACTGATAATACAAAGTTATTATTAAGCAGACTGCTAAGAGGTTAATTTCTGATTCAGTCATTCACTAGTTATGTGATATTAGACATTCTGTCTATGTATACCTTAGTTTCTTCATCTGTATAATGGGGTTGATATTGTATTTGTATGTCTATTATTGAGTGAATAAGGTAAAATAGCTACTGCCTCTGAAGCACTGAAATTATGTCTACCACGACGTTAGGGCTGTGGCAATTGTACTTTTTACTTTCACCCAGAGTCCCACACCAAGCAGGCACCCTGGCCTCTAGCTGTTTTTTTTTTTCAAAGCTGTGAAAGTTCCTCTCTTGAACACAGGTGCACTTCAAAAGGGTGGGAAAATTGAAAATTCCAGAAGGAACCATTAACCAATGGAGCATATGGGGTGGCAGATACATTCTCCCGGCTTTTTGTTCTCTCATAAAACAGTTCTAATGTGCATTTCTACAGTTAACCAGATGGTCTGCAATGAGGATAAACCTATCTTTTTCCATAGTGATGACCAGCTTCACAAATTCTTTGTTTTACTTTTATCCTTTCTCTTTTTCACTCTTGTGACTCCTTTAACTCTGTTTTCTTGGGTTACCTTCCAAGTAAACTAGCCTCTCCCAAAATCTTGATTTAGCTAAGTTTTTCATTTCCTTGCATCACTGTATTCTATGAGAATATGTTAACAGTTGATTACACTGAGGTAGGATGTTCTTTAATGCTTTCGGTAGGAAGCAGAACTCTACAAAACAAGATAATAATCATAGACTAATTAATTTCTAGTACAAAATGTAACTCAGAATCTAGGCTTTCATTGTTATTTTAAGAATTAATATTGATGAAGCCCAGAGAGGACATAGGACTGATCTAAATTACATACTTATTTCAGCTATAAGGGGCCTATTTATTAAAATTAGCAACCCATATTGACAATTAACTTCAGAAAAAGTAATAAAAGGGAGAATATGAAAACATTAACTGAGAAAAGTAGATAAAAATCCATAAAGAAAACTAAGGCTTCATATGTCATCAGGGATACCTTTTTATTTTATTTTTTTAACTCAGAGAGAACACAACCGCTTGGCTATAAAATCTCATACTTCCTAAAAAGCTCACCTTAAAAATTTTTAGATTTGGAAGCCATGGGAAAAAATCTTTTAGCAATGTTATGGAATTAATAGCTCTGGATATATAATAACAATAATTGCAATAACTGGAGTAATTCAGAAGAGACTCACCTACAGGGATAGGCTTTAAGTAGATTTATAATTGTAATACAAATAAATAATACAATAATTAATAGGTAAGAATAGAAGAATAAACTCTGTTTTGCAGACTCACAACTGTAAGCCTGCACTTACCAACACCTGTATTTGCAGTCTGCTAGGTAAGATTTCCAGATGAGATAAATTATTCTCTGATTCACAATAGAGGCAATGTAATGCTTTTGGGAGGGTGTTATATGGTAGCAGCACATTTTACTATACTGTACAATGTATTTTATATTCTTATAACCTGTGAGCATATATATTTTTAAAAATTATTTTGAGGAAGCAGAAGCTACAGAAGGAGATATGTCATAGGTCACAGGATCAGAATTATATTCAAGTCTTGATTCCGGGGAACATGTTACTCTCAACATGAAACTGCTTTCTCCCAGAAAATAGTCATTACAAACTGATCTAGTTTGTTGTGGTGTTATTTTAAACATTCACTTTATAATGAGCTATAATGAAAACAAAAATCAACATTCATTCATTCATTTGTTCACTTATTTATTTGTTTATATACACTTTATTTTTCAGAGTGTTTAGTGGAAGATACAGAGATTTCCCATATAACTCATGACACACACATGCATAGAATCTCCCACTATTACCATCCCCCCTAAGAGGGACACTTTGGTATGATTGAAGAACCTGTATTGACACAACATTATTGCCCAAAGTTCACAGATCACAATGCTGTTCCCTCTTGGTTTCATATGCTTATGCATTTGGAAAAAATTATAAATATACATAGTTAATATTATAGTATTATACAGAATAGTTTCACAGCCTGTAAAACCTGTGATTGTTCTGTTCATCCATCACTTCTCCCTAACCCTCAGAAACCATTGATCTTATTATTGCCTTCATAGTTTTACCCTTTCCAGAATGTCATATAATTGGAATCATAGAGGATGCAGTGTTTTCAGGTTGACTCTTCTTTCACTTAATAAAAGATTCCTCCATGTACTTTCTTGGTTTGATTGTACATATCTTTTTAGGATGACTAATATTCCATCATCTGGATGTACCAAAATTTACCCAGTCACTCACTAAAGAACATCTATTTGCTTCCAAGCTTCAGTGATTATGAATAAACCTGTTGTTATCACCTATAGGCAAGTTTTTGTGTGAACTTAAGTTTTCAACTCCTGTGGAAAAGATCAAGGAGGGCTATTGATGAATTGAATTATGAGTTTATTTAGTTTTGTAAGAAGCTGACAAACTCTTTTTCAAGGTGACCATATCATTTTACATTTCCTCACTGGTGAATGAGCGTTTCTATTGCTCCATGTTCTCACAAGCAGTTGTTGTCAGTGTTCCAGATTTTGCCTATTCTAATAAATGCCTATTGATAGATTCTTCTAATTTACATTCCCAAATGAAGTATTAGATGGAGCATCTTTTCATAATATACTTATTAGCAAATTGTAAATCTTCTATTGGGAGCTATCTGTAAAAATATATAGCCCATTTGTTATTCAGATTATTTTCTTACAGTTGAGTTTTAAGATTTCTTTGTATGTTTGATTAGCTGCCTTTAATCAGATATGTCTTTTGCAAATATTTCTGCCAGTCTGTGGCTTATTTCTTTTTTTATTCTCTTTATAGTGAGTGTCTCAGAGAAGAAAATTTAAATTGCAGTAAAGTCCAAATTTTAAATTCATTTTTCATATATTGCACTTTTGGTGCTATACATAAAAAGTTGCCAAACCAAAGTCCATCTGGAGTTTCTCTTATGTTATCTTCTAGGAGTTTCATAATTTTACACTTTACATTTAGGTTCATGACACACTCTTAATTTTTGAAGGATCTAAGGCATAGATTTAGTTTTTGCATGTGGATAGCCAGTTGTAGAACAATTTTTTAAAAAGGTTATCTTTCCTTCATTTCATTTCCTGTGTTCCTTTGTCAAAGATCAGTTGACTGTATTTGTGTGTGTCTACTTCTGGGCTACTCTGTTTTGTTCCTCCATGTATCTATCCTATTGACAAACCATATTGTCTCTAATATTATAGCTTTATAAGTCAGAAAGTCAGATAGTGTTCCTCTTCCAGCTTTATTCTTCTCCTAATATTGTGTTGGCTCTTTTGGGTCCTTTGTGTCTTCAAAAAAAGTTTAGGTATAAGTTGTTTCTCCTTCTTATTTTCTTTCAATTTTTTTCTTTATCTTTGATATTCTACAATTTGAAAATAATGTTTAGGTATAGTTTTGTGGGGTTTTTTGTTGCATTTATCTTGCTCGTATTGATGAGCTTCCCTATCATTTCTTATCAGCAAAGATTTCCTATTTAATTTATAGTAATATTGTTACCTTGAGCTTTGTATTCTTAAACTGTAGTCTATTATTTTCATCTACATTTAATTTGTGATCTTTTGTATGCACTGTCTATTGATAGTTTTGTATTTTGTCTTATATGTTTAAAATAAAGTAATTTTAGACACTGCATATAATTTAAACCAAAACACAGGGAAATCTCAGATGTCACATAGTTCTAATTTGTTTTATGTTTCTTTTTTGAGATTGCATTTCTCTGAGAATATCTTGGTAATTGTTCGTGCCATGTTTGATTTCCTTTTTGAGCTTAAAGATAAACAATGATTTACTAGGGGTATGTGTTTCAGGACTAAGAAAATGAATATACTGAAACATGTTGACACAAAAGATGAATTCTCCTTTCCCAGCACTTCTGCTCAGTCTCTAATCTTGCTTTATAATTAATTAGCTGTCAGATCTGCTAAACTTCCATGAAGAGACTACACAGATGTCATGGCAAATTGTTCCTGAAATTAAGACCTGAACTGGGAATGTTCTTCTTCTTGACCTTACATTTCTCTTTATTGATTTTGCTATCATTTTCACCTATTCAGAACAGAAATAAATGGAAATGGTGCTTTATTTGTTTCCAAGAAGGAACTGTGTGTGTATATACTATATATATACACACACACACACATATATATATATACTTTTAAGTAACTACTCAGCACTGATGTGTTGAAATTACAACATGCATGTAGATCTGAAATTATACAGTTAGATGATATTTAATGTTGTAAATAGATATGTAAAATAAAGGCATTGGAAATTTAATTGGAATAAACACTGAAACAATATATTCTTGGGTTCTTTCTTTCTAAATTAACATATTTTTCTTATTTTATATTTGTTAAAAATGTATTAATTTTATTTGTAAAGAAATCAACTTCAATACTAACATTTCTTTTGAAAGTTTCAATGTACATTTTCTAGTCATTTGAATAATAAAATGTTCTCATTGCATTACAATAAAAATAGATGAATAAGAATTTACTTTTTGATAATTTAATATTAAATGGAAAATATGTACTATATTTGATCATATATTCACGCCTATAAATGTGCACCATATTTCTGGCATGCTGCAATTAGAAACTCTTAATCTAATTTTCCCCATGAACACTGTATAATTAAAATATTCTGATGGCATTAAAAGTTATATGTAAATATTTTAATTGCATATAATTCCATTGTATTATAATACAAAGATATAATATTATTAAGATAGTAAGAGCACAATAATTGAGGGTTCTGTATTTATAGGGGCATTCCAATGTAAATCAGTGTTAATGGCTTTTTACATAAATGTTTGTACACAAAAAATTTATTTCTTTAAAATGGTTTCCCAAAATAAAGTTGCTAAATCTTGGTTACCATAGAGCCCTTCATTCCCAGAAGTACATCAAGGTCCCTGAAGAAGTGTATATAGCTGAGCTATGGCTCCGTCGCCACCTCCTCTCTGATTTGGGCCTTCCAGTTATAGAAGTGCGCCTCTCATCCCAGGACAAGGCGTCCAGGTCCAGGGGTGTTGTGAGCAGCCATCGCGGTTCCTGGTAGTGCATGTGGATAGTAGATCCTTCCCTGCTTGACCACCAGCACCCACTCAGGTAAGGATCTGCTGCTGTCCACCTGCCGAGAGGCAGCCCGCAGGGGCATCATATGTTGCCACAGCAGGCCAAGCAGGCTGCTCATGCCTGCCACTCCTCTTGAGAGCACCAAGGCACGTGGTGCCCCAGTGTCAGGCACTGTTCCGGGTGTGCGAACTGCGGCAGTCCTCACTGCATTACTGAGCGGCATGGAGTACCAGCAGCCTCTGTGCCAATGTCCAGGCAGGACTTCACTACGTGCAGTCACCCAGAACGGTACCCGGCTTGATTTCACACTTTTATTGACTGTGTCCTTTGCATCTTTCAGTGCTTTCCTTCCAAACCAGTGTTTTCTTCTCCTACGTGACAACTACTCACTCAAAACCAGGTGAGAGTATACTTCTAGAATCCTGTGACAGGGATAGTTTCTCTTTATTATATCAATAATTAGACAATCTTTGGACATCATTTAGCATTGTTGCTATACTGCTATCAAAATACAAATCTAGTGAAAAATTGATGACATTTTATTAAAAGTTTAACATTGGTTGGACTTTCAGTTTTGAATCTTGATTTCAGTTTCAGTTCTAGTTGATCATATTAATAATGATACTTATAAATGAGATATCTTTACTTTGGGCTTTAGAGTACAAAAGATGTAAGATTTACTGTTGCTAATAATTTAATAATAAATTTAATAATAAATTATCCAGTATATATAGGTAGACAGATATATATAGACATTTACATATACATGTTTTAAATAAGCCACTGGCACTAAATTTCCAATTGTTACTGCATTCATTAGTATTATAATTGTTCTTCAATAATCAAATGTATGCCTTTCATTTAAACAATCTTTTTCTCAATAGTTTTATTGATGCACAATCCTTAAAGAAAAGCAATTGCTTTTTTGTATTTGTTTCTTTTTTTTTAAGATTTCATGTATTTATTTTTAGAAAGAGAATAAGGGAGGGTCAATGTATGGTTGACTCTCACAGGATCCCCATGGGGGACATGACCCACAACCCAGGCACATGCCCTGATTGGGAATTGAACCAGAGACCTTTGGTTATCAGGCTGGTGTTCAATCCATTGAGGCACACCAACCAGGGAATGTACCTGTTTCTTTTAACCAAATATTTTGTCAGCTATTTATGTGCTCACTAAGAAACATTACCTCAATAGTTAATACCTTATTATATTGGACAGAAGGTTGAAAATCTATTAAATTGATATGATTATAGAGACACCATTTTCTCATTTGGAAAGGAATATTAAATTCAGTACATTTGTTTTACTCCTAAAGGATTTTATTAATGTATATCTTTATATGTTTTTTTAAAATAAGATATGATATTGCATCTCTGAAATGCCTCTTCAGCATCATTACTTTTGCAAATAGCATAAACCTACTATGAAATATTCATATTTCATGAAATGGCTGTATAAAAGCAATATACTGTGCAGAAATGTTGTACAGAGTCTGCTAATATAATACAAAGTAAAAAGCAAAGAGGTTTGTTCTTATTAATAATTTACACAATAAATTCTCCAGCAAATTTAATGAAAAAATTGTATTTATACTAGAACTATATAGAATATACCACTTTAATAAAAGTTACATTACATAAATTTATGTTCACTTCTATTAAACTGTAAAAATGAAATAATGCATACATTCAGTTTGGGAATTCTGAGTTCTATATTTAGGTTACATTTAGTAAACAAACCTTTTTTCTTTTCCTCAAAAAGATTTGATTCACAGGGAATCCTTTTATAAGCAAAAGGTTTGATTAGGATACATAGATAAAATAATTTTTTCTGAGACAGATAAAAATAAACACGGGTGTGTTCATCAACATGTACTCTTTGCTTTGGTTGTTTCAGTAATGTGCACAACTGAAATACCATTCCATTGAATTTACCAAAAGTTGATTATAGGAGAAAATAAAACAGTAAAGGTGACTGTCATTATTTGATTACATATCCCTCAACGTAAAACATTTATCTCTGTAGCATAAGATTTTATATTTTCTATACATGGTGAGCATAAAGCATTTGTGGATTTTTCACTCTTTTTTTTTAACCATCTTAAAATCCCTTTAACAATTGTTAATTTCATACATTTGTTGATTTTAAGTAATTTAACTTTTCACATTTTACTGTTCCCATTGCTTAATTAAACTTAATGTAATTAAGTTAAAATTAAATTCATAGTCTTTCATAAAAATAATATCATTACCAAGCACAAATAATTTATAAATTCACAATTTTGTGACACTAAATGATGCATTTAAAAAAATTCTCAAAATTAAACTAGTTAAAATTCAATATTCAAGATATAACTTCCGAGGTTACCAGTGAAATTTTATATTAGAAAAAGAAGGATATATGCAGAGTTGTTATAATTTCTAAAATATATTTGAATTACCTATTAAAGATAACATTTAATTTTCTTCTCTATTTCTACATGTTTAAGGATAAAAATAATATATGGATAAGTTATCAGCATCCAAAATGTCTCATTCAGAAAGTAACTGAAAAATTGTCAACTAAACAATTAAATTTTAAAAAACAAAGGTATAAATAATATTTTCAAAATATGACTAAGAATCTAGCTACAGTTCATTAAAATTTCATACTTATGATATCTTACTGAGGTACATTTACATAAATATTGCACATATTTAAGGTATACAACTTGATATTTGGCTATGTATACATTGCAAATGTTCTCATAATCAAGTTAATGTATTTATCACATCTGCATCCTTTTCATTTTCTTTTTCTTTTTTTTTCTTTTTCTTTTCACGGTGAAAAGACTTAAGATCTATGCTCTCAGTGAAGTCTAAGAATACAACACAGTATTGTTACCTATATACACCATGCTGCACATTAGATCTCAAGAATTTTATGTCTTACATAACTAAAACTTTGTACTCTTCAATCTGCATGAGCCCATTTCCCCCTCCCCCAGCTCCTAGCAATCACCATCTATTATCTGATTATATAATTTTTTACTATTTCAGATACCACATAAAAGTGAGATCATGCACCATTTTCTTTCTGAGTCAAACTTTTAGTATAATGCCTTACCAGAAGATCAAGGATATTGCAAATAACATTATTTTATTCTTTTTAAAAGCTAAATAATATTCCATATTATTACAATAAACTTATATAATATATTATACATAAGGTACAATCTTAACATATATCATTTTATATACACTATATTGTTGCACATAATATACTCTAATATTTTAATATATTTATATATAATAGAAAATTTTATTATAATCTATATATATCACATATTCTTTTTTCTTTTCTTTTTATTTTCTCTCTCTTTTTTTATTGCTGTTCAAGTACAACTTTCTTTATTCATCCGTTGGTGGGAATTTGAGGTGTTTCCATACCTTGGCTATTGTGAATAATGCTGCAGTGATCTTGTGAATAAAGATATATGTTTTTAAATTTCTGATTTTAGATCTTTTGATATATACCTAGAATTGGGGTGATGGGATTGCATGGTTATTTATATTTTTTTAATTATTTTGAGTAACTTCCATAATGATTACACCATTCACCATTCCCAGCAATAGTGTACAAGTGTTCCAATTTCTCTAAATCTTTGCCGACACTTATCTTTTTAAAATTTCTTTTAATAATAGTGTATAATGTGAAATTTCATTGTGGTTTTGATTTGTTTTTCCAAAATCATTAATGATATTGAGTGTCTTTTTATGTACCTGTTAGCTATTCATATGCCTTCTTTGGAGAGAGAGTTTATTCCTGTACTTTAAAAATGTTTTTTAATACAGTATTGTGGGATTTTTGTTTGTTTTGAGTTGGAATTCCTTATAGAGATAACTACTTTATCAAATATATGTTTTATAAAGATTTTCTTTCTTCTCATCAGTTGCTTTTTCACTCTGTTGACTGTTTCCTTTCCTTTGCTATGCAGATGCTATTTACCAGTAATTTGATATTCCTAGCTGTTTATTTTTTATTTTGTTGCCTAATCTTTTATATAGGTGTCATATCTAAGTAACCCATTGTGTTGACCCATAACATGAAGGTTTTTCTCTGTGTTTTCTCTGGGAGTTTTCAGATTTTTTTGATGGTAAAAATACTACTACATGCTGGACAGTCTAGAAAATTTAAAGGTTGAAATAGTAAAACCTATTAATAACTTCTTATATCTTTTATTAGTTTATTTTTATTTAATTTAATAGTAATTTCTCAGTACTCTTCTGTTTATTTTGTGAGTGCTTAGTTCAGTTATTACTAAACCTTCATGTCATTATTTATTTCTTAGAACATTAAAATCAAAATAGCTTGACTTTCTGCTCTACGCTTAAATGGTGATTGAAAAAAATTAACTTTGTGTTGGTAGAGTGGCAAAAGCAACTCTTCTAGAGTGTTAAGAATAGAGCCAGTCAGAGAAAGACAAATACCATATGATCTCACTCATATGTGGAATCTAATGAATGATATAAACTGATGAACCAAATAAAAACAGAATCATGAATACATGGAACAGACTGACAGATATCAGAAAGGTAGTGTTGGGAGGGACTGGAAGAGATTAGCCAAAGAATATATATGTGTATGTGCACATATGTGTATCCTATGGACTCAGGAAACAATGTGAAGACAAGGTGGGGAGCGAGGACTAGGTGGAGAGGGGCAATGTTGGGTGGGGGAAATGTGGTTCATCTGTAATAGTAACTGCATCTGGTTCTGATAGCACCTATGACAACATTTTGTCTGGTTTTGCTGCTTTTCTGGACCTTGAACTAAAAGTAACCAAGGACTAGATGTTATCTCTAGTTTGACAGAAACTCTCTGGGGTCAACAAACCTGAAGCTCTTTTCCTAAGATTATGTGATGCTGATCAGAACCTCATTATCTCCAGGGCTTAATAATTAAAGGAATGGTTGTGCAAGGGAGGAAGCAAGTGACTTAGAGCACTAGAGGCAGCCAGTTTGAATCAAAAGAAAAGAAAGGAGAAAGGTCATATTAAGGAAATACGAAGCTTCTCAGGAACTGTATCATTCTCATAATACCTCATTAATCTCCATCATGCCTGCCAAGCCTGACACATTTGATAATGAGGACAATGTGGCTTGTTCCTTTCTGAATCTACAGGTAATACATGTTTTATAGTACTACAGATGTCTACACTCAAGAAAACATTTGATGATGTCCCCCAAAAGTATATTCACTATGAGAAGTAAAATTTAGGTACTGTATAAGGAGATACAAAATATTGGTCATGTTAAAATATACTTCATTATCTAAATGTTTCATCTCTACAATACTATTTTTTATTCACTTCAAAAGAAAACTTCACTTTCTCTAACATCAGAACATAAATAAATTACCATGCCAAGAAATTGCCATTTCTTTTTATAATCTTTGATATAGTTAATACGCCAAGGAGAAGAAAAATACCATTTGGAAACTGTTTTATGTATGCATTATTAATCATTTACATGTGAATGTTTGAAGGTATTTATCAAAAATACAGAATGTGAAATATTTTCTTAAAATTAGTTATAAAATTCTTTTAATCTAGAAAATGCCACTGAATATTGTTATTTGAGATAATGCTTCTGCAGTTTTTATTTCACACAGTTTACAGAATGCTTGCCTTGAGTCATTTAATTATAAAGACACACTTTGGACTTCCGGCCAAGATAGAGGCATAAGTAGACACACTGTGCCTCCTGGCACAACCAAAAGAAGGAGAACAATGAACAAGGAAAAACAAAAAACAACTAGAACTGACAAAAAAATCGAACAGTATGGAAGTCTAACAACCAAGGAGTTAAGGAAGAAATACTCATCCAGACCAGTAGGAGGGCAGAGATGGGCAGACCAGTGGAGAAGACTTGTAGCAAGGCAGTGTGGATGGTGGACGGGGCAAGGCAGCAGCTTGTGGAGTGGGTGGTCCCACATTTGCATGCAGATAAACCAGGAGGAACAACAAGGGAGCAAGACAGATCGCACAACCCAGGGTTCTAGTGCAAGAAAATAAAGCCTCAAAACCTGTGACTGAAAATGTCTGTGGAGGTTGAGGTGGTGCGAGAAACTCCTAGTCTCACAGGATTGTTCATTGAAGAGACCCTCAAGGTCTCTTCACCCACCCAGGAATCAGCACCGTAAGGGCCCAATTTGCTTGTGGGTAGTGGAGGAAATGACTGAAAACCAACAGAGAACTGAACAAGCTGCACTATTCCCTCTCAGACCCCTCCCCCATATAGAGTGCCACAACACAGTGATGTAGGTTGCCCTGCCCTGGTGAATACCCAATAAGTACAACATAATAGGTACAACATAAAAGAACAAAAAATATGGCCCAACTGAAAGAACAGACCAAAGCGCCAGAAAAAATACAACTAAGAGATGAAGAGATAGCCAACCTATCAGATGCACAGCTCGAAACATGGGTAATCAGGATGCTCACAGAAATAGTTGAGTATGGTTGCAAGATAGAGGAAAGAGTGAAAGCTATGAAGAGATAAATAAAAGAAAATGTATAGAGAACCGACAGTGATGGGAAAGAAACCAGGACTCAAATGAACGGTTTGGAGCAGAAGGAAGAAAGAAAGATTCAACCAGAAGAGAATGAAGAAATAAGAATTCAAAAGCATGAGTAGAAACTTCAGAACCTCAAGGAAAACTTTAAACATTCAAACATCCAAATCATAAGAGTGCCAGAAGGAGAAGAGTAAGAGTAAGAAATTGAAAACTTATTTGAAAAAATAATGGAAAACGTCCTCAATCTGGCAAAGGAAATAGACTTCCAGGATGTCCAAGAATCTCACAGAGTCCTCAAAAAGTTGGACCCAAGGAAGCACACACCAAAGCACATCATAATTACATTAACCAAGGTGAAAGATAAGGAGAAAATCTGTAAAGCAGCAAGAGACAGTTACCTACAAAGGAATTCCCATAAGACAATCAGCTGATTTTTTCAAAAGAAACCTTGCAAGCAAGAAGGGCTGGAAAGAAGTGTTCCAAGTGTTGAAAGGCAAGGACTTACATTCAAGATTACGCTATCCAGCAAAACTATAAATTAGAATGGAAGGATAGATAAAGTGCCTCCCAGATAAGGTCAAGTTAAAGGAGTTCATCATCACCAAGCCCTTATTAAATAAAATGTTAAAGGGATTTATTTAAGAAAAAAGATAAAAATATGAACAGTAAAATGACAGCAAACTGAAAACTATCAACAACTCAACCTAAAAAAAAAAAAAGCAAACTAAGCAAACAAATAGAACAGGAACAGAATCACAAAATGAAGATCACTTGGAGGGTTAGCAACAGGGGAGTGGGAGGGAGAGAAAGGGTTAATAGGTACAGGGAATAAGTAGCATAAATGGTAGGTAGAAAATAGGAAGAGGTTAAGAATAGTATAGGAAGTGTAGAAACCAAACAACTTGTATGTATGACCCATGGACATGAAATAAAGGGAGGGGAATGCTGGTGGGAGGGGGGTGCAGGGCAGAGTGGAATAAAAGGGGAAAATGGTGCAACTGTAATATTATAATCAATAAAATATATTTAAAAATGGTTAAAATCACATTTTATGGTTTCAATAAAATAGTAAAATATACTTATAAATTTAAAAAAATTATAAAGATATACCTTGTGCAATTAAGTTGCACCAATAAGTGCTTTATGACAGTTTAGCATGATCTTTGGAAACATTTGAATCCATTATCTTCATAAACGATACTAATCTGCATTCCTTTAAAAGTTAACTTTTATGTGACATTTAATCAAAACAACCCAAATCAAGCAATTTGTATAATAATTTAGCATTTTATAGAGTATTTCTGAATGAGTACTGCATTCTGGCTTAGATAGAAAGTTAAGTATATGAGCATTACAACTGAGAAAGACTTCAGCTCAGAAAAACAACACTTTGGAATAAAAATCTTATGGAGTTTTTGGCAGCTAAGCTTTTGGAAACTGGTACATTTATCCTGAAGACATTTGTGACTCTGCAGAATAAAAGGCTAAAAACTGTTAAAAGATGGACTATCATATTAAAATTCTGAATACTTTATTTTAGCAAAAATCTAACTGATTTTGGCAGCACTACCAGAAGTTATTAGGAGCACTCTGCTGACAGGTACCAGAGGAAAGACTCATAGACAATGCTGAGGTAATGACAGAAAACTATTACATTGGCTATGTAGCTTAAAGACCGGTGGTCTGTGATTGGTTATCCCTATCATTTTGATTGTGTAACCTTGAAGGATCTGCAGGCTTGGGTTTCAGTTTCCTTATGTAACCACAAAGCATTTAGCCTTCTCATTCTAATGGCCTCCTTGTTTAATTAGTTTAACATAGCCTAGCAGAACATCTGTTAAACGGAGCTGAAGTTTCAGCAAAATAAGGACTAAGTGTTACTGTTTAGAACCTGTGAGGAGAAGGATTTTCTCCAAAATATGAAAGCTTCTCAGCTGAAAATACTAGAAGGACAGAGATGAACCAAAAGTCCTCTGAATCTTATCAGAACTCCAACCCAGAATTAAATATCTGCTTGTTCATAAGGACCAGCAATTATTCTATTATCTCAGGAACGAGAGATAATATAAAGTAGTAAAACAATGTATTAACACTTTCAATTTACAATTAGCAATAGTCATCAAAAAGCTAAACATGCCAAATTTAACACCATGAAAAGCATAACTTCTAAGAGAAAAATAAGTTAAGACACATAACAAATTAGAGATTGGAGATAATAAAATAAAAATAAGATACAGCATAATGTAAGCATAAAGTGGAAAATAAAAATCTAAATAACTGTAAATTTAGTTCTACCAAGAAAGTGAAGAGAAATGGGGAAAGAACAATACTCGCAGAGGTGTCTTTAAATAATCGAAATTCAGTTAAGGAAATCAATCAATCGATTTAGGATACTCTCTATTCAATGATCAACTAAATTTCACAGAAAATCACATCAAGAAACATTATAATTAGACTATTGACAAAATAGAAGACAAACAGAAAATTTTACAAATAGCCAGATGGGAGAAGACAAAATGAATAAAAACATTACTTTCGAAAAGGCAACAACAAAACACATTGAGTTTCTCAAAAAAGTAATAGATGTTAATAAACAATAAAATGACATCTGTAAAGTACTGAAAATAAACATCATTCTAGATTCTGTTCCAAAAGACATTATTCTACACATTAAAATTAAAACGAATAGGTTTTCAACAAACTGTTTTTTTGCATATATAAACAAAAAAACTGCTTTAAAGCAAATTTTAAAGGCATTCTTGTATAGAAGGAAAATAATCCCATTCAGGAACATAAAATTGACCCTAAAAGAGAACAAAAATGATATGAGTAAATACATTGAAAATAAATTAAGATGAAAACTTATTGCCAGTCCAAAAACAGCAATGTTTGGTGATGTTTATAATATATTAGAAATAAAATGTATGAAAACTACTGAAAAGGCTGAATAAGTTTCTAGAATACATGTATGCTTGGGAAAATGAACAAAGTAATAATTTGAATTAAACTAATAAATTAACTATTAAGTTGTAATCTTTAAAGAAACTAGTAATACAATAATAGAAATTTCATAACTCAAAAATTACCAAAAGAAAATTGAATGATAATTTGAAAAGTACAACCAAAAGAGGAGAAAAAAAGGAATATTAAAACAACTAGATGGCTCAAACAGAAGTACTTTAGGAAAAATACTATGATTTTCAGAACATATATAATCAAAAACAATTGCTTTCTAGAGCAATATGCTATAGATAAAGTACAGAAAAAATAGTGTAATGATTATTTATGTAAACACTAAAGAAAATAAAGATATGTAACTATACTAATAGTAAAGTACATTTTAAGGAAAAAGTTGCATTATTAGAAGATAGAGGAATATTTTGTAATTAAAAAACAAGAACATATTACAATTTAAAAGTAGTATGCATATATTAATATAGGTTTTAATTACAAGGTGGAGCAAAATTAGGTTTACAGTTGTGAGTACATGAGTTTATTCTTGTATTACTATTTATTAATTATTGTATTATTTCCCACATGAACAACTGTAAACTTACTTTCACCACTCCCTGTGTGTGAAGCACAGATAAAAATATAGCATATACACATATATAAACATAAATGTTTATTATATATGTATATTTTCAAAATTGTAATAGGAGATATTAAAATGCCCCTGTTGAGTTAATATAATAAAAAGAAAAAATGTAATGGTATAGTAAATCAGACCACAAAGAGCAAAATCAATCTGTTAATGAATTAAATTTACACCCCACCAATACAATACATATTATATTGAAGTGCACATGAAAACTACCTCAGAATTGAATAATGGTATTATAAATAAACTGTGAACATATTTCCAATAGTACATATCAACATTTTTTGTTCATAATGCCAAAAAGATAGTAGTCAATAATATGAACTAGAAAATTCCCAACTACTTATAAAATGATATCTTACTTCTAATAATTCAATGGCTCAAAAATAAATAATTAAAATAAAACATTTTTTCAAATGCATGTTAACATAATAGAGGATATTAAAATTTTAAGTGGCAGATATATTTAGAAAATACTTCATAGTTTTCAATGCCATTATTAGGGAAAAAAGAAAAATATATCATGAATAGTAGATTTATGACATTATGATAATTGATTAACATCAATCCAAAGGAATGACAAGGAAGGAAATAATAAAAGAGCAGAGTAAATGTAATAGAAAACAGGTGATTTATATTGAAAAATCAGCAGTTAAAAATGGGTTCTTGGAAAATATAAACTCTATGACTCCTCTCAAGACATAATATGAATGAGAGAAAATTTAAATTCTTAATGTAAGGAATGAGAAAAAATCATTACAGATCCAATAGATAATTTTTTAAAAAGGAAATAAGGAATTCAACTTATGTACATAAATGAGCAAGTGCAAATTATCCATTACAAGCAACAGAGAAACTGGACAAATTATAAAACCACCTGCTTTCTGATACTGGAAAAAAGTAAAAGGCCATGAACATTGAAAAAAGAAGAGCAAATCAGGTGTATTGTACAATTTCCTCCAGATTTCTCCCTGGAATTACTTATGAAATGTGACATAGGAAAGGGAATCCCAAGAGGAGCTCAGCGGTATTGCTACATTAAGGTGAAGCAGGAAAGGAAAACAAAAGGACAATCAAACCCAACATAAATAGAAGAAACAAAATAAATATCCACAAATTGATATGTAGATTCAGTAAAAATTTAGAAAAATTCTAGCAGGCTATTTTTTGGAAATAGACAAGCTGACCCTAAACTTAGCATATATATGGTAATCCAAAGAAATTTTTGAAAAAAAAAACAACGGTACAAATTTAGAGGATTTATGCTCACTTATTCCAAGACTTACTGTGAATCTATAAGTGTGAAAAAAGTAAATAGAACAGAAGAGATCGTCCAAAAATAGACCCATCCATATATAGCAAATTGTTTTTACTTAGTTGCCATTACTATTCAAGGTGAGGGGAAGTGGAGGGGAGAAAATGCAAAATGTAATTGAACAACAATAAAGTAATTTATGAAAAAAGAAAAATATTTTTGATAAGCTATTTGATGGGATAATATTAGATTACTTCTGATCTCTTAAGATGAGCTAGGTAGTTTTTTTTCTTTTTTTTCTGTAAGAAATTGTGTATAATTGGAATTAGCTCTTCCTTGTACCAAATTATGGAACTAAATTTAAAGGCTAAAATATATAACTTCTAAAATTATTTACAATTATTTTCAGGCAAAGATTTCTAAGTAGGGTACATAAAACATGAACTATGAAAAATAGGCTGAAATGGCTAATTGGATGCCAGGAAAATGAAAAATGTCCACTCCTCTAAGGTCTCTGTTAAGTGTAATTCAAAATTCATTGATTATAAAACAAATTCATGTGAAATATAAATATAAGGAACTTCAGCAAATTTCACTTTAAAGGGTGAAAAATTAAAATCTTTCATCTAAGAAAGAATAAGACAAGGTGGTCCAATACCTGGCTTTTATTCAAAATTATGCTGGAAGTTTTATAAACTACAGATATTCACAAACCAGCTTTGTTCCTTCCTAGGTATTAATTCATATTAATATAAACTATGGAAAGTAGACACAAAATTGAGAATGAATTAGATGATATTGATAATGAAAGAAAAATCTGGATAAATATAAGTTATGGTAATATAGACAGAAGCTCTTAGAAAACAAGGTATTATATGTTTTCCACACTCCAAGGAAACATAACAAAAAGATTGCTTCTTGAAGTTTAAAAAGGTATTCATAACTATACTTCTTCCTAATAGTTCAATAAAACCACTTTAGATTTAAAAAAATGTAAGAAAAACATCAAGGTCAGATCACAAATTCTTTTTTAAAAAGGTGGGATTTAAAAAGTATTATTAGTTTCTTTAGTGGTTATGCCTTCAAACCAAAAAACCACTAAAGAGAAATATACCTGTAGCTGAACAAGTGGGGTTTATTGTTCATCAAGTAAGGGAAACCACATTATGGTGAATGCTGGAGTGTTTCAGTTAGGACATGACAAAGACTTAGAATAGATTTTCAGCTCATGTTAGGTAGCTTTACAGGAAGGTTTATGGAAGTGGAGTTTTTATGGACTGGGTGATCAGGAAACTGGGATAATTTTGTAATTTGTTATCTTAATAAATCTTGTCTAGGAGGAGGAAGACTAGAGTATGGCTAAAGCTCTAATTGGTAAAAAAGTTAATAGTCACTGCCAATAGTCAATATGGGGGATGCTTGGTCATTTTTATGGTTTAGGCTGTGTGTGCACAAATGTGTGCTTTCAGACATAACAATGGGGGGTCTTTTATTTATTATTTATTTTTATCTTCATCTTTCATGGTCACAGGTGGCTTTGTCTGGTGTTAAAAATGGTGTAAAATTGTCTATAACAGGACACATTAAATCTTAACTATGATTGTCAGTCTAACTCTCCAAAACACCTAAGGGTTAATAATACTATTAAGCCAATTTATAGACTGTTTTTCCCTTTTTCTCTTGAGGCAGTGAAATGCCATACAGGCATATCCACAATATCAATCAAGACTATTTAAAAATCAGTTAAAAGTCATTAAGTAAGTAAATCAAAGCTAGGAAAAAAAGCAAAAATACAAGGTAGGTTTATAGTTGTGAGTATACGAGAGTTTACTTTTGTATTATTATTTATTAATTTCTACATTATTTGGCCTATGAACAAGTATAAATCTACTTTTGCACCACCCTGTATATTGGATTTAGATAAACTCAGAATTCAGGAAATAATTATAAGTAAAAGAAAAAAATCAGAAATTAAGACTAAAATGAAGACAATAGAAAAGAAGGTAAAACAGATGATCATTCTAAAAATAGATTAAATGAAGAATGAAATAATAAAAATTCAATAAAGTGAAAAGTGTCAAAGATTGCTTAGGCAGATAAAACATTAGTAATAGGAACCCCCTAAGGGGAAAAATGAAGAAAACTGAACAAACACTAAAAATTATAATTTTAAAACAGACTCCTAAATTTTAACAAAAGAATTTGAAGAAACTGCAGTTTTTAGGATACTCTGAAATAAATGTTATAAAGCAATTCCTAAATTTTAAAGAAAAGGGGGGAAAAAAACCTTAGCATGACTGGGTCAAAAAAATTGAGTGATTTTTACAAGATGGAAAATAGGATCACAATCAGTATTTTTATTTATTTTTATTTTTTCTATTTTAATTTTTTAAAAGATTTTATTTTTACTTATTTATCTTTAGAGGGGAAGGGAAGGAGAGAGGGAGAGAAATATCAATGTATGGTTGCCTCTCATGCATTCCCTGCTGGGAACTGGCCTGCAACCCAGGCATGTGCCCTGATTGGGAATCGAACCGTGATCCCTTGGTTTGCAGGCCCACGCTCAATCCACTGAGCTACACCAGCCAGGGCTATTTTAATTATTTTTTTATTTTTAAGATTATTTTTATATTTGTGAAATTTGTTGGGGTGATATTGGGTATCACCCAATATATTGATGAATATATTTTGGTTTCAAGAATATATTTTGATGATACATGACCTGTATATTGCATTGTGAGCCCACTACTCAAAGTCAAATTATCTCCCATCATCATGTATTTGCCCCTCTTAACCCTTTAATCTCCCCTAAACATTTTCCCTCTGGTAACCACAATACTGTTGTCTGCATCTATGAGTTGCAATTTTATATCCCACATATGAGTGAAATCATATGGTTCTTAACTTTTTCTGACTGATCTAAGTTAGCATAATAGGTCTATCCACATTGTTGTAAATGGTAGTATTTCATTCTTTCTTATGGCTGAGTAGTATTCCATTGTATATATATATATACCACATCATCTTTGACCAATCATTTATTGATGGACAGCTTGGTTGTTCCATGTCTTGGCCACCTGAATTATACTGCAATGAACATAGGGGTATATCTTTGTGAATAAATGTTTTTCAGTTTTTTCAAGTAGATACTAGAAGAGTGTTTGCTGGATTGTATAGTAATTCTAATTCTTAATTTTTGAGGAACCACCATAGTGTTTCCCATAGTGGTTGTACTAGTTTACATTTCCACCAATAGAAATGAAGGTTTGTTTTTCTTCAACATTTATTATTTCCTGTCTTGTTGATAACAGCCATAATAGCCATTCTAACAGATGTGAGGTTGTATGTCCTTGTGGTTTTGATTTGCATTTTCCTAATATCTATTGAAGTTGACTATCTTTTCCTATATCTGTTGGTTATTTGTAAAATCATCTATTTTTTTATTTGCAAAATCATCTATCATTTTGTTTGTTGCATTTTTATTTTGTTGTTGGTTTTGTTTGTTGTGCAGAAACTTTTTAGTTTGATATAGTCCAATTCATTTATTTTTGCCTTTACTTCCCTTGCCTTTGGGGTCAAATTTGTTAAATCTTTTCTAAGACCAATGTTCATAAATTTAGTATTTATGTTTTCTTCTATGTAATTTATTGTTTCAAATCTTATATTTATGACTGTGATCCATTTAATTAATTTTTTTATGTGGGGATAAACTACAATCTTATTTTATTCTTTTGCTTTTGGCTTTCCAATTTTCTCAGCACCATTTATTGAAGAGCCTTTCTTTTCTCCATTATATGTTTTTGACTTCTTTATCAAAAATTATTTGCTCATATACATGTGGTTTTATTTCTGGGCTCTCAATTCTATTCCATGAGTCTGTGTGTCTGTTTCTCTGCCAAAACCATGCTGTTTTGATTATTGTAGCTCTGTAGTATAATTTGAAGTTAGGTACTATGATACCTTTGGTTTTGTTACTTTTTCTCATGTTTACATTGGCTTTTCAGGGTCTTTAGTGACTTCATAAAACTCTCTTGATTTTTTGCTCTGTTTAAAGAATGACATTGGGATCTAGATGAGTATTGCATTAAATCTGTGCATTGCTTTATGGGTATTTTAACTACATTGATTTTCTCAAACCATGTGTTTTGAGAATCTTTTTCAAACCCTTTTAATAATGTTCTGTAGTTTTCAGTATACATTCAGTATATATTCTTTAGTCCTTGGTATTTTATTATTTTGGTTGCAACTGCAAAATGAATTGCTTTTTAAAAATTTATTTTCTGAAGTTTTATTATTACATAGGAAATAACTGGATTTTAGTACATTGATTTTGTATCCTGCAAATTTACTGTATTTGTTTATTGAGTCTAATAGTTTTTTGGTGGAGTCTTTAGGTTCTTCTCTATGCAGAATTATGTCATATGCAAAAAGTGACATTTTTGCTTCTTCATTTCTGATTTGAATGACTTTTATTTCTTGCCTAATTGCTCTGCCTATGACTTGCAGAACTATGTTAAATAAGAGTGGTGAGATCAGGCATCCTTGTCTTGTTTCTGATTTTAGAGGAACAGCTTTCAGTTTTTCAGCATTGAGTATGATATTAGCTGTGGATCTGTCATATACGGCCTTTATTATACTAGGAACTTTCCTTCTCTATCTAGTTTATTGAGTGTTTTCATCATCAATTGATATGGAATCTTATCAAGTGCTTTTATTGCATCTATTGATAAGGTTATAAGATTTTTATCCTTTTTTCATTAATATGATGTATAGTATTGATTGATTTGCCTGTGTTGACCAATGTTGTGTCCCTGGAATGAACCCCACTTGATTGTGATGTCTTATTTTTTAATGTAATATTATATTTGATTTGCTAGTATTTTGTTTAGGATTTCTGCCTCTGTATTCATCAGAGGTATTAGTCTCTAGTTTGTGTGTGTATGTGTGGGTTATCCTTGCCAGGTTTTGTTATTAGGGTTATGTTGACTTCATGAAATGTGTTAGAAAATATTGCATGGTCTTCAATTTTGGGGAAGAGTTTGAGAAGAATAGGTATCATTTTTGAATGTTTGGTAGAATTGATTAGTAAAGCCATCTGATTTTGGACTCCTATTTTTTGTGAAGCTTTGATGGTTGTTCCAATTATCTCACTGTTTATTGGTCAGTTTATATTTTCTAGTTCTCATGATTCAGTCTAGGAAGCTTATATATTTCTAGGAACTTATGTGTTTCTTCTAGGTTATTGAATATGGTGGCATATAATCTTTCATAGTATTCTAGTATGATTCTTTGTGTATCTATGATGACTGTGGTAACTTCTCCTTCATTTCTAATGTTGTTTGTATTAGTTTTTTTCTCTTTTTTTTTTAGTGAGTCTAGCCAGGGGTTTGTCAATTTTATTAATCTTTTTGAAGAACCAGTTATTTTTTGTATTAATTTTTATATAGTCTTTTTGTTCTCTATTTCATTCAATTTTGTTTTAATTTTTATTATTTTTTTCTTTGACTTTGTGTTGTTTTAGTTCTTCTTTTTCTAGTTATATAAGCTGTAACAATAGGTTATTTACTTGGGATTTCCCTTGTTTCTTGAGATAGGCTTATACTAATATAAACTTCCCTCTTATTACTGATTTTACTGCATCACAGGGGTTTTCATTTGTCATATTATAATTTTCATTTATCTCTATGTATTTTGATATTAACTTTTATTTTTTCTTTTGCCTAGTCATTTTAATGGTATGTTGTGTAGTCTTCACATATTTATGGGTTTCTTTACTTCTTTTTTGCAGTTGCTTTTAAATTTCAAAGAATTGTGGTCAGAGAATATGCTGGTTATGATTTTAATCTTCTTAAATTTGTTGAGGTTAGTTTTGTAGCCCAGCATATTATCTGCCCTTGAGGATATTCCATGTGCATTGGAGAAGAATCTATAATCTGATGTTCTGGAAAGAAAGTCTTTGTAAATGTCAATTATGTCCATTTGGTCTAATGTGTCATTTAAGACCTATATTTCTTTATTGGTTTTCTGTTTGGATGATCTATCTAGAGCTGTCAATGGAGTATTTAATTCCCTAACTATGATTGTGGTTTTTCTTGTCAGTTTTTCCCTTTACTTCCATTAGTAGTTGTTTTATATTTTTTGGTGCTCCTTGATTGAGTACATGCATACTGAGAAGTGTTATGTATTCTTGATATAGTCTCCCTTTATCATCATTAAATATTTTCTGTGTCTGTTGGTAATGTTGTTACCTCAAAATCTATTTGGTTAAATGTAGGTATGGCTACACCTGTGTCTCTGTGGATACATTTGCTTGAAGTATTATTTTCCATCTTTTCACTTCAAGTCTCTTTGTCTTTACAGCTTAGATGTATCTCCCAAAGGCAGCGTATGGTTACGTGTTATTTTTTGATCCCATCTGCTACTTGAACCTCTTTATTGGTGAATTCAGTTTATTTACATTTAAGGTAATTATCAATGTATATGGATTTCCTATAGCCATTTTATTTTGTGTTTTCTGGAAGTTCTGTGCTTCCATTTGTTTTTCCCTCTGTGTTTCTGTCTATTATTTTTGTTTGGTGGTATTACAAACCTCTTTCCTCTGTTTACATTACATTTACATTACATTTACATTACATTACATTTAAGGTAATTATCAATGTATATGGATTTCCTT
>CM052538.1:111128992-111153457 GCA_028533065.1 Trachops cirrhosus
AACCTCTTTCTTCTGTTTACATTACATTTACATTACATTTACATTACATTACATTTAAGGTAATTATCGATGTATATGGATTTCCTATAGCCATTTTATTTTGTGTTTTCTGGAAGTTCTGTGCTTCCATTTGTTTTTCCCTCTGTGTTTCTGTCTATTATTTTTGTTTGGTGGTATTACAAACCTCTTTCCTCTGTTTTCCCTCTTTTTTTCCAAAGTTTTGTGTTTTAGTTCCTATGTGTGTATGAATGTGTAGTTACCGTTAGGTTTATAAAAAAGAAAGTTTCATATGTATACTTGTACTTTTGCTTTGGAGTGCAAGTGCTCTCCATCTTTCTTGGCAATTTTAGAACTTTAGCCCTCTCCCATTTTAATGTTTTTGTTGTCACAAATTATCCCTGTTTCTGCTGTGTTTTGGTGATCTCACTCAGTTTTGTGACCTTGTGTTTTTTGTTTCAGGTAAAATAATCCCCTTGAGTATTTCCTGCAGTGGAGGTCTTGTGGTGATAAATTCCCTCAACTTTTGTATGTGTGAAAAAGTCTGTATTTCCCCTTCATATTTAAAGGATAACTTTGCTGGATATATTATTCTTCTCTGGTAATTAATCTTTTTCTGTAGTCTGAATATTTTGTTCCACTGTCTTCTAGCTCGTTGAGTTTCTGCTAAGACCAATGATAACCTAATGGGCTTTTCATTATAGGTTACTTTCTTCTTTTCCCTGGCCATCTTTATAATTCTTTTTTTGTCATTAATTTTTGACAGTTATAATGCAGTGTGGCTTGGAGAAGGGCTTTTTGGATTAAGGTAATTACGAGTTCTGTTTGCTCTTTGGATTCAAGGGTCTAGCTCTTTCCACAGGTTTGGAAAATTCTCATTAACAATTTGTTTTAATGTTTTCCAACCCCTTCTCTCTCTCTCTTATTCTTATATGCCTATTATTATATTGTTATTTCTAATGGAGCCAGACAGTTTTCATAGAGTTTTTCCATTTTTATGGTCAAGTTTCTCTCTTCTTTCTTCTGCATCATTTCTAGATTATTTTTGATGTCACTAATTTTATTCTTCATCTGGTCACCTGTATTTCCTAAGCTCTCTAGTTTACTCTTGATCTCTTTTACTTCTGTTTGGTTCTTTAATAAAGTTTAAATTTATTTGGTAAAGTACTCATTTTATTCATTAATATGTTTTCTGAGCTCATTAATTGCCTATCTATACTTTTTTGTATGTAGTTGAGTTTTTTCAGAATTGCAACCTTGAATTTTCTGTCATTTAAATCACATATTTCCATGTCTTCAAGTTTGTATTTTGGAAAATTTTAAAATTTTCTTCCTGACCTGACTTGATACTCTGGTTATTCATGGTATTTGATGGATTTCTTCTCTTTCTAGGCATCTATGAGTGGCACTTCTTTAGTAGATAGATATGAAGAAGTCATTCTATTATTTTTCAATAGTGGTGACAAGTCACAAGTTTTTTTTAGCTTTCTTGAACTTTTCTAGCTTTTCAGATCTTTGTGCAGTGGTAGAAAATGGGAGGTGGGGGCCTCCCCAGTGATCCTGTCACACAATTCCCAGGGAACCAACCCCACAGAGGAATGGGGTAGGTGACAGAGTTTCAAACCCATGAAAATCTAGTGCTATCACCTGAAGCCAGATGCTGCAATCAGTGTAGCCATGCTGTGTGGGGGTGAGGTGGAAACACATAACCCAGCAGGCTTCTAAGTTGCTTTTCCTCACAGTAACGTTAACTTCAGACCTCTCCAGAGTCCCTCTGTGCCCTGATCCCATGACCAGTTGCAGAGTGTGCCCTTTGCTCAGGAAAAAAGTGATTCTGTATTACCAGTTTTCAAGTTTGCAGATAACGTGCTAAGTAACCCAAAAGCAAGGGTAAAGAGAAGCAAGCCCTGAGAGGTTAAGTGTTGGCCAGAGCACATGGCTTTGTTTCTCTGTCTGGAATGTCAACTGTCAGACAACCAGGGCCACAGCTTTCTGCTGTGCCCCTTCCCAGGTCACTGGGATAAACCATAGCTTTTACTGCCCACTCCTAAAGGATTGTCCACCAAATATTTGTCTTCCTTCTGGCTGAAGGGAGTGCCAGCTACAATTCATTTCTCTCTTCTCCCAGCTGAACCCTGCCATGAGCTCACATCTGCAGAGCTGTGTCTGTGTTTCCTTTGAGCTCTTTTTTCCTTTTCACCTCTCCGGTTTACTCCCACTTGCACACCTTTGGATGTTTCAATGCATAAATCTCTCATATGTGTTTATGTTGAGCAAGGAATCCTTTGTTGAATTATAGCTATTCATATTGTTGAAACTTCAAGGGGAGAGATCAAGGGGACCTCTTACAACTCCATTCCTGTGATGCCATTCTGACCATCAGTAGGGTTAAGAACATTATTCTGTGCTACATAAATAGGTGGGTGAAGAATTTAGTTTTAAGGCAAATTAATTTTTAAGTAAAAATGACAGAAAATGTTAACACCATGCAAGTTCTTAGGGAGTTATGTTACCTGAGTTTATCATGAAAAATCTACCCTAAATGGGCAAAACTGTTAAAGTAAGAGCAACATAAGACCTTTTGTTCTTATGGGTAGTTTGGTTCCAGTTTCTAATTATATACATAATTAATGTGAAGTTTTCAGTCAGTTGATTAAAAATACAATATGTTAGTTTTTTAATCCACTAATTTACTATGGTACATTTACATGATGGAATACTATGCAGCAGCAAGAAATAAGGATCACTTATCCTTCGTGATGGCATGGATGGAACTGGAGAGCATTATGCTAAGTGAAATAGGCTTGGCAGTGAAAGACAAATACCACATGATCTCACCTATAAGTGGAACCTAATCAACAAAACAAACAAATGAGCAAAATGGAGCCAGAGACTTGAAAACAAAGAACAAACCCCGACAGTGACCAGAGAGGAGGGAGAAGGGGGTTACGAGGGATAGAAGGGGAAAGGTCAAGTCAAGGAACATGTATAAAGGACACTTGGACAAAGTCAAAAGGGGTAGGTTCAAGGATGGTAGGAGGGAATGGGTGGGGCAGGGGGCCATGGTGAGGTGAAAATGGGGACACCTGTACTTGAACAACAATAAAAAACTATAAAATATATTAGATCTTAAACACTGGTTATCAGTACAAAGTTTTTAGTCATATTTGTGTTTTTACTTAGGTGCAATAAATTTGTATCACAGTTTTTATAAACTGAAACAGGAGACTTCATAACCATTAAACATTCTTGTTCAAGAAATATGAGAGTCATGGAATTGTGAGCAAAACAGATTGAAAGATAATCATGAACTCTTAATATGATTATGAGCAATATTTATATATTCAAAACAAGTGATAACATTTGTTAGTATTTATTTTGGCAATCAAAATAAACATGGAAAATAAAGGCTATTGGTGCAGTCCAGCAGACCCCCGGGATATTTGGCTTGAAGCATATAATATGCAAGATCTTGTGAAATCTATTGCTGGAGGATGCTTTTAAATTAGAATACGAAGTCACAGACAGGAAACGAAACTAGCCTTCTAGGTCCTGTAGTTTTTAGGTGATAAAACCCTAACTCAGCGTGAACCCTTTTAGGTCTTTGAAAGTTACCTACTTGTTTGATCTTTCCTGCCAAACTATAATCAACAAACTATATATCCCTACCCAATACTACCTAATAAAAAACCTACTCAGATGGCAGCTCTGGGCACTCTCCCCTAGAAAGAGTGGCCGTTCTGTTCCTATTCCTCCACAGGACTCAGTAGTCCGTGTGTATTTCTCTCACGTCTCAAGCATCTGCAGCACTCGTGGTTACCGCAGGCCAGTGACCGTGACATATTGGTACATATTCTGAATATCTAGAGGTCAAACATAATGGGGAAAATACCTTTGTATATCTCAGAATATAATTTAATTGTTTTCTCTGGAACTTTAAAAGATCTTTAAACTTTTTCTGCATTCATTGTGTGTGTGTGTATATATGTGTGTGTGTATATACATATATATATACTATTCTTAAATGTTTCTTAAAAATGTAGCAACCTTAGATTGAATATGTTATTATTTTTATTGTTCAAGTATAGTTACCAGGGGCTTGAGTGTGAGGAAAGCTGGGGGATGTTGGTCAGAGGTACAAAGGGCAGTTATGCAGGATGTGTAGGTCTAGAGATCTAATGTGTATAACACAGTGACTATAGTTAATAATGCTTTTGATAATATAGTTGAATACTGGAAATTTGCTAAGAGAGTGGATTTCAGGTGTTCTCATCAAATCACATCATATATCTGAAGAGTATATATATGAAATTATATATATAATTTATATATACATATATAATTTTTGTTAAAAAATAAATACATTGGTAGTGTTAAATATTTCTGTTTTGATAGACTTTTGAATCAGAGTAAAACAAAGTAAGAGGTCATAAAGCATATGTACTCACACACACATTTGAGTAAATGAGTTTGGCTTTACTCTTTTGAACAAGAGTCTAAATTATGAATACACACTTATTTGCACTGCATAACATGTTTTGCCTTAATAGGTTGCCATTTTATTTGACAGATAATGTGAAAAAAGAATTGCTTCTCCAGAATGCCACATTGATTGATTATTCAGTATTTTTAACTTTAAGAAGTGAGTGATAAAAAAAATTGACTCTAATTCAGACTCCAAACAGTGACATATCTCAAGTGATTTACATGATTGTTTACATACATTGATCAAATGAATGTCAATTAGATTAACATGGGAAATAAGCAAGTCTTTGTTTTGAATTGTGTCAATTTTTGACAGCACACATTACATACAGTGGGTAAGTCCAAACACTCAATTAATTTGATTTTTTAAATACCAGATATGTGTCACAGCAAAACAAAATTGGCTCTACACTGTGCCAATAGTTCTTCACTATCTTAGCAAAACAAAAAAATATCAAAGTTTGACGAATATCTTATTTTATTTTCTTAAGCCAAGGAATTGTTTCAACCATGTCTTTGATTCTGATGTGAGAGAAGCCAACACAGTTCCTTTCTCTTCAGTTTTCTCAATTTCTGAGGTAATTTTCTCTTGTTGCATGAATTTACTGACGTGGAGTTACTTCTTTCTAGAAGCAATATTTAAAATTATTCCCAATATTTAAAATTCTGAGGTACAGGCTCACAATAATGCAACCAAGTTTTGAATAAAACAACAACAAAAACATAAAGTTTAACAATGTGAACTTCTATTTGACTTTTCTGTGATTTCTATTCCTAACATGATATTAAATTTACTGGGTTTTGCCTCATAATTATCTTTTGTTATAATTTCTTCCCTGTCTTCTCAAAAATTTTCCCATCTCTATACTCATTTAAAATCCCATCTCTCAAATCTAGCACTGACTGATTATGCAGCTCTCATTCCATTCTAGCCTGATATATAGAAACAGGTGTCCTGGGTCACATAGCCAATATGTTCTGCCAATTCAGACAAACAAGAGAAAGGGTTATTTTAGCACTAGACAAATACAAATAACACTATGGAGATGATCTTTTTTAATATCTCTATCTTTTTACCTGCTAATGTTCTTAGAAAGGAATACATCATGTCCAGACCTGCCATTACTTTTTCCATGGGGTGGGTGGAGGGGGGAAAGAAGCTGAATTAGAGTATTTGGACATGCAAAGTTTACTAGAACCAAATTATCATTATAACTCTATTCTTTTTCTGTAAGCTATTATTAAGTAGCAGCTAGGAGCCACCAGAGGGAAAATAAAGGCAGGACCCTCACCATTGCAATCTAACAAAGAACTTAATACAGGGACTTCCAGCCAAGATAGAGGCATAGGTAGACACACTGTGCTTCCTCACACAACCAAAGTAAGGACAACAAAAATTTAGGAGCAAAAAAACCAACCAGTACTGACATAAAATTGAACTTCATGGAAGTCCGACAATCAAGGAGTTAAAATAGACACATGCATCCAGACTGGTGGGCGGGTGGAGTCAGGCAGCTGGGCAGAGAGGGGTCGTGGCAAAAAAAGCAGTGGCTGGTGGACCCCAGGCGTGGGATGGCAGCAGGCAAAACCAGCGATGCAGCAGATTGTCCATGGGCGCAGCCCACAAGGCAGCTGGTGGACTGGGCAGTTTCACATTCACACACCGATAAACCAGGCGAAACTGGGGAGCAAGACAGACCAAGTAACCCAGGGCTCCAGCATGGGGAAATAAAGCCTCAAAATACCAATTGAAAACACCTGTGGGGGTTGAGGTGCTGGGAGAAACTCCCAGCCTCACAGGAGAGTTTGTTGGAGAGACCCACAGGGTTCTAGAATCTACACAAGCCCACCCACATGGGAATCAGCACCAGAAGGGCCCAGTTTGCTTGGGGGAAGCAGCGGAAGGGACTGAAATCCAGCCCAGAGCAGAGCAAGCACCATTGTTCCCTCTCAGACCCCTGCCCCACATACAGCATCACAACCCAGCGACTGGGTTGCCCTGTCCTGGTGAACACCTAAGGCTCCACCCCTCACTACCTAACAGGTGTATCAAGACAAAAAAAAAGGATGGAATAGAAGAATATATCAAAGCTCCACAGCAAATACAACCAAGTGTTGAACAGATAGCCAACCTATCAGATGCACAATTCAAAGCACTGGTGATAAGGATGCTCACAGAATTGGTTGAATTTGATTGCAAATTAGATGAAAAATTAAGACTACACTAAGTGAAATAAAGGAAAATGCACAGGGAACCAATAGTGATGGGAAGGAAACTGGGACGCCAATCAATGGAGTGAACCAGAAGGAAGAAAGAAACAACCAAACAGAAAAGAATGAAGAAACAAGAATTCAAAAAAATGAGGAGATGCTTAGGAACCTCCAGGACATCTTTAAACATTCCAACATCTGAATTATAGGGGTACCAGAACGAGAAGAGGAAAAACAAGTGGAAAAGATATCTGAACAAATAATAAAGGAGAACTTCCCCAATCTGGCAAAGGAAATAGACTTCCAGGAAGTCCAGGAAGCTCAGAGAGTCCCAGAGAAGTTGGACCCAAGAAGGAACATACCAAGGCACATCATAATTACATTACCCAAGAATAAATGAAGGAGAGAATCTTAAAAGCAACAGGAGATAAGGAGACAGTTACCTACAAAGGAGTTCCCATCAGACTGTGAGCTGATTTCTCAAAAGAGACCTTACAGGCAAGAAGGGGCTGGCAAGAAGTATTCCAAGTCATGAAAGGCAAGGACCTACATCCAAGATTGTTGTATCCAGCAAAGCTTTTATTTAGAATGGAAGGGCAGATCAAGTGCTTCTCAGCTAAGGTCGAGTTCAAGGAGTTCATCATCACCAAGCCCTTATTACATGAAATGTTAAAGGGATTTATCTATGAGTAGCATAGATGGTAGGTAGAAAATAAACAGGGCGGAGGGCAAGAATGGTATGGGAAATGTAGAAACTAAAGAACTTATAAGTATGACACATGGACACGAACTTAATGGGAGAATGTGGGTGGGAGGGGGTGTGCAGGGTGGAGGGGAGTGAAGGGGGGAAAAGGGGCAATGGTAATAGCATAATCAATAAAATATATTTTTTAGAAAAGAACTTAATACAGCAGGCTAGAAGCAAAAGGAGACACGTCTCACCAATTAACTCAGCAGTCTTAAGCCAGGTTTGATAAGATTGCCAAGTGTCCTGAATATCAGCAGCAGGAATAACACAGAAGGTGAGTTCTAGAGATTGTGCCGGGAAAGGGAGGCCTCTGTAGCAATCTCACTAAGATTGCCAATGTTCCAAACATCACAAGCAGGGATAGAGCAGGAGGAGGGGAGTCCTTAAGACTCTGTGCTGGGAAAGGGAGCCTCTGTAACAATTTCACTAAGACAAAGAGCCTTTCCTAACTGGGAAAGAAAGGCTTTGTATCTGTGCATTATTCCCAAGGTTTAGAAGAGGGAGGTGAAAGGGAAACCTAACAGCTAACTGAGGTATATAACCCCTAAACCCTATTACCTGGCATACTTAGATTAGCTAAATAGCCACTTGTAACCTCGGCTCAAGTGTCTAGAACAAATTTACTAACAACTTTATTTCTTCTATACATAGGTCACTATGGTAGCTTTTTGCTCAAGTGTTTTATTTCATGGATAAACTTTCCATCTCATTTCTATTATACGTGTTTGTTTCTTGATTGAATTTTTCTCTTGTTGGCACAAGAACTGAGGGGGAGAGGAGGGAGGTTTCCTGTCTCTAGTCTCTGTCTCTGTAACACTATTATGGCTTTTCTTTTTTAATATTCTTTCTCTTTCCTCCTGGTCTCTATGCAATTTTGCTATAACACAAAAGCACAGGGTGGTTGGAGAGGAAGTGAAGTGACAAATTTAATAAGAAAATGTTAAATGGTAGTAGCCTGTGGTAAAATAATAAATCAGCAGAGGAAAGTAAAAAGATAAAATATGGATGTAACACTCATGATAATAATTGTATAAAAGTTGATTCCTCACTTAGGAGAGGCCTGTGAGTTGCCAATAGAGGATGCTTCCATCTTGTTCCAAAATCTCATTTGAAGTCTAATTGGACATCATAGCTGGGAAATGAGAATAGAGCTGTGTAGTGGAAATTAAAGTTAGAGGTTGACACATGTCATCTTTCCTCGAAGATCATAGTGAAACTAGTCAATGGTTTTTACTAACTGTAATGAGTCTGGAAAGTGGAGTCTGCCATGTACCATGGAACTGAAATAGGAAGATAAAATATAAGATGCTCACTTAAATTTGATACACACACACACAAAAAAAACATTTTTAATATACAATAGGATGTACATGTATACCATGACACCACACCAGGAAGATAAATAATCTAATTAAAAAATGGGCAAAGGACCTGAACAGACAATTCTCCAAGGAGGACATACAGAGGGTCCATAGACACATGAAAAAAAGCTCTGCATCACTAGTCATCAGAGAGATGCAAATTAAAACCACAATCAGATACCATTTCACACCTGTCAGAATGGCCATCATTAACAAATCAGCTAACAGTAAGTGCTGTTGAGGATTTGGAGAGAAAGGAACCCTAGTACACTGTTGGTGGGAATGCAATCTGGTGCAGACACTGGAAAACAGTAAGGAATTTCCTCAAAAAACTAAAAATAGAACTACCTTTCAATCCAGTGATCCCACTGCTGGGACTATACCATAAGAATTCTGAAACACCAATTCAAAAGGAACTATGCACCCTAATGTTCACAGCAGCATTATTTACAATAGCCAAGTACTGGAAGCAGCCTAAGTGCCTATCAGTAAATGAGTGGATAAAAAACTATGGTACATTTACACAATGGAATACTATGCAGCAGAAAGAAAGAAGGAGCTCCAAACACTTCATGACAGGATGGATGGAACTGGGGAGCATTATACTAAGTAAAGTAAGCCAGGCAGTGAAAGTCAAATATCATATGATCCTGGAACCTAATCAACAAAACAAACAAATGAGCAAAGCAGTACCAGAAACTTGGAAATAGAGAACAAAGAGAAAGTGACCAGAGTGGAGAGATGAGGGGGATAACAAGGAAAGGAGGGGAAGGGGCAAAGAAGGAACATCAATAGAGAACTCATGGTTGCACACAATGAGGGGGATTCACTGTGTGAGTTGGGGGGGAGGGGCAGGGGTGAGCAATGGGAAAAAGGTGGGACAACTGTAACCAAATAAGAATTTTTAAAAAAGAAATTCAAATTTAACAAGCTGCTAAATTTTGCTACCCCACTGAGAAATCAAGATTAACTTGATATTGACAACCACCATTAATGTCTACAACAATCCTTTATTGTTATTATTTTTAATAACAAAACATTTGGTTCTCTTTCTTTCTCACACATTGAGTACACACACTTCCCCACATGGCAGACAGCCTACATCCTGTCCAGTCACAGTTCAAAAGTCCTGGGTAGTAGAAAAGCTGCACTGTCACCGGGTACATCAACCAGGCTTATGCACTAAATAAACAAGTTCTCGGACCTTCACACACTCAGTGTGCAATAATGGAATATGGATACACCAACTGCAAGAAAACCTTAGGTAGATAAATAAGTATGGGTGACACAGTAATTACAGGTTCTGACATTCCACCAGACAGAAAATATGAGGTTACCTGTCTTGGCATGGGGAGATTCCTTAATCAGTTTCTGTCACTCACTGCTCAAGGAGCTGTCATTTTCATTGTTTTGATTTGTTCATTTGTTTGTTTTGACTCTTTCAGTCTTTTCAGTTTCCTCTTTCGCCATTAACTTCATTTAAAATATGTGGAGCAAGGGACATAAAGGAAAAAATAAACAAATGGGATCTCATCAAAATAAAAAGCTTCTGCACTGCTAAAGAAAACAGCATTAAAATGAAAAGAGAACCAACCATATGGGAAAACATATTTGACAATGATACCTGGGACAAGAGTTTGATCTCCAAAATATATAAAGAACTCGCACAACTCCACTCCAGGAAGACAAACAATCCAAATAAAAAATGGGCAAAGGACCTGAACAGACACTTCTCCAAGGAGGACGTACAGAGGGACCAGAGACACATGAAAAGATGCTCAGCATTACTAGCCACCATAGAGATGCAAATTAAAACCACAATGAAATACCATCTCACACCAGTCAGAATGGCCATCATAACCAAATCAACAAACAACAAGTGTTGTAGGGGATGTGGAGAAAAGGGAACCCTAGTGCACTGTTGGTGGTAATGCAGACTGTTGCAGCCACTGTGGAAAACAGTATGGAATTTCCTCAGAAAACTAAAAATGAAATTGCCTTTTGACTTGGCAATTCCACTGTTGGGATTATATCCTAAGAACCCTGAAACACTAATTCAAAAGATTCCATGCACCCTGATCTTCATAGCAGCACAATTTACAATAGCCAAATGCTGGAAGCAACCTAAGTGCTCATCAGTAAATGAGTGGATCAAAAAACTGTGGTACATTTACACAATGGAATACTGTAGGGCCCAAAGAAAGAAGGAGCTCTTATCCTATGTGACAGCATGGACGGCACTGGAGAGCATTATGCTAAGTGAAATAAGCCAGGCGGTGAAAGACAAATACCATATGATCTCACCTTTAAGTTGAACCTAATCAACAAAACAAACAAGCAAGCAAAATATAACGAAGGACATTGAAATTAAGGTCAAACTGACAATAACCAGAGGGGAGGTGGGAGAGGATAATGGGGGGAAATGGGGAAGAAGTTTCAGGAACATGTACAAAGGACACATGGACAATGCCCAAGAGGGGTAGGATCAGGGGTGGAGAGTGGGAATGGCTGGGGTAGCGGAGAGTGGTGGAGGAAAAATGGAGACAAGTATACTTCAATAACAATTAAAAAAAAGAAAAAGAAATACAATATGTGGTGAGTCTGGCCATTGGGTGGGACTTCATAAAGTTAACAGTTATATTCATATACATTGAAATATTAAGAAATACACATACATATGTATTGTCTTCTGTTTGTGATTTATAACTTAATGATGGCCACATGAAGACCATCTGAAACATTCAGCTTGGGTGCCAAAGTCCTGCTCAAAAAGACTCAAAGTAATACAAAGTAATAGTCAGAATGATACTTAGCTGAAGACTCAAGGGTAATCATAGCACACTAACATTCTGACTCCTTCCATATAGCTACAGACTGAGTAGGTTTCTTCGAGCCTTCTAATTTGTTGCAGATGAAAGCTTTTGCTTTTGCTTTTGCCTTCAATCTTTCCTTCAACTGTATGTTTTAGAGGAAATTGCTTTGGCAAAAAAAATTATCCATTTCTTCATGTGAGATAATCTCATAATCAGGAATTGTCTAAGAATATATATAAAATGTAATATATGAAACTACAAAAAAAGAAGATTGAAAATTCCTGTTTCCTGGGACATTTATATTTCGTATGAATTGACCAATATTTTAAAAATTGTTCAGAAGAATTTTCAATAAAAATATACCAAAAACAAAGGAATAATGCAACACTCCTTTAGAAAATATACAGCAATAAAATATTTTTTTTTACAATTAACTAATTGCATAGGAAATTAACCTGGCTGCATAAGGAGAACAGAAGTCTTTTAGATTTGACTCATGAAGGTCATCATGTTTTTGTGATGGAAATTATATTGCAGAACTTAAGTGCAGTTCTTATGGGAAGAACACATTTTACTGAATAATTTACTAATAACTCTTATACTATTAAATGTTTTCCCTCTGCAATTTAATTGTTCTTATTTAAATGTGCTTTCTCAGTTGTAAACAAAATGACACTCTTGCAGGTGTCAGTGGAAGAGACATATTTTACATGAATATGTCAATAAAAGTGAAATGAGAAATATTCAGAATAACTGTGATGAATATTTGTAAGAGTATATGACTTTTTTTACATCTTAAAAATGCTGCTAAAAACCACAGGGCAAGAGTTTTACAATTGATGAAAGTACATATAAGTTTATGTTTATCATGGCTTTCAAATTATTCAAATGATATAATTTATAATGTAGAAAAGCTTGACAAATTCTGGTCACACTAGTTTTTCAAGTGGAATTTTCTACCTCAAAAGTCTGTCACTATCTAATTAAAATGCTAATTAGTATTGACAAGACTTGGAAATTTTACCTAGCTATTATTGAACCCTAATCTGGAAAATGATAATTATGAAAAAGTCTCATATTTCCACACAAGACAAACTACTGCTTTAATGCCTGCTTAGAGATGTATTTTCCAGTTAATATTTGATTTTAGCATTAAACTGTGAAATCATTTAAAAATTACTATATTTTATAGAACAGATTGTCATAAATTGCTAACATCAGACTATCCTTTTATTACTCATATTGAGCTGGGACTTTAACAAGATTGATTCTAAGATTATTAAAAGAAGTTCCTTTATATTCTTGACAATTATGTCAAATTATGGGCAATTGTAAAGACTTACTGTATATTATTTCCCTTAGGTGAGTCTATTCTTTAGTTTTTCATTCTATAACATCGATTTCTCTCTCCTATTCTGTCACCAGCTCCACATTGTATAAATCATGGTGGATTTCCAAGATCTGAAAAAGTTAGCATTCATTCCCTCATTCTTCTTTTTTGAGAATTCTGTGAAAAATCTTCCATGTATATTTTCCCTCAGGTTGATTGTGTACAAATACAGCTTTGTATTTTTTATTGAAATCTGGATCATGTATAGATTAATATAATACTTATATACATGTATTGAATTTGAATTTTTATCTGAGCATTTTTATTTCTATTTCTTCAAGGCTTTGTTAAGAATGCCAGTCTTTAAAGTTTTTACATAAGTGTTTACATTTAAAATTTATTTCTATGCCTTTATGATTTTTGTTTTTTTAATTGTATACCTTGGTTTTTTTGAACAGAAAAACAGTTTATTTCAATAATTCCATTCGGCCTCTTTAGTGAAAGTTTCTATTCTTATAATATTTCCAATGTTCTCTTAGGTTTCTCAATTATATAAATGTACCCTAGCTATTACTATCTTTAGATAATAAAACATTTAAACCTCCCATTTTTTTTGCTCATTGTCCTCTTCCATTCTCAAAGCCAGCAATGACCAGTGAAGCATCTCTTATGGTGCACCAGTCTAGCACTAACTCCTCTCTCTCCAGCTTTCATATGTAAAGGAGGCTTGTGCTTGCAGTGGGCTCACCCAGGTATTCCATGAAACGATCTCCTTACTCTAAGGTCAGTGGAAGAGCAACCTTATTTCCATTTTCAGCTTTAATTCTTCTTACCATCCATGTAGCATAACATAGTCATGTGTTCCAGGGTTTAGGACTTGGACATCATTGAGTGACTATAATTTTGTCTATCGCACCCAATTTTTATTTTTCTGGTCTGTTTAGGCTGATAGATAAGTACCACCAATGTTGACAATCTGCCCTGGCTGGTGTAAGTCAGTGGATTGAGTGTGGGCCTGAAAGCCAAAGGGTCTCTGGTTCAATTCCCAGTCAAGGCACATGCCTAGGTTGCGGGACAGGTCTGCAGTTTCTCTACCTCTCTTTCTCCTTCCCTTCCCCTCTCTCTAAAAATAAATAAATAAAATCTTTTGAAAAAATGTTAACAATCTGATGTGAAAGGAGCACTCTATTAAATTTTGTTTCATGTATATACATATTAAAATGTAAAGACATTTTCTATAATTCTACTTTTGAGTTCTATATAAATAAAAACTAGATGTTGAATTTTAACAGATATACTTTCAGTACATATGCAGATCATTTTTTCTTTTAATGTGAAAGTTATATTGCTAAGTTTCCTAATACAGAGCTACATATTTTTCCAAGCAAGAAACCTATTTGATCCTCTAATACTATTTCAAAGGTCTGTTTTAAGTTTTATTAATTTTATTTTATATTTTTTCATTAATATTTATAGGTAAGACTGTTTTTTGTTTAAAACTATCTTCACTGTTTTTGATGACAAAATTTATTTTTTTCAAAAAAGATATAAGCAAGTCTTTTATTCCCATTCTCCACATTAGCATAGAGTAGTAGAACATGAACTATGTGTTAAATACCAGTATATGCTATAATTTGCCTGTAAAATAATCTGGACCTGGTGCATTTTGCAAGTAAATTTTTGATCGTTTTTTTTTCCCATTTCCTCTATGGCGATTATCTGTTTGTTTTTTTAAATCTCTTTCCTTTTATTTTGTGTATTTTTTAGTCAATTACTGATCAACCAATTACATAAAAATTTCCAAATTTTCAGTAAATTTAAAATGAACTCTAATAATCTGTTTCTCAGTGACAATCAACAAACAAGTCTCATCTCAGTATCTGCATTTCTATATTTGATGTCAACCTACATAAAATTTTGAATATCTGCCAATAACTGAGATCTTTACTTATCAAAGTCATGTGGAAAGTCAGCAGGTTACCCTACTGAGTGAGTGTGTCTCTGACTGGTGAGCATAGTTCTCTTTATATAGTAAGGATAGATTCAGTTTGTCTTTGGAGTTGAGATATAAGTGTGCTTAAAGTTCTTTGACATGTAAAATAAATTTTAAAAGATGCTAAAAATAAGTGGAATAAAATGTCAGTAGATAATGGTATCAACATTGAATAACAATTAAAATGATAAAGTTGAAATTATTGTTTATTTTAGTACATTGGGGATATGCTGGCTAGAAATGGTCTCTTTAAACAGAGTAGCATGATGATTGGATGTTGACTTTTTGGACACCATGAAGTTCAAATATTGGTGGATTTTCTATAGCATCAGAGGACCCCCTAATTTATTAAAGTGAATTTTTTCCTGATGTGATTATTATTTATTGGAGGCCACATAAAGGTATATTTATTAGAGAAAGGGCATCCCTAGCTGGCTGACTTTCAGAAGGTAGAGACTGAAACTGATTTTTTGTTTCATGAAAGTCATATTCACTGAGCCGAGCTGTCATTGACCGAACAGTTTGAAACCGTTCGAGTGAGCACTTGTTACTATAGCTAAAATAGATATTCTTTTCCTAATTTGGTGGGACATTTTTGTTCTCAGTCACTCCTTTCACGCATCAGGACAAACTATCAAGTATTGTCCAGATCTTCATTATCGTCAATTCTCTTTGTAGAGAAGGTTTTGAAAGGCTTTTGATATTCAGTGTGTGCATCACTAGCACTTCATCCTGTTTTTAAAATACAATTTGCTTTTCTAAGCCATTTTATGTTCACAGAAAAAATGAAAGGAACATACAGAGATTTCCCATACCCTGTCTGCCCCCATATATGCACAGCTGTCCCAATTATACATTTCCTCCTTAGTTCCTTTGCTCTAATTTATTAACCTACACATCATTATCACAAAAGCCCATAGTTTGCTACCCCATCCTTCTTCTGTCTCTATAGTCTTGCCTTTTCTGGAGTGTCATCCTGTACATTTGGAATTATGCAGTATGCTTCTTTTACATAGCTATTGGTATTTCCCCATGTCTTTTCATGGCTTGATAGCTCATCTCTCTGGGAAATAATAAGTAATATTTCATTGTCTAGATTGATATATTTGCCTGCTGAAGAATATCTCAGTTGCTTCTAAGTTTTGGTATTATGAATTCCAAATAAATAAATTATAAATAAAATGCTATAACATTCATGTGCTGGTTTTTGTGTGGACCTAAATTTTTAAGTCTTTTGGATAAATACCAAGAAATGACTGCTGGGTCCTATGGTAACTGGGTGTTCAGTTTTTTTTAGAAACTGCCAAACTACATTTCAAAATGTCTGTACCATTTTGCATTCCCATTATTGAAATTGCGGACCAGTTATCACATAACATTTCAACCCAAACCTTTGCACTAAGAGATTTGATTAAATCTAGACTGGCTTCTACTTACATAAGGCTGTGTTTCTAGGATGATACCAAGACTCCCATTAAAATATTTGTCTGAGAAAACTCAACACTGCCAGGAGAATTTACTGTTTGTTTTGGCCAACTTCTGATAATAGGTACATGACCACCCTTTCTTAGAGCATTTCCTAAAAAGGGCTTACAATTGTGAATATATATCTCCTATAAATCAATAATGTATCTGTTAAGGAACTGGGGGGTCATTCCTTTGAAATGTAAAGATCAAGAAGTGTAGTTCTATCTCCAAGTCACTGTTATGGTATAGATTCCTAACTTCTATAGAAATAGAAACGGAAGGCTCTGTGGTTTAAGAGAGTTTTATTTCTTTCAACAAGAGCAATATCTGTGGGGCTCAGCAATAGATTCCCTCTCACTCATACCATCTCAATTTTGAATACAGAGATTACATCCCAGTAGTCACTGACCTATTTCATCACAGAGGAGCCTGCCCATCCTGGATATATAGTCAGGGTCACTACAGCCCTCTCAGATCTAGCTTAATAGTATTCAAAGTATATTTCTACAAATTCTTTGTTGAGGACTGAGGATCCTGTATAAGGACACCAGTCCACAGGAGTGGACTTAACAAGTATTACATGACACTGCTGCTTTAGCAAAAGCTTTCAGTGGCAATGTGTATCTAGCCTGTCCTTGTACTTTCAAGTATTTTCAGGTTGTAATGATGTAAAGCATGGATAAATTTTGTTTCTCCCATGAATTCAATACCAGAGAGAGACCTTTTGCTAAACAGGGATTAATGGAACCAAAACAAATTTCCAAAGTCAAAATATTGAGCCCTTAGTTCTATACTCTGCATATTAAGTATTCTTACTTTTTATAAATACTACAAAGTTCCTTAATATAACCATTGCTCTAAAATGTAATAGCCAAACTACATTGCCATAATAATCCCCTATGTTCCTTAATTTTCTTGATTTCTTATTCTGTTAGTAACAGGCCTCCCCTAATCTCTCCTGATTGTCACTTTTATGGTGATTTATGTCTTAGTCTGTTTCTCCTCCACTTTCCAATTAATCTAGCCCACATCCCTATTCATGAAGCAGCATTGACAGCTTTGATATTCTGTTTTGACCTGGTCAGAAGGAAGCAGAGGTAGGGCTTGTGGGACTATATTTATCAACTCTGCATAAGTGAAGAGTAATGTCCTACACCTTCACACTCCCCCTCACTCACTGACTCACTGAGAGCAATTTCCTTTCATGAGAAGAGCCCTATACTGTATTTGTATAGTATTTTTACTATACCTTCTCTATGTTTAGATACACAAATACTTACTTTTGTGTTACAATTGCCTGCAGCCTTTAGTACAGTAACATGTTGTACAGGTTTGTAACCTAGGAGCAAGAAGATGTACCATATAGCCTAGGTGTGTAGGCTGTACTATCTAGGTGTGTTTAAATGAACTGATGATGTTCACACAACAAAATTGCATAATGAAGGAATTTCAGAACATAGTCCTTTTAAATGATGCATGGCTATAGTTGATGTTTCAGTATGCTCAGCTTTTCTTTGTTGTTAGAACATAGTGGTGACTTCCAAGCTTCTTAAGTGCTGGGGTAGTAACTTGAAACCCTACTTATTTTCTTAATCACTTGTTGAAAAATTTGCTGGGATAGTGGCTTGTCAGACACATTTGTAAATTGAGGAAACAGACAGAGAACTCCTGTGATACAAACAAGTATGGACAGGAAAACTATATAAGGGAGTAGAAGACAACCCAGAATCACAACTGAAGAATTTCCAGGCTTGACTTAATAAATAAATGCCAGTGAATTCTTGAATCTATCTTCAGTAGTGAGGTTGTTTTCTTTCTAATAGAACAATGAAAAGGATGTTCATGAAAAGGAAAATTAGGGAGGAGTCTGAGAAAACATCTTAGTAATACTATAAATACTTGGAGACATTAAAATCATGAAGCTGATAAGAAAGATTAAAGAAAGAGGAGAGGTCAAAAAGGTCAGGTTATGTGGGCATATTTTACAAAGACTTGATATCAGTGGTGTAATTACTCTGCAACATGTAATGCAGCATAGGAAGACCATGTTGTCTGGATTTATGTTGGATTTTTGGTTCAGGATTTTATAATGTTTTAAATCTGATTTAATGTTTTAAATCTCATAATTCTCTGTAGGAAGATTCAATCTTCTAGTGTGACTAGCAGTCAGTAGCAGTGTGACTGCTGTATATATTGGTGACTACTATATTCAAACCAAAACTCTAATTAATTTATTGCTATATCTGTGAAAATATTATTTTAAGAAACATTTCTTTAATATTTATTTTCTCTCCTTTAAATTAACTTTTTTAAAGATTTTATTTATTTATTTTTAGAGAGGTGGAAGGGAGAGAGAAAGAGAGGGAGAGAAACATCAACGTGTGGTTGACTTTTGCGTGCCCCCTACTGAGGACCTGTCCCTCAACCCAGGCATGTGCCCTGACTGGGAATCGAACCAGTGACCTTTTGTTTTGCAGTCCAGTACTCAATCCACTGAGCCATGCCAGCCAGGGCTAAATTAAATTTTTAACTAATTTCTGCTAGTGGTTATTTTTGAAATGAAAGTTTTGTATCTGTCAAATTAAGAACAGTTTTCTTTGATTTTATATAATAGAACTTCATCTAATTCAAAATGTGTCTCAAAAAACTGTGGTTCCTTTACACAAAAGAATACTGCACAGCAGAAAGAAGGAAGGAACTCCTACCATTTGCAACAACATGGATGGAATTGAAAGAGCATTATACTAAGTGAAATAAGCCAGGTGGTGAAAGACAAATACAATATGATCTCACCAATAAGTGGAACCTAATCAACAAAACAAACAAATGAGCAAAACAGATCCAAAGACTTGGAAATAAAGAACAAACTGACAGTGACTAGAGGGGAGATGCAGGGGGATAATGGAGGAAAGAAGGGGAAAGGGCAAGCAAAAGAACACAAATAGAAGACTCATTTGCATGAAAAATAGGAAAGATTGACTGTGGAGTTGGGTGGGATGGGGTTGGAACTGAACAATAAAGGAATGTGCCTCAGTGACTCCACTGTGTGGTCTTTTTACATAACAGAAAATTCAATCTTTATAAAATGGAGAATAATTTCTTCTTTTTAGAAATTATTTTTTAAAACCATATACATTTCATTATTTCTAAAAATTTTATCTCTATATTTATCTATAATTTTTATTATGTTTTATAATGAAATGCTCATCTTCTCCTCTAATTGGTTATTGCATATATCATTGAATTAAAAGTATTCAACCTGCAGTATGATTTGATAACTATAATACACTATAATATATAATTTGGAAATATAAATAAATTCAATATTAATAACAGAAGGTGCCACTTTAGTTGTACATTGAAAACAACCACATTATGTATTTTTATATATACTATAACTTATAGTATATATCATATAAAGAGGGTTAGTAGAAATCATATAATATCATCTTTGATATATATTTTTTTCTTCACAATTGATTTGTGTTGTCATTAATTTAATTTTCTTGTATTTCAGTCCCTGTTTTTTTATTGTTGTTATTCTTGTTGAATTTTACAACCTACCTTTGTGTTACTTCAGTAGAAAGTTGGCAGATGGGTAATTTTTTGAGTACCAAATTTCTATTTTAAAGAGCAGTAGCTTATCTCCTTAAAGTATGCTTACACTTAGAATTTAGTAATATGCTAATTCTCATCCTCTACCTGTTATTTATTTCAGTTTCCATTATTTTTATTATGCATATTCCTCTATTATTATTCTATTCTTCCTTTGTGTCTTTTTTTAAATATTAATATTATTCAAACATAGATTTCTTAAATTATTCTCATACTACAGATTCCCTCATTAGATATTTTTGTCTATCATTGACTATTTGCTCTTGACTCATGCTTTTATAACCATGTATATAATAAATTCTCTTAGAAACTGCAGATACTTACATACAAATACCTGGTGGATATTTACCAATATTTCCAAAACATATATACATACAAGTACATATATATATATATATATTTAAAATTTGGTTACTAATTATACATTTAAATATAGTGTATCTTTGAACCATATGGAAGACAATATATGTACAAGAACATTTTGTATATAAAGTATTAGAATTTATGTTCAGAAGTTCTATGCATATTTGAAGCATTTGAACCTATACGATAAATGCATAAAATCATGTAATCACTGAATATTGTTTAAAAGTTATTGATTTGTTTTTACACTGCTAATTGTTAAGGTAAGATATTTTATTTTGTCTAATATATTTATTGTATGCATATAATGTTAAATATCTATTAATAATTAATTAATATTTCCATATTTATTCACCTTTTTTTGGCAAGTTTTAGAAGAATTGCTATATTCCCAAATACAGCAAATAGTTAAGCTCAGACAAGTTCCTTCTACATAACTTGGTTGAGACTTGTTTATGTGTAGTTCTTCAATGCAACTTAAAATTCATTGAATTTTGAATTCAGTTAACAATGGTTTTCTGCACATTAATATGGAAAGACACATAAATTTAATATTAAGGTCACAAATTGCCACATTTAACTTTTTATTTAAATTATTTTATTGTTGTTCAATTACATTTGTCTGTATTTTCTCCCCACCTCTCCTCCCACCCCGTCCAAACCCACTTCCCTCCCTTGCTTCCACCCTCCCCTCCTTGGTTTTGCCCATGTGTCCTTTATAGTAGTTCCTAAAAACCCTTCTCCCCACTGTCCCCTCCCCCTCCCTTCTGCGTATTTTAACTGTTGAAAACAAACCTCTCCTGTCCTGACAGATGTGGTTCAGTTGGCTAGGTATTGTCCTGCAAAGCAAAAGGTTGCCAGTTCAATTTCCAGTCAGGGCAGGTGCCTGGGTTGGGAGTTCATCCCAGGTTGGGGGTTCGGTCCTACATGAGAGGCAACCAATTAATATTTTTCTCTCACATGGATGTTTCTCTCCCTCTATTTCTTCCTTCCTCTCCCTCTCTCTAAGAACAAACAACTAAAATATTTTCAAAAAAGAAAACAAATCTCTCCCAACTATGCTAAAAAAAGAAATCTAAATCAATAAGAAGCTATATCTTAGTGAGTATGACTAGGCTTATGGTGCAAACAATGTAGGTTGCAGCCTCTTAAATAGGTGATTGAAGGAACAGAAAGTTCAGTGTGTCTGGAAAATTGATGGTTCTGTCAGAATAATATTACTGAAGATAAAAAAAATGAATAAACACTAAGAGATAATGCAAATGGATAAACAAATAATTCTTAAGGCTACAAATATATTCAGAACTTCTGTTATGATGAATTTCTATTAGCAAATATACTTAGATATGTTTGTCATCATTATTTAATACAATATGAGCATCTCTCATATAAAGTTCCCTAGAAGATAACTCTAGATATACACTATCATAAGACATGGAAGTTAAAAAGTTTGTAAAACTTTTAAAACTTATAAAAGTGGAAACATTTAAGTTTTTCTTTAAAAATAAACTATACTTTATAATACAGTATCAATAGTTATTGCAATTAATTTCATCACAATGGAAGCCATAGCTAATATTTTAATCACTTTATTAGTTTTAAAAAGTCTACAATTCTTATCAAAGTGGAAGAATACTTGAATTCTATGTTAAAGGAGAACTGACACCCCTGCCTGGTGTGGTTCAATGGATTGAGTGCCAGACTGTGAACCAAAGGTTACTGGTTTGATTCCCAGTGAGGTCACATGCTTGGGTTGTGGGCCAGGTCCCTGGTGGAGGACGCTTGGGAGGCAACCACACATTGATGTTTCTCTCTCTTTCTCCCTTCCTTATCCTCACTAAAAAAATAAAATAAAAATAAAACAAAATTTGAAAAAATATAAAATAAAATATATTAATAAAAATAAAAATAATAAAGAGGAGTGACAATGTATCTCTAATAATCAGGAAGTTTTCAGGATATTAGAATATTGGTCCTGCAATATGGAGAGAGACAGAAAGAGAGATAGAGAGATAAAACAAAAACATTATCAGTAAAAATTATAACCATAATTAAATAGCATTAGTAAATTGAAAAAGTGCTCTATGAGGATAGATACTGAGACTATTCTCAAATTAGATCTCTCAAATATAATTTAAGCACATGTCTCTTAGATAAGATATTGAGTAAATAAAGAATAGGAACTCCATGTCTCAATCAGAAATGTAGCAAAAGATTCTGAAGATGGCAGCCAAGTAACTGGAACCTGTGCTCACTTGCTTATGGACTCAGCATGGATTTTCAGCTGATCTTCTGACCACTGACCTGACCAATTAATGAAATCTCAGCTGACATGCATTTTTGAATCCAAGGAGTACAGAAAATTCTTTGCACCATCTAGTAAGAGATTTTATAAGTTAAGGGGAAAGTGCCTATGTGAGACACTTACAGCAAAAGAGAGAAGAGACAGAAATATGCAGCTTAGTGGCTCCCTCCCCTCCTGAAGTGGGGTGCTGGTCCCCTACAGGAAACCACCAACCCTAAGAGGGAGAGACTTGGAAGGATATACAAAGTCTGGGAGACTTAGGCTTCTCACAGAACAAGCATCACATCCATAGCTGCAGTGCTAACCAGGGAGGTTCCAAAGAGAAGCTCTATCTCCTAAAGCTGTCATAGACATTGGCATGCTGTGGACAGCCTTCGCCTTCACCAAGTGAGACTGTGTCATTTGGGGAGGTGGAGCATGTGGAGAACTGGCCCAGGGCTTGATGCTGTGGTGTGGGAGCCACACAGAGACTCTTAAAAGAGGAGCTGAGGCAAGGCTAGGCAGGGACACAGCATGAGCACAGCAACTTTACCAACAAAGACCAGAGTGAAATTGCAGATTTATCCCACTGAATCTAGCTGCACAAGAACAGAAAGGATGCTGAAGGGACTGTGGGACCCGATCCAGCATGGCTGGTGAGCAGGGGCCTGTGCAGAATGAAGAGTTCAAGCCTAGTCTCCTGTGAGAGTGGCAGGTGGGGACTGGAGGGCCAGGAGCTGAATGCCTGCAATTCATTGCAACCAAGCAGGTCTCTTCTCAGGCAGGCAAGCCCAACACCCACCTGCGGGATTGTAGGCTCTGCAGATCAGTGAGGCCAGGCTCAGGAGTCCCCGCTTGGCACATATACACAGGGAAAATGAGGACAAGCTCTGAAAGGGCCTTTTCTGAACTTGTATCACACACCATGAGCCACACTGGTTCCTCAGGCCCTGATTCTCCAAAACCAGCAGAACAGAGAGATTAGAGACAGGTACAACATGGAGTGTTCAGGATCCCATCCAGCCTCACTCTTATACAGAGCTGCTGTCAGCACCAAGCAGGAAAGAGCTGCTCCTTTTATACAGGTTGGCCCCTCACAGGAAACAGGCAGCTAATTCACCAGAAACTATACATTATTGGGAAAAAATTGGGACAGAACAAAACCTATGGTGGTGGGGTGTAGAAATGTTCCCATCATCTTAGAAAATTGAATAGCAGCCCTGAGGGTGAACCAGGGATTCCATGCCTCCATTCGCACTACAGACCCCCTCTGGAGGCAAGTGGAGGTGGTACTGGAAGTGCTCTTGGACATTAGATGAACAACTCCTGGAACATGGGTTGATGAAAAGCCAGCAAGGCAGAACAGTGGGGATCAGCCAAGCTTGAAGGAGGCAGCCACAGACAGTGGATCACTTGTAGTCTCAAACGGGCTCCTAGGACCAGACTAGAATGTTGCAGTCACCGTCCTGCGGTGACCGCAGACGTTGTAGATGGCTCGCGAGTGGCGAGAGAAACATACACATGGACTACCGAGTCCTGTGGAGGAATAGTGACGGCATGGCTACCTTCTCAAGGGGAGGGTGCCTCCGAGTGGCCTGGCCACTCTCTCAAAGGAGAGCGCCCTGAGCCGCCGCCTCAATAGGCTTGTATTAGGTAGTATTGGGTAGGTGAGCAGATACAGAATGTAGATTCATTGTCTAGCAGAAAAGATCAAAGCAGGTAGATAATTTACATAGGGTTCAAAAGTCTCGCGCTGGGTTTTGGGGCTAGTATCACCTAACAGGTACATGATTAATCT
>CM052538.1:111154630-111180093 GCA_028533065.1 Trachops cirrhosus
GTGATATCGATCACTCCCTCACTTCCACAGCCCCTTGAGTCTCTTCCCTGATGGCTTATTCCCACGTGATCATGTCTGTCTTAGGTCCATTCTTTCCAGAGAATGGTTGCCCGTCTTTGACTGTCCGATCAAGCTGAAGGGAAGAGCAGAGCAGGCAATGCCCATGTTCAGGGAAATAAGTTTTGTCTCCTTAGGCCTCCCAGTTCTGGAAGGTTTCTCACTCAGCCTTAGCCACGGGGGGTTACGGCTCCTGAAACCAGGCAGGGCGGACACCACACTAGGACACCATCTGACTTTACCAGGGGTGGATCCAGAAAGAGAAAACAGTGACAAGCATTAGACTCTGCTGAGACGAATTCTTCCATGGTCTTCTTCATTATTTGTGTTATTTTTTCCTCTTGCATAGCTTTTTAACATTTTTTTTTCAAGTTTGTTCCTATTATTTTACTATTTTAATTTTATTTTATTGGAAATGGGAGGGAGGAGGGGAGGGATGGGTGGGTGGGCTGGAATGGGAATAAAGGATAGAAACTGTACTGAATAAACTAAAATAAAAAATTTTTAAAAAGTACAGTAAAAAAAATCTCATCTTTTACTTTTCCCTTCTCTTACTCTATCTTGCCTTCTTCCTTCTTCTTCTTATTTTTGTTTTAAATTTTATTTTTTCCTTTTCTATGGCTTGTTTTCGTTTTACGCTCTTACTATTTATTCTCCCTCAAGCCTGTCTGTTTCTTGGCATTAATCATCTCACATTATTTTCCTTTTCTTATAGTATCCTTATTCTCTCTTCACCATTATTAATATTTGCTCGATTGTTGATGTAGTGGTCATTGTTTCATTTCTTTAATTTTATTCCTACATGTTCACTGTTATTGTATTTTAAATCTCAAATTTTACTCTTCCCCTCTCCTACTCCATTTTGCCTTCTTCTTGCCCTTTCTTTTTTTGTTTTAAATTTTATGTTTTCTCTCTCTTAGCCTGGTTTTAATTCCTCACTCTTATTATTTCTTTTCCCTCTATCCTTTCAAAAGTCAATTTTCCTTCCTTTAGGCATCTCATAATCTTTCTTTTTTTCTTTCTTTCTTTCTTTCTTTCTTTCTTTCTTTCTTTTTCTTTTTTCCTACTTAATCCCTTTTCACTTGTATTAATCTTTGTTCATCTGTCATTGACAGTTTTGTGGTGGACATTTTTCTTCAATTTCATTATTGTTTTTTCAGTATTTTTTAAGTTAATCTCACATTATACTCTTTCTTCCCTTTTATTACCTCATTTTGCTTTCTTCCCACCCTTTTTATTTGTAATCTAAAATTTATTTTCTTTCTTATTTTTGCCTTGTTTCTATTTCTTACTCTTATTATTTCTCTCATTCAACCCTCTCAAAATGATTCTTCTTTCTGTCAGTAATCTTATATTTGTTTTTCTTTTCTTATAATAGCTTTAATCTCTTTCCACCTTTATTAATATTTGCTCATTTGTTGTTAATAGTGTGGCTGTGGGTGGAAGTTATTTATATAAGTGTGGGTTTTGTTTCATGGATTGTTTTGTTCTAACAGCATCTGTATAAGAGAACACTAGATGTGGTGGGCGGTGTGACTCTCAGTCAGCAAGCCACAGGGAAGACCAAAACAAAGAATGACCCAATAACAACCAAAACCCAATTACAACAGGAGAGTCAACATAAATTGCATAAAGGGCATTCCTAGAGTACCCAGCTCAGGAGACCAAAGGGACTGCACCACTGAGTTCCACAGGTCTCCTAACATAGAAGTCCACACTATGAAGACAGGGGGTCAAAGCAGATCAATCTAATGTGAAGAAACAAACAAAAAGTCACCTAGAATGGGGAAACAAAGAAACAACCCCAAATCAAAAGGAAAGGGGGAATCCTCTGAATGAATGCTAAGTGAAACTGAGACATGTAATCTATCAGACACAAAGTTCAAAATGATAGTAATAAGGGCACTCAAGGAACTCAGTGAGAACTACAAGAAACTTAGTGGGAACTACATCATTATGAAAGAGGACATAGAAACTGAATAAGAGACAGGAAGAAATGAAGAACACAATATTAGAAATGAAGAATACGTTAGAAGAAATGAAAAGTGGGCTAGATAAAGTAGAGGCTTGAGTGAGCAAGTTGGAGGACAAGGTAGAAAAAAACACTAGATGGAGCAACAGAATAAATAAACTAATAATAATAATAATACAAGTAGTTTAATAAAGTTTCAGGACAACCTGAAACATAAATATTTGTATCATAGGGATACCAGAAGGAGAAGAAAAGGAACAAGGGATAGAAAAACTGTTTGAAAAAGTAATGACAAAAAACTTTCCTAATTTGGTGAGGGAAAAAGTCATACAAGTCCAGAAAGCACAGAGGGTTCCAATCAAAATGAACCCAAAGAGGCCCCCTTCAAGACATATCGTAATCAAAATGGCAAAATTTAAAGACAAAGAGAGAATCTTAGAAATGGCAAGAGAGAAAAAACTAGTAACATATAAGGCTATCAGGTGATTTCACAACAGAAACACTATAAGACAGAAGGGATTGCCAAAGTTATTCCAAGTAATGAAAAGCGAAGGCTTGCAACCAAGTCTACTCTATCCAGCAAGGATCTCACTTGAAATGAAGACAAAATAAGGAACTTCCCAGATAAAAAACAAAAAGACTAAAGGAGTATATCTCCACCAAACCAGCATTGCAAAAGATGCTAATGAGACTGCTTTAAGAAGATGAAAAAGAGAAAGAGAACACAGATAAAAATGGAAAAATGGCAATGGATAAGTACCTATCAATAATCACCTTAAGTATAAATGGATTAAATGCTCTAATCAAATGGCATAGGGTAGCTGAATGGATAACAAAACATGACACACATATATGCTGTCTACAAGAGACCTAGCTCAGAACAAAAGGTCTACACAGGTTGAAAGTGGAGCGATGGAAAAAAATATTCTGAGTAAACAGACATTAAAAAAAAAGCAGGGGTAGCCATGCTTATATCAGACAAAATAGACTTCAAAACAAAAGCCACTACAAGAGACAAAAAGGTCACTATATAATACTTAAGGGAGTAGTCTGATAAGAGGATGTAACCCTTATGAACGTGTATGAACTCAACATAGGAGCACCTAAATATATAAGGAAAAATTTAAAGGACTTCAAGAAAAATATCAACAACACAGTCATCAAAGGGGATTTTAACAGCCCGTACTCAACAATGGAGAGATCTTCCAAGCAAGAATCAACAAGGAATTTGTGTCATTGACCTGCACTCTAGATCAAATGAACTAAATTGATATATACAGAATCTTTCACCCCAAACAAGCAAAATATACATTCTTTCAAATGCAAATGGAACACTTTCAAAGACAGACCACCTGGTAGGACATAAAACAAGCCTGAAAAAATTCCACAAAATTGAAATCATATCAAGCATCTTCTGGGATTATCACAATGGCTTGAAACTAGAAATCAATCTCAAGGAAAAAAACCACAAAAACATCAAGACTGCTTAACATGTTATTAAATAATAATAAACTAACCATGAGGTCAAGGAAGAAATAAAAAAGTATCTGGAAAAATGAAAGTGAACACGCAACAACCCAAAACCTATGGGAAACAGCAAAGGCTGTTCTGAGAGGGAAGTTCATAGCATTACAGGCCTACTTAAAGAAGATAGAAAAATATAAAATAAACAACATAACCCTACATTTACAATAACTAGAGGAACAACAACAAATGAGGCCCTGATCAAGTAGAACAAAGAAAATAATCAATATAATGCAGAATTAAAAGAAACATAGACAAAAAAAATTCAAAAGATCAACAAATCAAGGGGCTGGTTGTTTGAAAGGTAAACAGTATTGACAAGCCTTTAATCAGACTCATCTAGAAAAAAAAGAGAGAGAACTCAAATAAATAAAACCAGAAATTAAAAAGATGTTACAACCAATACCACAGAAATAAAAAGGATTATAAGAAATTATTAAATATAAGTATAAGCCCAAGAATTGGATAACCTGAGTGAATTGGACAAATTTCTAGAAACATATAATCTTCCAAAAATGAATCAAGAAGAAACAAAAAGCCTGATAACTAGTGAAATTGAAGCTGTAATCAAAATACTCCTGGGACACAAAAGCTATGGACAGGATGGCTTCACAGGCAAATTTTACTAAATATTTAAAGAAGAACTAACTCTTGTCCTCCTCAAACTATCCTAAAATATTCAAGAAGAGTGGACTCCCAAACTCTTTTTATGAGTCCATTAATATCCTAATTCCAAAACCTGGAAAAGACACAACCAAGAAAGAAAACTACAGGCCAATATCTGATGAACATAGGTGCTAAAATCCTCAAAATAATATTAGCAATCCTGATTTAGCAATACATTAAAATAATCATACACCATGCTCAAATTAGATTCATCCCAGTGATGCAAGGATGGTACAATATTTGAAAATCAATAAATGTAGTTACCACATAAACAAATGAAGGACAAAAATCAAATGATCATATTGATATGATCATTTATCGATAGATGCTGAAAAAGCAATTGATAAAATCCAGCACCCATTTATGACAAAACATTCAGCAAAGTTCGAACAGAGGGAGTATAACTTAAAATAATAAAGGCTACATATGAGAAACCTACAGCCAACATCATATGCAACAGGCAAAAACTAAAAGCTTTCCACCTAAGATCAGGAACAAGACAAGGGCATTTGCATTCACATCTCTTATTAAAAATAGTACTGATAGTTCTAGCCACAGCTATCAGAAAAGACAAAGAAATAAAAAACATCCAAATGGAAAAGAAGGAAGTAAAACTCTCGTTATTCACAGACTACATGATAGTATACATAGGAAATCCTATACTCTCCACCCAAAAACTATTTGACCTAATAAATAAATTTGACAAAATAGTGGGATACAATGTCAATATTCAGAACTTGAAGTAATTTTTGTAAACCAACAATGAAATATCACAAAGAGAAACTAGGAAAAAATATCCCTTCTACTATAAAAACAAAATAAATATATAGGGCCTAGGAATACATTTAACCAAGGAGGTAAAACATCTGTACTTGGAAAACTATAGAACGCTGAACAAAGAAGTTGAGGAAGATACAAAATAGTGGAAGCATATATCATGTTCATGGATTGGAAGAATTAATGCCATTTAAATGTCCACACTATCCAAAGTGATCTATAGTTTAATGCAAATCCTATTAAAATATCCATGGTATATGTAACAGATCTAGTATAAATATTTCAAAAATTGATGTGGAACCAAAAAAGACCTCAAATAACCACAACAATCTTGAGAAAGAAGAACAAAGTAGCAGGGATCACAATACCTGATATCAAACTATACAATTAGTCAACTGTAATCAAAATTGCCTGGTACTATCATTAGAACAGACACATAGACCAATGAAACAGAATAGAGAGCCCAGAAGTATTCTCATGTTTCTATGGTCAATTAATATTTGACAAAGGGGACAGGAGCATACAATGGAGTAAAAATAGCCTCTTCAATAACGGGTGTTGGGAGGATTGGATTAGTAAATGCAAAAAAAATGAAACTAGACTACCAACTTTCAGCATACTACAGAATAAACTCAAAATGGATAACTTAAATATAATTCATTACACCATAAAAGTACTAGAAGAAAACATAAGCAGGAAAATCTCAGATATCCCATGTAGTAAGGGAAATAAAAAAAATAAACAAATGGGACTACATTGAGTTAAAAAGCTTCTACACAACTAAGGGGACCATCACTAAAATAAAAGGGGAACTGACTGTATGGGAGAATATATTTGCCAGTGATATAGTAGACAAGGGTTTGATCTCAAAAATATATAAAGAACTCACCTGACTCAACACCAGGAAGACATACAATCCAGTTAAAAATGGGCAATGGACCTGAAGAGACACTTCTCCAAAGAGGACACACAGAGGGTCTATAGACATATGAAAAGATGTTCAGCATCACTACCCATCAGAGAGATGCAAATAAAAACCATAATGAGATATCCCTGGTCACACTGACCTTCATTAATAAATGAACAAACAACAAATGCTGGTGAGGATGTGGGGAAAAGGGAACCCTAGTGCACTGTTGGTGGGAATGTAGACTGGTTAAGCCACTGTGGAAAACAGTATGGAATTTCCTCAAAAATCTGAAAATGAGCTGCCTTTTGATTTAGCAATTCCAGTGCTCAGAATATACCCTAGAATCCTGAATTATCAATTCAAAAGAATGTCTGCACCCCTATGTTCATAGCAGCATTATCTGTAATAGCCAAGTGCTGGAAACAGCTTAAGTGCCCATCAAAAGAGGAGTCGATCAAAAAAAAAAATGATACATTTACACAGTGAAATACTATGCAGTAGAGAGAAAGAAGGAACTCCTACCTTTTGTGACAGCATGGATGGAAGTGGAGAATATTATGCTAAGTGAAATAATCCAGTCAGTAAAAGACAATAACCATATGATCTCACTTAAAAATGGTATCTAATGAACATAATAATCATCAAAATAGAATGAGAGGTATGGAAACATGGAACAGACTTACAATGACCAGAGGGGTTGGAGGAGGTGGATAATGGTGGAAGGAAGGGGGAAGGGGCTAGTCAAAAAACCTGTATGAATGACCTATGGATATTGATAACAGTGTGGAGTTTGAATGTGGGCCCAGGGGGTGGACTGAGCAGATGAGCCAAAGGGGGCAAATTGTAACAACTGTAATAGAATAACAATAACAATTTAGAAAAAAAAGATACAAATAAATTAGAAAAAAGGAAGTGTGGTTTCTAGAAAAAACAAAAGTGCTTTACTGAATCATCAATAGCTATTTACCATGATTATTTTTTTAAAAAATTATAAAATAACATTGAATCTTGGCAAGTTACAATTTGGGAAACACCAATGTTTTCATACAAGGAAACTACCCTTTACTTTCATAATTCAAAGTAAAGTAAACCACATCAACATTAATACTTGTTGAAATGAATTTTATCACATGGGTACAATAAATGGGTTTCAATAATTTGCATACAATTAGATTGACCAGTTTTTGGTGTACAGTTTGATGAGATTGACAACTGTATACAGTCATGTAAATACTTCCAGAACAATGATACAGGTATAGTGCATTTCCATCAGTGCCCAAATTTTTCTTATAAACCTGACAATCAATCTCCTTACCTGTACAGTGACCTCTGGGAAACACTCATCTCTATTCTGCCTTTAATTTGTAAAATCTCTTTTCTTCATGGTATTGAAATGATGATACCTCCATCCAGTTGACTCTTGTTATTTAAAAAAATTTTGACACAGTACAAGTCAGTGCTATCTCTGCAAATTTAACTATCAGTCACTGATTGGTCAAATATTTTGATTAATCACCTTGAGTAAGTCAATTGTCCATATTTTAAGCAATGAATCTATGTATAGATCAAGTTTTGCATTTTCCCATGAATTTTATATTTTACTGAATCCTCTCATGTTCTGATAGCTTTGCATGCAGCTTCAAAATTAGTCATAAATGTGTGGACTTTCTCCATTTCACATCTTCCCTGTTCTTGCATGCGACCTCCTACTCAGCTATCATTGTGTAGAGAGTTTGTAGTTAACCAGTGCTTTCCCTTGATCGTATGTATAGTCACTTTCTAAGTCAAGGATATAGGAGAGTTATATGCCTCTCTCAATGGCTTTTTTATTTTCTGGATTCTCCTGTTATATTTCTGGCTAGTTCTCTGTTCTGCCACTGACCTACTAGAACCACAATCTCAGGTTAAGTGAGCTGCAGACTTTTCTTGTTTGCTATTTTTTCCAAGTGTTTTGTGTCCTCTGGTCCAAATCAAATCAACCCACTCAAGCAGCTTTGTTTCTTTCTTATGGCCAGATCTGCCATGGTATACTGAAAGCATACCAACCAAGCTGGATTGAGCCATAAGAGTATTACTGGGCAATAACATTATAGACTCCCTCTATTTACACTACAGATTCAGCAGTTTTTCAAGAATAATCATTTTGTAAACTGATGTTTACATTTATCACATTTTCTAAACACTAAAATGTTTGCATTTTCCCAAAGATAATTGCTCAACTGAAGGAGGCATCTATCTTGATATCAGAAAGTGCTCATCACTAGATGAACAGATAAAAAAAGCTGTGAACACAGACAACAATGTGCTGATGATCAGATGGAAGGAAGCACAAAGGTGGGGGCAGGTAGACAAAAGGGAGTAAATGGGGACATCTGTAATGATATAAACAATAAAAATAAAGTAAAAAAATAGCTGTGGTACATTTACACAATGGAATAGTATGCAACCATAAAAAGAAGTAACTGTTATTTCTTGCTACAGCATGGATGGAACTGTAGATTACTGTGCTACATGAAATGAGCCAGTCAAAGAAAGACAAACACCATATGATCTTGTATATGTGGAATCTAATGAACAAAATAAACTAAAGAACAAAATAGAAAGAGATATGGAATAGATTGACAGCTGCCAGAGGGGAGGGAGGACTGGAAGAAAAGAGGTGAAAGGATTAGCCAAAGAACATATGTGCATAACCTATAGAGGGAGGGGAGATGAGGGTGGAGGGAGGTGGGCAAAAGGGGGATGGGGACATCTGTATAGTGTAAACAATAAAAATAAATAGTTCAGTTCATTAGAATCCACAAAAGAGTGAATTATATGGTATTTGTCTTTCTCTGACTGGCTTATTTTACTTAGCATAATTTTCAGGTCCATTCAAAATAAAGACAGAGAGAGAGAGCAGCAGGACAGCCTGGAGCAGTGGGAGGTTAGGGGGTGAAGGGGTTGAATAAAAAGGCAAAAGAACCCATGAACATGGACAACAGTGTGGTGATTATGGGGAGGAGGTATAAAGGGACTAAATGAATGGAAAAATATAACAAAAATAAAGTAATGTAAATGCAAAAATTAAATAAAAATAATAGAATAAAAAATAAAAGAAAAAGAAAATAATGAAACCCTATTTGAAATGTTTTGAGAGGAAATGATTTTTAAATTTGATTTCTGTATTCTGCCATGATACAGACAAAATTATGAATAGTCACTTAAAATTTAATCACTGAACATATTCTAGCAAGATGAATATCTCTTCCAATATTCAAGAAGATGTCAACAATTGAAAGAGTGATGACAAAGGGAAATACTAGAATTCAATGTTTGTCTAGATGGTCTCAATAGGTAATATTAACACACATTTAATCATTTCTGTTTTTTTTCAGATAACCTGTTTTCAATATAAATGGTGCCAGATGGAAAAAAAAAAAAAGAAATCGAGAGTGGTATAAATTTCATGTCTCATTCAGATGAAATATGATACATACTAACTCCAGAAATAAATGTCAATACACATAACACTAAAGTTTAAATGAAAAAATGTGTGTTAAAGTAGAACACATTCAACAAAGATGTAAACTACTTAGGTGCAAATATAAAAACTGTACTCTCTAAGAGGTAAATTATAAAACTAATAAACAAAATAATAGAAAAACTGAAGAAATGGAAAGATACTCAGTTTTCAATACATTGAGTTAATGTCAAAATACCAGCTCTTCCTAACTCGATCTATATTTTAAATGGAATCACAGTAAAAGTCCCAGAAAATTATTTTGCAGATATGACAAACTGATTTTAATCTTTATGCAGAGAGCCATAAGATTCAAAATAGCCAATGTAATATGGAAGAAACATAATGAAGTTGGAGGACTAAGGATATCCAACTTCTAGTCCTACTGTAAAGCTACAGAAATCAGGACAGTGTGGTAACAGTGCAATAGCAGACAAATAGATCAATGGAACAGAATAGAGAGCCCGGAAATAGGCCCACACAGATGTATTCTGATCTTTGATAAAAGAGCAAAGGGACTACAATGGAGGAAACATAGTCTTTCTAACGGTAGTGCTGGAACAACTGGATATCCATGGGCCAAAAATATCAGTCTAGACACAAGCATTAGACACTTCACTGATATTAACAAAAAATAAATCATAGAATTAAATGTGAAATGCAAAACTATAAAACTACTAGAATATAGGGGAAAATATAAATGAAGTGGATATGGTAATGACTTTTTAGATACTGCACTGAAGTCATGATCCAGGAAAGAAATAACTGATAGGTTGAACATCATTAAAATTAATGATTTCTACTCACAAAAAGCAATATAAAAAGACTAATATATCACCTAAATTGACATTAAGATGCATAATAATCAATATGGATAGTGGTGATTTTAAGGGACTAAAATCTTTCAGTGGGTCCATTTTTAATAGATTATTTATCTATTTACTGACATCAATAAAAATCTAATTTAAAGATAGTTAAATTTAGGAATTTTAGAGTTCAGTTTAGTTACATAACTTTTGGCAATTATACAGCACAAGTAACCAATGCACAAAATGAAACAATATCTCCTTTACTATAGAAAATTCTCTCCTGCCCCTTTAAATTAATCCCTGTACCCAGTTTAGATAAATACTTTCTGACTTCTAACACTAAGAATTTTGAACCTCATAGATGTTTCATGCAGTAACTTTTTTTAGGGAACTGGTTTCAGTTATGTAGTACTTGTTTATGCAGTAGCTCCTTCTCCTTTTCCACCGGGGATATGTCTCAATACCCTCTGCGGATGCCTGAAACTGGTAATAGTACCAAATGCTATATAATCTACGTTGTTTCCTGTACATATGTACACACTTATGATAAAGTTTAATTTATAAATTAGGCACAGTAATAAGTTAACAACTATAATAATAAACTAAAACAATTTATAGCAATATGCTGTAATAAAAATTATGTGAATGTGGCATTATTAAATAAAATAAAGGTGACTTGAACACAAGCACTGTGACACCATGACAGTCTATCTGATAACTTAAATGGCTATTAAGTGACAAACAGGTAAATAGCATATACGGTGTGGATGTGCTGGATGAAGGGATGTTGTGTGTTCACATCCTGGGCAGGATGGAGTGGTATTGTGTGAGATTTCATCACACTTCTCAGAGTGCCATATGATTAAAACTTATGAATTATTTACTTCTGGAATTCTCTATTTGATATTTTCAGCCTGAGGTTAATCACAGGTAACTGAACTATGGAAAAGGAAACAGCATATAATAGGGGACTACTGTAGTTTCCATTAATACATTGAAATTACTTATCTATTCGTGAATATTGTTAATTTTTTCTCTTAGCTCATTTAGCATATTTACCCCAATAATGTTAAAATCTTTGTCCAATAGTTTCAATAATTTAAGCATGCATGGGTCTATTTCTGTTGACTTTTTTCTCTTTTGAATGTGGTTAAAATTTTCCTGCTTTTTCACATTTCTCATTACTTTTGATTATATGTGAAATAGCGAATGTAGAAGAACAATGGAGGATTCATTATATTCATTTGTCCCCAGAAAAAGGCACACACCTATGTCAAACTGTTTATATGAGTAGGGAGCATGGTGGGCCGATCATATCTGTAGTTAACCTAGATCTTTTTGCAGGTTCATTTACATTCAGTTTAACACTGACATTCGAAATGATGAGGAAAGGATCCTCATTTCCCTTTAAGCAGGGATCTGAATCTTTGCTGTGGTGAGTTTCTACAGAAATCTTTGTATTTTGCATCCAAGCCATTTTGAAGTCTAGAATATCCTTCTCTTTGGTTTATATCATGATATATGGACTTGGAGTTCTTGGATAATTCTCTTACACAGAGAAACCTTCTTGAACTTGCTGGTCCTCAGGGGATTTCTCTTTGTCATGCTATCTTGCTCCCCATCCCGCTTGTGTTTATCTGTTCATGGCAGTGCACTTTATGAAAGCCCAGGGTACCTTGGAAAGATAGCTCTCATTTCTCCTCTATTCATTTTTATCTTTCATATTAGATGAAGACTTCATGCAGCTGGGACAGTCTTGCTCAGCTTTCCTGCTGATCCTCAGTCTTTTATGGCCACAACCTTGTAATCAGTAAAAGAACTGTACACCTCATAGGGAGAATCAATCTTAGCTAGCTAGCTCCCTCCACAGTTTTCAACCTATACAGGTTTCACCACATGCTCTGAAATGACCAGTGGAAAAGAGTTGGCAGGTGGGTGCTGGCTCACTGTGTAATTATGGTTCTTTGGAATCAAAGTCATCAATGTAGCCTTCTCACATTGATTAAAAGATGGGGTGATTTCTCCTTACAATTGTTTAGGTTTCATTCATTCCTCTTCCTGCTAAACTTATAGGCTTTGAAAACAGCCAGCGATTGTTTATGTAATGGGAAGGTATAGTATTATTCAAAACTTCATTTATTTCATTAGATTTTTATTTTTATCACCATGATTATTTTTAGATATTGAAATTTTCTAATTTATCTGACTTATTCTCATTGTTAAATTAAATGGTGGTCATCAGTGACATTCTACGTTCTTATTGAAAATGGAAAACTGTAAAACCTACTCTTAATTATTCTTTAGGTTAAACTTAATTTCAGTGTAGAATAAAAAAGGGCAAATCTGAGTTATGCAGGACAGGAGAAAAGTTCATGGCCATCTGTTTAATGATACTAGCCATGATCACTTTACTCCCTCGTGTAATACATAAAGTTACACTGGCTAATGTACAGATGATCTCTTTCTATATTAGTGACTTCCAATTCAATAATGTCGACATCAACTTTCCTTATAGTATGTAAAATATCCATTAAATCTATGCCGTACAGTAAGTTCCTAAGAGAAAGAATGAAAAGAAAACCTTACACACAAACATTTAAGAAATAACAATTTTCACCTCATGTATACAGTTTTGAACTCATTATGTTTATAGCATGTAAGATAAAATACTTCAAAAAGCTAAAATATTTTGAATAACTTTCTTGATAATAACTCAATGAATATTATTTTCTTTAAAGAATGTTGAAATTTTTCCTTTAATATTAGTTTTGTTATTTAGGGTTTTTGCTGTGGTTAGCCAGACAGTGCTGTGTACCTGACAAAAACAATATCTCAGAGGAAATTGGAACTTTTTATCCTTTCAAATTCTTCTGTAGTCAAAGTTGTTCTAAGGAAATGTTAAACTGATTAAAAGCACTCTTCAAGTGTTCAAAACGCGATAGTTACTATTCCTGTTGGTTGTATTGTTCCTGAAATAGGAATGTTTTTTCATCTCTTAAAGTTTTCCACAGTAACAATATTGATGAAATTACCATAGCTTACTTACTATTTGAATCATTCATTTGTTTTGTGTTGTATTAGAGTAATATATTTAAAATACTATAGTTAAAGTCATATGCTAATTATTTTAAATTGATTTTTAAAAACCTTAACAAAATATTTTAAATGTCCTCTAAATATATTCTATAAATAAACTTAAATTTCATATTCCTTTGTTGTGTCCAAATCATTATTTTTCTGAGTATTGCATATTACTGTTAAATGACTGAAATCCAGGGTGACAAGTTTAAAGAAATATTGAAAATGTATTGAAAAATTAATGTTTTATATACATATATCATACATATAAGTGATATTATTTATAACTGCATATGAAGTTTATTAAAGCAAACATTTGAACATTAAATGATATTCCTGAGCACTCCTGTAAATTGGAGGGGAAATTGAATTATTTCATATCACAATATGCAGCATAACAAAGTTTTCCAAGACATCTGATTGGAGCATTTGCATGTCATTATGAAAATTTACACTACAAATTGTACATTATACCATCTATAGATGACTCTGCAAATGAGGACTTATAGAATAGAGTGTGGTTTGGCCAAATACAGCAATATAAGACAAAGTTCTTGAGGGGTTAGGGTTTTGCAGTGAAATAAAAAAAGAGAGCATTTATTTTAAGCAAAAACTTTTATGCTCAATTCTATGCCCTCTTGTATGTTTGTATAATTTTTATTATCATCAAATTTAAACTGTTGTTAGTGTCCAAGAAAATTCTTAGGTCAATTTTAAAAGTATTAATTATGTTGAAAATTTCAGAAAATTTTAAGATATTATAATTATCGTATCATTTTTTCATTATATATCTCTTTGAACTCTGCAAAGTGTATTCTATATTACTCTAGGTTAATCAAATTATAATTTATATATTATATTCAATTGTTTTACTGTTTATTTTTTCAGTTTCTACTCTTTTCAAAACACTTATAACATAGACTAAGTTATTAAAAGAAATTTTATGAAAGTAATCAGATTCATGATTATGTAAAGCCTGGTCAGAATGTTATCCATATAAATTTCATCTGGACCTAGAAATTATATAATTTTAAAGAACCAAATAATCAACCAATATGTTAATATGACATCTATCTCATTGCAAAGAAAGTTTTTATGTAAAACTAACAATAATTTCTTACACATATACTTCTTAGTATATGTGTAACAGTGAAAAATTAATTGCAAATATTTTATATTTATTTTTCATATAAAATAAAAGTGCCAATAACATTTTTAGTATACATCAAACATAGGAGGCCTGTCTGGAAAAAGTCCAGCCATTTTTAATATGATGAGAATGGTTTGCATGACTTCAATGCAACCTGATAGCCAAGGAGAGTGGACTGGAATGCATACATGTGAACCATGATGACTGCATTGTACTAGTCAGTGGGGGTGGCAGTAGCCGTTGAGCAAAACTGTGTACTGTGTGACCCTCACATTCAAAATGACTGAGTAAGTAGCGCAATGGATATGTATCAAATTTGCAAAAAGATTGAACATTCCTCTGCAGAAACTATTCAGATGATACAGAAAGCCAGAGCTATGTGCAACTGATGATTGACAGCTACATCACGACAACATGCCCACTCATGCATCATGACTTGTGCAGATTTTTTTGGTAAAACATCAAATCACCCAGGTGACTAAGCCCCCCTATAGATTTTGCACCCTGCCACTTTTGGGTTTTTCCAAAACTAAAATCACCTCTGAAAAGGAAGAGATTTCAGAAGTTGATGAAATCCAGGAAAATACAACAGAGCTGCTGATTGCAACTGGGAGAACTGTGTGAGGTCCCAAAGTACCTACTTTCAAGAGGACTGAGGCATCATTGTCCTATGTACAATATTTCTTGTATCTTCTTTAATAAATGTCTCTATTTTTTAATATTACATAGCTGGATACCTTCTGGACAGACTTTTATATAATATGGCACAATGTATAATAATGCAACTTTACATGCAATGTAATATGTACAATTCATATAAAATTTTATGTTTATATGATACATGTATATATGCATATATTACTTCTGTAAAATAGAATAACATTTATATTTAGAGTTATTTCCTTCATTCTCACATTTCACACTACCAGCCAAAGATAACTTTAGTGTTTAGAATTCATTAAGACGTGTCCTGGCTGGTGTGGCTCAGTAGTTTGAGTGCCAGCCTGTGAACCAAAGGGTCACCGGTTCAATTTCCAGTGGGAGCACATGCCTGAGTTGCAGGTCAGGTCCCCAGTGGAGGGTGCATGAGAGGTAATGGTGCATTAATGTTTCTCTTCCTCTCTTTCTCCCCACCTTCCTCTCTGTCTAAAAATAAATAAAATCTTTAAACAGTAAAATTACAGGAACAAATATAGAGACACATGGACAAAACTAGGGGGGGTTGGAAATGGGAGGGAGAAGGGGAGGGATGGATGGGTGAGCTGGAATGGGAATAAAGGATAGAAACTGTATTGAATAAACTAAAATAAAAAATTTAAAAAATAAAAAAATAAGCAGTAAAATTAATGACATTTTTTCTTCTTCTTACATTTCCTGTTTTAGAATATTGCCACATAGTTCATACACATAACTAACAAAGAAGCAATATTCAGTCAAAATAGGTGACTTACAGGTAATGGTTAATTCAAATCATTAAAAAGCAGGAATAAAAAACTCACTACTGTCAGTTGTAATTAGACAAATTTGACAAAAATCTGATGACATGTTACAAGACAATTTTCCCATAGATTTAGATAGTCTACTTGTGCTACATTAGTTGGTTTATTTGACCAAACATCATTTTATTATTTAAGTAAGTTAGAACCTATAACAAACTGCATCTTTAAAGATTATACCCACACACAAACACACACATACTTGTGTGTGTCTGTGAATAAAATAAAATATGTTAGTAGTGAGTCCAAACTTTCTTTTTCGACCCTGGATATTCATACTGTAGAGAGCCAAACTCCAGAGTCTTCTATTTTTCTGCTTTCTATTATAATAAAAATGAGGCCTTCCTGAATAACAAATCAGTGTAAAATTCTTTCTAAAAGTCTCTGAAAGAAAATGGGAAGAACACATAAATCATTTATTTTAGTCTAGGAAAGACACATATTTTTTAAGCTGTGAGCTGAATCAACTGAGGCTTTTGCTTTTTGTTTAATTTTACATAGAACACCATTTTTATGGAAATGAATGATAGTGTAAGTTTATTCAGATTTTGATTTTGGTAGATATTTTCCTGAAAATGACTGAAGTGCACAACTTTCAGAAAAATAATTGGTACTATTTGTTTCCAATAATAAAATTTGAGTGTTAAAATGAAAATTAAAATTTTAGAAGACATATACATCACTGAAGGTTTATAAGCTTACCAGTTTTTAAACTGCTTTAAAATGAGATCATCAGGGATTTTAACAAATGCAATTACTTCTACTGAATAATGAAATATGTCAATCTATGAAAGCTCTGTACATTTTAGTGAATTAATATTTTCTAAATGACCAGTGCATGATCTTGGATAATAATACATAGGTGGAAGCCCATTCAAAATTCAATATAGACCAATAGGATATAATTTAATTAACAATTTTAATAAGCATTCTTCCATATTTTATACTTCAATTACTTTTAATAAATGACCATTTATCAAAGTTTCTATATTATCTAAGCATAGTCACAATTCACTGGAAAGGCTACTAACACATTTTATGCTTTTCCAACTACATAATTCTTTTTCCTTCTAGCTTTATTGAAGTATGATTGACAAATAGAAATAGTGTATATTTAGGGTATATAATCCGATGTTTGTTATACATATACATTGTGATTAGACCAATATAGATAATATTTTGGTCTTTTATTTTGACTCCAAAATTTCACTCATGAAAATTGATTGCAAAGTTACACCTGCAAAAATATTACTAACAATGCTATTTATTGTGTCATAATTTATAATATAATAATGTAATCATATTGTAAATATAAATATAATGTATTATGAGATAAAGCAAATGAGTAAATATGTTATTGTAGCTGGCACCCTAGATTTTAGCAGGAGAGAAAGGAGAAATATGTATAAATTTAAGAAAAAAATAATCCTGTAGTCTTTAATTTGAATTGAAGGTATCATTGTAAACAGATGATGTATCATAGAATTGTACACTTTATAATTTTATTAACAAATGTCACTGCAATACACTTAATTAAAATTTAAAAATTTATCTCTAAAAATAAGGTTTTGTTGCTTTTTAAAAAGATATTATTATCACAAAACCATCTTGACTTTATATCTACCTAGAATGTCAATATCTATAAATACTATTTCTCATTTAAAAAGTCTTATTTATTTGTGAATTAGTTGATTTTTAAGGCTAGAGTTGGAAATACCCAAGATGAGCCTGAAATATGTTGTAATTACCAAATGCAAGGGTGCTTTTAAATATTACTAAGTACTTATTAAACTGGCTCAGAAAACAACTTAAAGCAGTCACCCGGCCAATGATGGGCCATCTTAGCATTGGTATGATTAGTGACAATGGACTAAACACTTTAAATAAGTAATACCCATGAAGGCATAATGTATTTTTAAAATAGAAACAAACAGTTCATTTACACCTCTGGATGATACTAGACAACCAAATTAGTATTTTCAAAACTGACTATAAATGAAAATATCAAGTATCAATCTTTATCTTCATACAGAAATTTAATTAAACTGTTAATAAAAGAAAGTGTTAAAGCAGTACCTGGCTCAGAGATAAAGATGGAATGATAGCATTAGAACATTCACTATAAATGCAACGATTAATCTACACAATAGTCATCAGTGATTGCTAACATCTCAAAACATAAAATACTGAGGCATTATTTGCAACCTGAGAGAAGCACAGAATAGAGCTATGAAAATATCTTGAAACTGAGTCACAATGAGTCTGTAGGCCTTGTTGAAAAGATTATCCTTTCTCCATTGAATTGCTTTTGCTCCTTTGCCAAATAGCAGTTGACTATATTTGTGCAGCTTTATTTGTAAGCTCTCTATTATGTTCCATTGGCTCTTTTTTCTCTATCACACTGTATTGATTTCTGTACATGTATAGAAAGTCTTGAAATTGGGCAATCTGAGTCCCTCAACCTTGTTCTTCTTCATTGTTTTGTTGGTTATTCTAGGTCTTTTATCTCTTCATAAATTTGCAGAGTTATGTTGTTAGTATCTAATAATGGTTTTGGGGGAATATTGAATAAGATTTCACAGATTTTATAAAACATATGTGAGATAATTGACATCTTCACAAAACTGAACCCTTGAATTTGTGAACAGGAATATGTCTTTTATGATTTTTTGATTTCTTCCTTCAGAGTTTCGTAATATTCAGCATATAGAGTCTCTCTCTATATATCTTCTGCTAGATTTGTACATGAGTATTTAATTTTGATGAAGCTTTTTGTATTGTATTTTACTTTTCAATGTCCATGTCTTCATTTCCAACATATAGAAAGTGATTGATTTGTGAATGTGTAACTTGCGTTCTGTGACCTTCCTAAACTAACTTAAGGTTATAGTAGATTTATTAGGATTTTACACACAGACAAACACGCTATGTGATTATAGAAACAATTTTATTTTTTCCTTTTTCAAAATGTATGCTTTTTATTTCCTTTACCTGTTTCGTTTTAGTGGCTAAATTTACTAATACTATGCTGAGCAAGTGGTGAAAGCAACATCCTTGTCATTTTCCTAATATTAGGAGAAAGGCATTTAATCTTTCACCATTAAATATAATGTTAGCTGTGGTATTTTTATAGGGACTTTTGGTGTTAAATTGAGGAAGTTTCTCTCTATTTCTTTTTTTTCCTCTGACAGGTTTTAGTCTGAATGGGTCTTCCATTTCATCAAATGATTTTTCTGCATTGATTGGAAAGATCAGGTGATTTTTTAAAAAAATTAACACTATAATATAGTAGATTACATTGATTTTCAAAATTTCAACTGGGCTTGTGTCCCTGGAATAAATTCCATTCATTTGATAATAGTAGATAGTATAATTATATACAATTCATACACATGAGCACAAATATATATGAATTATATATCTTGTTATACATTTTGTTAAGGGTTTTTGTGTTTCTGTTCATGGGGATGTTGGACTGTGATTTCTATTCCCTTTTTGTTGTCTGGTTCTAGTCTCAGAGTAATATCAACTTTATAAAATGAGTTGGAAAGGTTGCCTGTTCTATTTGATGGCATATTAAATGACATTATATAAGTTTTATTAGTTTTATGGTAAATAATTTATAACATTTTATTATTCTTTTAAAAAAGTAATTGCATTTTAGAGTAATATGGTGGAATAATGTAATAATATGCTTTATTGAACTTGGCTCAAAATAATTCAAGTTTAGGAAACAGAAGATGGGAAAGCAGGTGATTTTCCAGGTTGAAAATTTTTTTAATTTGGATAATGTGTATAGTGTGGTTTATTATTTCTGTCTCTCTACTTTTTAACATATTCAATCTTTTAACATGAAATTTTATTATCCAACTCCTTATACTATTACCTTTTAGCTAGTTTATAATTTATTGGCTAGGAATGTATCAGGTGTCTAAATTGAAACAGTTGTATATTTGTTTGAAATGAAAAGCAATTTCTGAAATAATTTTTCACTGTACTACCTTTTTAAAAATTATCCTCCAAATGTATTCAACACAGTTATGGGGGTGGGGGGCCACATGGCATCTGTTGTGTGTGTTTTATTTTTTTAAAGGCCATTCAATTTCTTTTCATCTGCTGTCACCTTCTTGGAACAAGAATAAACATGACAGACTCATGGTTGGAGCACATGGGAAAAAGAACTTGTCAGTCAGTCTCATGATTCTATTTGAGTCTCAGTACAAAGAAGAGCCTGGCTGGTTGTGAAGACATTTTTTTAATACTATAATTTTTAACTAGAAGTATACACAAAATCTTTATATGATTAGGAATTTTATATAAATCATATAACATATTTATTTTATTGTTTCTCCTTTTTAAAATACTTCAAACCTATAGACTGATAAAAGGAAACAAAATAAGTAAATAAAAATCCAAGAGAGAGTGAATAAGGAATTTGGGGTGTAGTCCTAGCTTAGCCAACCAAACATTGTGTTTCTGCAGCAAGACTAGCCAATTTCTCCCCATTAATTTACTCACACAGCACAGGGTAGTAATAATAAATAAATAAATAAATATTATTGGAGAACAGGACAATACTCCAAATTACACGGGAAGAAATATTAAATTATGAATATGCAATAAGAAGAGGATTGTTGAAACCAATTACAAAACAGGACTAGATTAATAAGAAATGTTTGCCAATTTACCAATAGTTTTAATCAGTAAAGCTGCTTTGATTTACATGTTTAAACATAATTTACATATGATTTTCTTTCAGACTAACCATAAACAATTGGAAGACTAAAGTCAGAAAGCCATGATTGCTAAAAACAAAACAATGACTAAAATCATCTTTCAGGAAAAAAGAGAAACTAAATACCTACATCTGTATCAGGTACTGGAATTAAATGTCAGGTTACTTTTCTTCCTCTTCAGATATATATTTTTTATATATCTAATAGTCATGATTTGTTTTGTGAAATGCATAAAGTAGAGATTAGGAATAGAATATTAAATAGAAAACATGCTGCTGAATTTTATTTAACAGGTTTGTCAATATTCACTGGGAGAAAAACTATTTAAAAATCTGTTTAGTTTTAACTCTGTGATAAAACATTTCTAGAATCCAGTGTTTCATCAATATTTCAAGTTTTACCATGTTTATAAAATAATAATAATTATTAGAATATAATTATCTTCTGCACATATCTAGGAAGCTATTAATATGATTTTACTAAGGGAAGATGACTAAAGATACATGTGTATATATATTTAATTTTATAAATTATATAGCATGATAGATTAAAAATATACCTGTGTGCTAAGCTCTGTTATCATGATCATACTGATCACAAAGGCTCTAACAACAATTATATTATATACAATTGATCAGAAATATGCCCAAAACTTAGTATAATACTATCAAGTGTGCAGTGATTACATATATTTGTGAAAATATGAATATTATATTTTATTATATTATAGAGTTACAAGTACAACTTTTAAAATATCTGAAGCCCCTGTAATAATTTTTAAAACAAGATGGGGTGTGTATGTGTGGCAATGTGAAGAGAGCATCTACATTTCTATGGTCTGTGTGTGTGGCATCATCTATCCATTGTACTTTTGTAAATTTTACTAAATACTTTCACTTTTGATCAGAAAATATAGAAACTAAAGTGACTTTTTCAAATTGTAATTATGTAATACAGCTCATATATCACAGCTTTGGGGTTAGTCTCTCTGTTTCAGTTAAAATAAAATACAGAGTAATTATAATGGCCAGCATGTTCCCACATGACCTGACACACATTTTTTTCTTTCAGAAGGAATTCCAAAGGGATCATCTACCTTAGAAATCAATCTGACAATTTTTAGAAAGCTAAACAAACAATTACCACTTGACATAGCAATTCCATGCCTACTAGGCATCTACTCATGGGAAATGAAAGTGTATGCCTATACAAAGACAACAACACAATTATTTATGTCATCTTTTTTCTTAATGACTAAAAACTGGAAAAAAAACCACAGATATCTGTCAACCAGCTAATGGATGAACAAGTTTAGTACATCTGTACACTATAATACTAATCTGCAGTATGAAAATAACAAACTGTTGATGCACCCAAAAACATTGAAGAAACTTAAACAGATTTCTTGAAAAAAAAACCAGATTTCAAAGACCATGTAATGCATGATTTTATTCATATGACATTTTGGAAAAAGCAAAAACAAGAAGGATGGGGGGAAAAAAGATCAGTGATTGTTAGGGGTTGAGAGGTAATTCCAGGAATTGACTACAAATGGTCAATACAAATGGTTTTGATGTGAACCCAATGTACTATACAGTTCTAGAATGTAATGGAGGATTCAAGTGGTCATGGATGCATGCTTCTATGTATTGTTTAATCTCATAGATCTTTAAACCACAAAGAGTAAATTTTAATTGGCATACATTTTTTTACTCCTCACCTGAGGACTTTTTTAAAAGTTTATTTTAGAGAGAGGGGAAGAGGGAGACAGAGGAAGAGAAAGAAGGGGTGGAGAGAGAGATAGACAGATGGAGACTGATGTGAGAGAAACAATAATTGTTTGTCTCTCATACCAGCTCGGACCAAGTATAGAACCAGCAGCCTAGATATGTGTGCTGACTGGGAATCAAAGCTGCAGTCTTTTTGGTGTAGGAGACACCATCCTCCAACCAACTGGGCCACCAACCAAGACCATTCTATGTTCACTTCCCTTTTGACTGAAGGAGAACAAAGTTTTGTCACCCCAAAATATGCATTTAGTGATATTGCCTTTGGTTATTAAGAAGCAAAAGACTCAAAAAGAACATTTTACTATAGGAAAAGGCCACAATAACTAAACAAGTGACCAAGATGAAGCCATGCCAGACTCAGAACTGGCTATTGCAACCAGATGCAGAACTTGGTTAATCAGTCATGAGATCAGACAACAAGGAACTTTCAAAACAAAGAAAATTCTCCAGCTTTATTTTTGCTGTGGCGTAGGAGTTCCAACTATGCTGAAGGGTAGGTCCTTCTGGAGAACATTATGCTAAGTGAAATAAGCCAGGCAGTGAAAGATAAATGCCATATGATCTAACCTACAAGTGGAACCTAATGAACAAAATTAAAAAACAAGCAAAATAAAACCAGAGACATGGAAATAAAGAACAAACTGATAGTGTCCAGAGGGGAGGGGGGAGGGGGTAATGGGGGCAAAGAAGGGGAAGGGACTAGTCAAAGAACATGTATAAAGGATACATGGACAACAGGGTAGGGATTGACTGTGGGAGTGGGGGTTGGACAGGGTGGGGGAAAGTAATGGGGGAGAAGTTGGGACAACTGCAATTGAACAACAATAAACAAAAACAAAGAACATTCTCATAAGGATTATTATCCATAGCTTGCCCATACCCTAAATGTTTACTCATATCACAAAAGAAGAAAAAAAAGGACCACCAGATATACCTTGTAAAAAGTTAAACCCAACACTTTTTCCACCATTCCTCCCCAACTCTTCTTCCACTATTTCCCCATACAAGTAATTTTCCATATCAACTTACAGGTAAAAGCTCAACCTCTAGAGTTGGTGTGGTCTCTCCTTCCTCTTGTGAGGAAAGACTGACTGTGTGTGAGAAGCTTTTCATGCTTGTCATTTCTGCCCAATAAGACCTGCTTTTCCACTTTAACACTCATTCTTGAATCTTTCTTGCATGAGGCCAAGAATCCTGTAGACTTGGGGTTCAGACTCTATTAGGGATTCACCACTCTGGCATCACTTTGACCCTTCCCAGTACCTGCCTAAAAGAATTCAGATAGAAAAACCTGCTTAATATAAACTAAATATGGCAGGCAGGGAGAAATCCAGCAAAGCCTGTTTGTTAGACTTCCTTCTGTGTCCCATTTTTTTCTGGGTGGCCCAGCAAGAATGTATTTTTTTCTCTATTCGTGTATAACTCTCAATTTTGCTTTGAAGTCTCAGACAGTTGTTTATTGTTCACTTTCTCCTTAGTCCAGAATAGCATGTAAACCTTAACAAACCAATGGGTCTAAGATTTCATATCCTTAATGCACAACTGTAATTATTTTTGGACATTTTTTCCTGATAGTCTCTCTTATATTAAGTGATTAATAGCCCAGTCAGAAAAATAAAGAAAGGTGAGAGAAAAGGTGTTTATCTTTTTCCTTTTTTTTTTGCCACCCAGTGACTATATCACGGAAAGGTTTTCTGCTTTTAAGGATTTAAGCAATCAGTTTTGATTCACGTGGATAATCCAGGATAATTGCTCTATCTCAAAGTTAGCAAATAACTAACCTTAAACACATTTGCAAAGATAATTCCCTTTTACAGGTTCTAAGGGCTTTTTTTCTGCCTTGCTTGAGGTTGGGCCTTTTGAGTAGAATCAGGTCTTTTTAGGCAACCATTTAAGAGAAAAGCCTGAAAACTCAATTGTCCTTCTTTATGTCCTGCTCATTAGTAAGTCCCTGAATGCTTTCATAGAAAAGGAAAATGGATAGTGGCTGACTACAACATTTATTTAACTATATTTATTAATACTTGCCCAGAATTGCCACTTGCCACCATGTTAAAATCTATAAAACTCAGTCCACCTCACTGAGTTTCTTTCCTCTCTGGAGTCCATACCTCCATGAGGTCTCTGCCTTTGCAGTTTTTTACTGCCTTCAACCAACTGATTTCTGTGTTTTAAATAAATTTTTCTAGTGGCTTTGGTGGGAGTGCTGATCCTCCACTAGCTAATAATCCCTCTTGGAAGTTGAAGTCTCCCATTATTATTTCATTTTTTCAACCAAAAAGTATGTAACACAATCATTTAAATTTGCAGATTCAAAATGAACAAGCAAAGATATCAAAAAGCCCAACCATGGTCTGCCTGATATTGCAGTTTAGGAGGTAAAACTAGTATTGTATTATCTTGATTTTTAGCCCTCAACTCTTCACATTAGACCACTCATATAAATATCATAATTCATTCACTGCTTATAAAGATACTCAGAAATCCAAAAGGCAATTTATAACTTATTACCCAAGAAATTCACAAGTTCAGAATAGTAATTGTTAGTCAAAGAGTAGTTTATCATGTAACAGATCCCTTAAATTTTTTTTCTATTTTAAGTATTCCATACATAAACAATAACAACTGGAAATTAAATTAACTATGTTTATCTCAGTTAACTAAAACATTACTAACTGTAGAAAGAACTTTTTACAACTAACATTCTTTTAAAATATTTTTTTTGTGTAATTCACATGTTAAAATCACATTAGCTTAATGTTCTATTCTCTTGAAATGGCAATCACTAAAGGGTAAGAGATATGTAGAGTTTAGATCAGTAATTTAACTTATCACAAAGCACAAACAGTACTGGAGTGTCGAGATGATATCCCTCAGTTCAGCTGTGTCCTCAGCATTCAAGCCTTAGATATCATTTGAGGAATTTTCTTATAATTTCTATAAATTCTTCAGAAGATTTAAGGTTATTTAAAAACCATTATTTTATTCTTTTTTTT
>CM052538.1:111180193-111275163 GCA_028533065.1 Trachops cirrhosus
AATGTCTGGCCACAACATTTCTTTTACAATATTTACTGCCTTGAACAGCGTGGCTAAGTTGGTTGGGTGTCGTCCCACAAAGTGAAAGGTCACTGGTTTGATTCCTGTTAGGACATGTGCTTGGGTTGCAGGATCAGTCTCTGGTCTGGGCTCATAGGAGAGGCAACCAATCAATGTTTCTCTCTCACATCTATATTTCTTTCTCCCTACCTTCCTCTCTCCGTAAAAATAAATAAATGAAATAATTTAAAAACAATATTTACTAATTATTTTTCAATTCACTGCCTTGAGGATACATAATTTTCATTCTTTATCTGCTCCTTTGTAAAAAGGATACCTTTACAAATCTCATTTGCTGAAAAGTAAAGAGACAAGGAGTGCTTCTGTTTCCTTCTGATGTTATAATTCTCAAAGGTTAACACTTAAAATTACCCTATAAAAGCAATAGAGAACAACATGTAAGAATATAAAGGCTGAAAGCCAGATAGGATATAATGCAATCCCTATACTCTACCTGTTAATTGTGTGACTTGGGGCACATTTCTGACTGCCCATGTCTCACTTACTCTAATTGTGAATAGAGGTAGCAATAGTAACTTTTTTCATCAGTTTGTTGATAGAATGAAATAACTTAAAATTGACATTACTTAACACATAGTAAGTGCTCAATAGGTGACAGTCATTGCTTTCTGATTTATGGTATATGCTTGAAAAGCTTTGGGCTATACATAACAAAGCTTCTCCACCTTGATGAAGGCATTATTAGCACCATCTAACTAAAGACAACCATGTTGATGCCAGACACCAAATATTTAGCATCACACACACACATATTTATACTTTAGTGTTCTGTGACCAATGTGTATGTGTGTTGTGTGCATTAGGTCTGTCTGAGAAAAGTCCAACCATTGTTAATATAACAAGAATGATTTGGGTGACACAGTGTAACCAAGGAGATTGGATTAGAATGTGCATGTGTGAACAATGATGACTTCACTGTACTAGTTAGTGGGGGAGGTAAATGCTGTTGAATGAGCATGTGTAGAGTGTGTTAATCGCATTTAAATGACTAAGTGAGTAGAGCAATGAATCTGCATCAGATTTTGCAAAAATCTTGAAAATTCCTCTGAGGAAACTTTAGATGATTCAGAAGTCCACAGCTATGGGCAAGTGGTGATCAGCAGCTTCATCATGAGAATACACCCACCCTCTCATGCATCATGACTTGTGCAGAGTTTTTTGGCAAAACATCAAATCACACAGGTGACTCAGCCCTCTACAGCTGAGATTTGGTGAACTGCTACTTCTGGCTTTTCCTAAAACTAAAATCACCTTTGAAAGGGAAGAGATTTCAGACATTAATGAGATTCAGGAAAATATGTTGGGGCAGTTGATGGGGACTGGAAGAACTGTGTGAGGTCCGGAGGTGCCTACTTTGAAGGGGGTTGAGGCATCATTGTCCTATATGCAATGTTTCTTGTATCTTGTATCTTCTTCAGTAAATGTGTCTATTTTTCATATTGCATGGCTGGATACTTCTGAACAGAGTTGTGTGTATGTGAGAAACATCATTATCATCACAACATTTCTCCTTGCTGACAAATATTGAATGCTTACCACAATTATCAATTGACAGGTACTCTTGCTAAGTATTGTGTTAATATCTCTTTTTTATTCTTAAAGCAATTGTTTGAGGTGAGAACTACTTTTATTTTTATGACTTTATTACTGAGGCATAGAGAGCTTCAGTAATTCTCTTGAAATAACAAGGCGAGGATTCAAACCGCCCTACTTGACCCCAAAGCCAGGGCTCATAACCACTTCACTGCCTAGGCAATGGAAAGGTCAGTTTTTCCAGAAAAACAGTTGAGGTAAGTGGAAAGTTAACTTACTTGTTAAACAGAAGACTATAAGACAGTTTATTCTGCTGCTTCTAATAGAAAAAATAATACAAAAATGATAATTTCCCACAGAAGAGAGATGATTTTCCATTCTTTTTTTTTTTTTTTTTACCAACTTGTACAGAATGTATTTGTAACTAGTTCCCACTCTTAGTTTGACAAGCATAGTTTGGATTTTTCACTTTCATTCCTTTTGTCCATACTTGGAATTTTTGGACAGAGGTCTGACTTTTTGATGCCATTTCTCCAAATTGTATAAATCAATTTCTGAAGTAAAATAAATTGTTGTTTTCCCAACCATGTTTCCTTTAGCTTTTCAAAGCTACTGTATTTTTTTAAAATTGTTTTTTCCACTCTAAACATCATTTTTGACACACATTGGAAAAGTGATTGTTTTCTCTTAATCAGAGAGACGAGAAACAGCATTAAAACCTGCAAATCACCAAAGTACTTTGAAGTTTTACACTCTAAAGAGTCCGGCTTCATTTACCCAGTTAATAATATAGATACTTCATGGCTCTAATCCCCAAGGAAGAAGATTATTCAGGTTGGACTGCATTTTATTGCTACTGACAGAGATAAATAAAAAGAAAAAATGGAGAGTGTCATATTCTTTCTCCATTTCAGTATTTATAAAAAAAATAGTCACATATTTTCTCCTCATAATAACTTTATTAAAATTTATGTTAACATTTTTAGGAAAATACATTAACATTTTATACCAGAAAAAGAAATGATGTAATTCTATTAAATGACACAATGGCCTATTAAATAGTGACTTTGGACTAATTTATTACTTCACCTACCCACTTATTAGTCTAATGTCCGATGTTTAAAGTAACCTTTGGGAATGATCTAATTGTCTTGGGCTCCATGTTTTTAAATTAAAAAATCTTCCTATAGCCGTAGCCAAGAAGCCCAATTGGTTAGGGTATCATCCCAACACAAAGGTTGCACGTTTGATCCCTGGTCACTGAACATACATGAATCAACCAATGAATACATAAATAAGTGGAACAACAAATTGATGTTTCTCTCTCTCCCTTCCTCTCTCTCTCTAAAAATAAATAAATAAATACATAAATAAATAAATAAATAAATACTGCCCTATAATCTGATCTATACATTCATGACTGTTATGATTCTTTCTGTGCATAAGTAAGATAACACTGTGACTAAGAAAAGAGTAAGAAGCAAAGAAATATTTAGGTCTACCCTTTGCTTGCCATGTAATCAGGTAAGCTACAAAACTACCTAAAAACAACAACTTTTTAAAAAAATATGTTACTACAACACTTATAGAGCACTTACAAGAAGGAACACTCAGAATATGGAATAAAATCAATTTATGAGTAAAATAAGCAGAAATTAAGAATTACGGATGGCATTAAGCATCTACCTAAGAAGCTCATTCTAAGAAAAAGCTGAAGAAAGTGTAGCTACTGAAGATTTCAGAAACTTTACCACTAAGGTACAGGTTTTGGAGTGAAGTGCAATTTAAAAATCTCAATGCAAAAGGATGGACTTCAGCATTAAATAGACTTGTATTTAAAACAAAGTGTGCCCACCTTATAGATTCATAGAAGGTTAAATTTGTTCTGTGCAATTTTCCCTGGCAGGTTTTTGCCTATTTTTATTAAAATGTGGACATAAGTTTGTCACTATTCCTATCACTCACTGTTGCCATGTGTTTTACCTGAAACACTTGTATCTTTCACTGAATCCAGTGTCACTGCTTTGCCTCCCCTTGGTATTCTAGCTTCTGGTTTGAATAAATTTAAAAACACTAGAAAAATAACTATAGTAAATATTGAAATTCATATTTCATCCATTTAAAATTATTATGACAGGGGTTGATTGATTGGAACATGTATTTTCTGTGTTTATGTATTTAATAATATATTATACATGTTATTTATGCAATACTGATATTATTGCATATCATTATGCAATAAGTATTTTAATAGACACATTTTGTTTAAGATATTAGAGGAGAGCTCTGGTGGGTGTGGCTCAGTGAATTGACTGCCAGCCTGCAAACCAAAAGGTTACTGGTTCAATTACCAGTCAGGGTATGTGCCTGGGTTGCAGGCAAGGTCCCCAGTAAGGGGCATGCAAGAGGCAACCACACATTGATGCTTCTCTCCCTCTCTTTTTCCCTTCCTTTCCCCTCTAAAAATAAATAAATAAAATCTTAAAAAATGATATTATTTAATATATTTTTATTTAAAAAAATTCAGACTATGCAAAAATTTGTAGCATGCTTGAACTCCTTTGTGATTTGAGGAAATTCTAAGATCCTCTAACACAGGTACTCAAAAAATTAAATTAAATTGAAATAATGAGTTATATCATTAAACAGTTACATAATTTTTATATTTTTAAAATGTAAGCACATTCCAAACCATCATTTTAGGGCCCATAATATTCTTAAAATAAAATTAAACATGCTGCCCTGGCTGGTGTGGCTCAGTGGATTGAGTGCTGGCCTGTGAACCAAAGTGTCACTGGTTCAATTCCCAGATCAGCGAACATGCCTGGGTTGCAGACCAGATCCCCAGTAGGGGGCATGTGAGGGGCAACCACACATTGATATTTCCCTCTGTCTTTCTCCCTACCTTCCTCTCTGTATATAAAGAAAAAAAATCTTTAAAATAAAAAAAAAATCAGTCATGCTGGTAAATAGAGGAAACTACTTCAGCCAGAATGGAAATAGTTGAGTTGTCCTTAAGCACAACAGCTGACTGAAGTGGCAATTAGCAACAGAAATCATTTTTATAAATTTTGCCATATTACTTTAATGGATGCTGTACCATGAGACAGTAATAGTACACTGTGCTTATTACAGCAATGTGCAAGGGAACTCAATTCCCAATTTAGCATTTTACCAAATGATTAACATTTTGGTTCCTCTAATGGCTGGAGATTTATTTCAATTTAATTTCAAAATTCACTTCTCTTTTGTACTGAAATTGAATATTATTCTGTCATTTGATAAATAATTGATGGTAAGAGCCATTTTTAATAAATTTATTGTTTATAACCATTTTATATTTGATATTTACCCAATGCATTTTTCTTTTTTTGTAAATTATATTTCATTGATTATACTATTATAGTTGTCCTGATTTTCCTTCCTTTGTCCCCCTCCACCCAACACCCCCTACTCCCTCAGGCAATCCCCCCACCCTTATTCATGTCCATGGGTCATGTGTGTGAGTTCTTTGGCTGCTTCCTTTCCTGTGCTATATTTTACATTCCCATAGTTATTTTGTAACAACCTATTTGTGCTTCTTAATCCCTTTGCATCTCACCCATTCTCCCACATCCATCCTCCCATCTCTATAACTATAAAGTTTGGATTTTCAATTATGATATGACCTCTTTGCATCCATCTTGTTTAGGACTCTGTGTGCTTCCTGGACTTACATGTCTATTTCCTTCACCAAATTAGGAAAGTTTCCTTTCATTATTTTTTCAAATAGATTTCCAATTTCTTGCTCTTTCTTTTCTCCTTTTGGTACCTCTATGAAACAAATGTTGGATTACTTAACATTGTCCCACAGGCTGCTTACAGTACCCTTGTTTGTTTGGATTCTATTTTCTTCTTGTTCTGATTGGTGGTTTTTTGCTTCCTTATGCTCCAAATCATTCATTTGACTCTTGGCTTCATCCACCCTACCGTTGTTTCCCTGTAAATTTTTTTTTTAAATTTCAATTAGTGTACCCTTTGTTTCTGACTGGATCTTTTTTATGCTGTTAAGGTCCTGACTAAGTTCCTTGAACATCCTTATAACCATGTTTTGAATCTGCATCTGATAGATTGCTTATCTCCATTTTGTTTATCTCTTTCTGGAGTTTTTATCTGTTGTTTCATTTGGACTATGTTTCCTTGTCTCTTCATTTGGACAACGTCCCTGTGTTTGTTTCTATGTATTAGGTAGAGTTGCTTCAATTCCATATCTTGGTACTGTGGCCTAATGCAGCAAGTGTCCTATAGGGTCCAGGGGCACAGCCCCTGCTATCACCCAAGCTAAGTACTTGAGGTGCACCCTTTTCTGGACTGAGTACACCCTCCTCTTGTAGTTTAGTTTTGGATGCTGTTGGCAATCAATGGGAGGGATTACCTAGGCCACTTAGCTGCAAAGACTGGCTGTGACCATTTACTACTAACCTCTACACTCCTTGAAGGATCAGCTGCCAATGCATTTTTCTGATTTCTTTCAAATTCTTCATCTTCTATGAAATTATTCTTGTTATTTTTCCAGTTTGCTTGTGTCTTTTATTCAAGTGTTGCAATATGATTTATTTTTTGTCACAGTCAGTTATTTAAGAAAATATATACCAAATTTTTCAATCATAAAATTTCTGGGATGTTTCTTCATGTTTGTCTTGTCATTGAAGACTTCCAAATTGAAGATTAAAAACTTCACTGTGATTTCTTCTATGATTTTATTTCTTTATATCCTCCTCTCCTCTTCCCTCCTCTTGTCTTCCTCTACTGCTGCTCCTCCTCTTTCTTATTCTTTCTCATGTTCTTCTTTTTATATTTAACATTGCTTTAATTTAATTAGAATTTATCTCAGTTTTGAGGTGAAATAGGGTTTGGAGATATTGCTTCTGTTAATATGAAAATGCACACATTACTTTTTTTAATATTTCATCATTTCCAATTTATCATAAACACCAATTTTATCATATTGTAAATAATTTATGCATCTGAAGATATTTTGAAATTTTAGTTTTAATTGATTGATTTTCCTATTAATGTATCAGTATCACAGAATTAATTGTTATGGCATAATATAACTTGTCTGTTAAGAGTAGCATTGTTTTATTATTTTTAATTTTTAGAATTTTCCCATATATTTTTACTTGATTCCCTTATTCCTATAGAAGTTATAGTCACTTTTTCCAGCCAAGATCTCTTTTAGTCATTTTTATTGAGAGAATATTATATGTATTGATTAATATAGGGAGAATTGACATTTTTATATTGAATCTTTCTGTCTATAAACCTAACTTAAATATGTCTTTGTTCTACTCTATTTATTTAAGGAGATTTTAAAATATTTTAGAACAATTTTATAGAAATTATGTAATTCTAGTTTTATTTCTAAATACATTTTATCATTTTTATTACTATACTCAAATGTTTTATTTTTATCTTCTAATAGGTGGTTGTTTCTATAGGAGATTGTTGATTCCTGAATAGTATTTTTTTAAGAGAGAGAGGGAGACAGAGACATCAACATGAGAGAGAAACACTGATTGGCTGCCTCCCCCACACACCCTGACCAGGGATCAAACCCACAACCCAGGTATGTGCCCTGACCAGGATTTGAATCCACAACCTTTCAGTCTATGGGACAATACACTGGGAAGGGCAATAGTATTATTTTTTTAACCACAGAACTTCCTCTAGTTTCTTGCTCTTTTGTATTATATTGTTTAATTAACCTTCTTTGATTTTTCAATTATCAAAAAACTATTTGCAACTAATGGTCACTAAAACTATTTCTCTCAATTTTTATATCAATTATTGTGTTTTCTTACCAGGTGATATTAGCTAGAACTTCCAGGGCATTGTCGAAAAAAATTGCTGGTTGAAAAATATATTTCGATTCTGCTGAATTCATTGACACTACTTCTGCTATTTCTAATTACGCAAGATGCTAGATTTTTTTTGTGAAACTAAATATGCTATCCATTTTTTAAAATGTATCCTTATGTTATTATTTTACTTGGGTTTTCTTTCTTATCAATAACCTAATGATGGGTATTATAAGATGTTTCTTCATAATACATAGAAATAGATCAGCATATGGGCCTTTGTTCCCCTTACAATATTTGTTGTGTCTTGTTTTCTGATTGCTGAGTATCTGTTTTCTGATTTGCTTGATGCCTTTGTTTGGGAGAATTCCCTGTTTTATGATGGCCATCTTTCACCATGTTACAATCCAGTAACTCAACTTCAAACCTTCTTCTTCAACTTTCCAGTGTCTTAGTAAGATATACAATATCCTTTTCTGTTTAACTGTTTCCAAAAAAACATATGTTTATTAAAATTAAGTAGTAATTTATCTATCTATATAAATAGGTGGTATATATATATGAGTACAAACAACTCTTTTCCATTGTATGGTCGATGTCTGCATTAGTCATCTGGCTTGGTTTGGGATTCTTTCATTTAAAAGAATAATTAAGATAGGTGATTTACAGCATCCCATTGCATGCACTGGCAAAGGAACTAAATTCCTTTAGTTCCTGTGGATAGCTGTAATAAAGTCCAAGTGAAGCCATTCCACAGAAAGATATAAAAGACACAAAGATTCCAAAGGATTTCTGCAATAAACTGGTTCCTTTATCTCTACTACATATATTAAAGAAAGAGAATGGGAAGCTCAAAGCCCCAATTTCTCAGCTCAACTGAAAGACAATAAGCATTTTATGACTACATTTAAAGAATTTCTTATCAATTACATCTTCTGATAATATACCTGAAAGCTGAAATTAAAATTTGATACTACAGGTTTATGAATTACAATGCCTAATGAACTCTAAGCATTATCATAGTGGGTAAATGTGAGTTGGGCTACTTTGGCTTATGTTCTCATTCTACTACTTTCTAGTTTTGTAATTTTGAGAAACTTGACATCTCTTTGCTTAAGTTTTCTCATTTGAATAATAATACTTTCTTTATAATGTGTTGTGAAAGGTAAAAATTAGTTGATACATGTGACACACTTAAAATAGTATTTAAAAGATTACTTAATGAACTTTAGCTAATATTAATTCAGGAATTATTGCATGTTAAGTTTAGGAAATGAAAAAAGTACATGAAAGGGTATGAACATGAAAGCAGAAATGGTTGCATAGGGAGTAATATTAGTGCTGGACTTTTTTTAAAAATCTGCTGTCTATACCTCCCTTGCCAGCAGAAGCAATGTTGCTTTTCCAGGGTCCTGTGATGTGCTTGCCTTGCATGAATACTCTAAAACAAGCCCTAGAGCGGTTAAATCTTCTCATGCACACCTTCACTAGCTCTAGTTTTATCATTTTATTCAGATCTGTAATGAAACAGAGAATCCAGCATTCCCCAAGGGGCCAATTATCAAGTTAACACGGGAGAAAAAATAAAGGAAAAGCATTGTAAGGCTTTGTTAATTTATATTAGAATAAATCCATGAATGATATTTGTAAGTATGGATTCTGAGAGCATTTGACCAAAGAGAAATAAACATAACTTCAGCAAATCCAAGCTTTTAAAGAGTACATTTACTGAGAATTTAATATCCCAACTAGAAAAAAACATTGTTCACGGTTCTAGTTGTTTGTTGGCTGACTGAGCTTTGGATTCAAAGTTATCTCTCACTAAATAAGTATGAGATGCCAGCGATTACTGGAACTAATGTAGTGGAAGAAACAGAGAAATGTATTATTTATGAATGTCAAAATATATTTAAGATGTGCAATCTACTGCTACATAGTTCCTATCTAATGTCCCCAAAGGTATTGGTTTCAAGGTATTGCTTTCATCAAAGTATGGAGGACTGCATTTTTTATGAGAATGATGATACTGTTGAAATGTATGGAGGTGGTGCTTTATTGGAAGGCATAGGAGTTGCTATGAGGTACCACTATTGTAGTGGGTTCCATGGTTGTATTTGAAATGGTGTAACTGCAGGGTAATAGAGGCCAAAAACTTCATTTAAATACAAAAACTATTAATTGATCATGGAATTCTTGCATCTGAAAGAAATAGGCAACTCATTAAAGTCCAAATGGATTTTAAAAGGATAACAAGTTGTACAAAACTAAACAAAAATAAACAAAGAATCTAGACCTGTCAAGCAGAGATTTGTCATGAATTACTCTAATAGAAACTTAAAGCATCTTACCCACTTCTCAGAAATTAGTCAGTTCACAATTCCAGATCTCCCCCATGAAGTTAATATCTGGATAGAAAAGATAAAGGTTCCTATAATAACATAATAAGTACATATTATAATTCCTCCTTTTTGCATTTCCCAGAGACCTGTGAAGTGGGCACCATGGTAATTCTTCAGGGATTGTTTGACATGGGTGTAAGTAAGTGAAAATGACTTGAGACTCAGAATAATAGTGCTCTACAGGGCAAGATAGAAAGTGAGCATGATCTAGTGACAGAGTTTTCACTCATGAACACTACATACCGGTATTTGGTACTTTGGACCTCAAATCCATTCTTTGATTACTTTTCTTATGCCCGAATACAGAATTTTAATAGACTCACTTGGTAATTGGTATATTGTCCATATTAGCTTACTAATTTATAGAGTAAGGGCTATCATTCTAGAAAGAAGCTTATACTATATTGGTTAATTTAACCCTAGAAATGCCCATTTATTTTTGAATTGTATTGAATATGGATTGGACATGGGAAATGACAGTGGAGTATGATAATTTAATCAACTGGTAATCCCTGTTAAAGTTTCTATTTTGGATGTGTTCTCTATTGCAGTAAGTCAACGTAGTCAATGCTATTGTATTTATTGTTCTGGAAGTTGCCTTGTTTTTCTGTACCAAAATAAACTAGAATGCTGTTGGTGGGTTCATATTTTAGTACCTAAAGCTTCTATAAACTAGGTAATATTTTCAGAAAAAATTAAGTTTTTAATATAAAGTTGTTAAGGCATCTCTCAGTTGTGGGCAAAAAGAGAGTTCTATGGAAAGTAACCTCACAGGGTGATTTCATCATAAATTTCAAATGTGGTGGTCAGGGTGGGTGGTCCTGCCTCAGGTAAAACTTTTTAGTTAAAGGTTTATCTTTGCCATAAGCAAGTATTGTCCATTGTTTCTGTGAATCTAGGTTAAAACATCTTTGCAATAAGCCATGACCCTGTTCAAGAAATCACATAATCTTGTTAGCTGTTCCTCAATCCCTTCCTTACTTTTTACCACCTCCATGTAATCTTCCTTATATTGTCCACTTAATTTCAAATGCATAAAAAAAGCTCAAAACTGTTATATTCAGAGCATTTCAGATCTTGCCTCATGCCATATGTTATTTGTTTGTCTCAAATAAACTCATAAAAATTCTCTACAGGTTTGGAAGTTCCTTATGTGGACACCAGGCTGGGTAGATTACCTGTCCAAATTAGGAGTCCTGAAATTTAAGCTTTATTTGTTTCCTGAGAAATCTGTCTTTGAGGACATCACCACTTTGCTTCAGGACTCCATGAACTCTCCTTCGCTCTTACACAACTTCATCTAAACAGGCCTTCCTAATCTTGATATTTTACAAGACATGATGGTGGTCCAGTGAATGATTATCATAATTTTCAGACTATAAACACACCTTTTCCCCAGATTTGGGAGGAAAAGGGGGGTGCATCTGACAGTCCAAATGTAGCTTTACATTTACATTGGTGAAATATTATGTTATTTATGTTATTAAATATTTTATCACATTTTTTGTTTCAAAATTTTTTTCTATTTCCTCCTTTAAAACCTAGGTGCATCTTATGTCCAAAAATATGGTATCTGATGAAATTTTCTTGATCCTGAGGAAAATGAAGTTGATAATATGGCGAGAGACATGCATGAAAATGGGTTGAAAGTAATACACAAGGACATATTCTACTTGGGCCTATCATCTCAACCAAATTTTGGAATTCTGCAGCCTTCGACATGTTAGATAACCCTTAAAAGTACATTTGTAACAGTTTCAAAGGTAGAGTCACTGTACATGTTAGGTATGAGTAAAGATATCAACAAAGTTTTCTCCTTTTTAATTCTATCCCAGTGCAAATGGGTCCTAAATTTGCTTTCTTTCACATACTAGAAATCTGATAAAGGTAGGATTTCAGGTGTGTTACTAGGCAACATTATTTATAGTAAAGACAAAAACACTGATTGATACACTGCATCTGCACTAGGGGATTATTAAAAACAAACACAGAATAAAAACCAGAGTGAAGGGTTTTCTTGAGCCTCATGGTTCTTTTAAATATGTCTCCCTTTTGGTAAATTAAAAGGTGAACTCATGAAACTGTTAGAATAAATACTGATTCTTATATGGAACTCAGATTGTTAAGTCATTGTGAACCTCTGTACCACTCCTTGGTCTCACACCCTCACACTGAGCTGCCAGTTGTTGCGCTAATAACTAGCTCCCGAGCATCTGCAAAGACTGGCATGCAGGTGTTGCTCTTGATGCTGTCATGCTGAGTTTTTGGTTATGTAGCTTTCATACATTTGAGAAAACTAGTGCTAGATGTGCCTAATTTCAATCTTATGAGTGTGAAATATACAATTTAACCTAAAATTGTTAAGACTGGTTGTTGCAGTTGACATTTCAGGCATTTGTGTGCAACATATGCCACATCTAGCCATGCTACTCAGAAAGATTATTAAACAATCTGCTAAACTGAGTGGTTTCAGTGTAGCCCAGAGGACATAAGGCTCGTGACTGAGTAGAGACCCTTGTGCACCTATAACCTGCTATTTGGGCCTTTGTTTCAGCTGATCAATGTTGATATGTGTGAGGAGAACCAAGATGCTGAATGAGAATGTGCCAAATTCTATGAGAGTTACAGAGGAAACTTTCAGGGTATTGGAACTATTAAGCCTTCTTTTGTAAGTAATTTTCCTCAATAAAAAAATATTTCAGTGTTTGCCCTTGGGTTAGGTGACTGCATTACCATGGGTCACAAGGTGATGCTGTTACTTGAGCTACCAATCTAATGGAGCAGAAACTCCATCTCACACAACACCTTCTTTCTGTCTGACTATTCTCTTCCTTAATCATTAAATCCTTAGGACATCAGATTCTGATCATCATGAAACTGTCTTAACAAGAAAGCCTCACATCTGTTAACTACAGAATAAGAATTTTAGTCAATCTAAAGATAACATCTTGAATTCAGTTGTGTTTCAGACCCAGGCCCATGAAAGTAAAATAACCCTACAAACCATACCCCATTAAATCAGACAGAACTGATGCCATAATTTACATCAGGACCTGGGACAAACATCCACTGCTCTCTACCTTGGCCTCAACCAATAGGGGAACCCACAACCCCAACTGTCATAGCTACAATGATTAATGATTTTTCCCCTTATACAGATCATCTTCTGGGAGCCATTAGGGAACCAGATATGTGCACATTAGTTTACCTGTGAGTCTGGTCTTCACACCATTGTCTTAACTAATAAATTCTTACTTTCTTGGCTGCAAACTCCTGTTCATGTACTACTGGGCTTTGTGCACATGGGTAAGTGGGTGCCTTTAATCCAGTAACACCAATTATAAACTGTATTATATAATCCACTAGGTCATCTAGTATTATCATCTAACATTACTTCTCTTCCTTTTTCACTTATGCTTATTCTACTGTGTTTAATATCTTATATTTCATGTTTAATATAATTTCATTACACATTTTATTACTACCAAAACACAAGGTTTTAAATTGTCCCCTGACACTGATTTAACTATGACATGACTCTTAAATTTAGGTTTCACATGATCCTACTTTTTCATTTTGTACCATTTTAAATTTGAACCAAAATATATTTGGAGGGGATATAGTTATTATGTTTAGTGTAACTTCCTTGAAAGAAGGGCTTTTCTGATTCCTGGTTTTCTGATTTTATCACATTGTGATAATATCATTTATACCTACAACTTTATTTATTTTAGTTTATTTTATAACCTATTATCAACCATCATGAATGCTCTGTTGTCCCTAAAAATTTTTATCCTTGTTTTCATATGTGTTATTGATGTCTACCTAATTGTTCTGTAATTTAGCTTTTATATATCTTCCCTTATCTTTATATTTTTAACTTTGTCATTGACTGAGAGAACATTGAAGACCTTTACCATTAAAATGTTTCTATCTACTTCTCTGTATTCTATTATTTTTGCTTTATAATATTTATGTTGTTAAGCTGTAAAAATAATAATTAATTGTATCTTTTTAAATTATTTGTATTTCTAAGCTATAAGTGTCTTCTGAGTCAGAAATTCAGAGTATAGTCCTACAACCTGTGTTTTAATGCTTTCTTCTGGCTATTCCAAAGTAAAATAAAGTTTGGAAAACCACACCATAGGGCACTGCCCTGTAGGCAGGATTAACATATGGTCTCTGCTTGATCCATATTCAAGCTTAGAGTTAGTGCCAAATATCCAATGTACATCAAAAGTGGATTTTCTTTGATCTAGAGAAGATTCCATAAAGTACACACAGTATCTACTGTTCATCATTAAGTGGTTCACACTCAAGACCATATCCAGTTACCTGAAGGGAGACTTGTTGAAATGGACTGAATGTCTGTGCCCCTCCAACTTACATGTTGAATCCTTAACTACCAATGTAATAGTATTTGGAGGTGGGGCTTTTGAGAGGTAATTAGTGTTAGATGAAGTCCTTAGGATGGGGCACTGGTCCCATGGGATTAACATCCTTATAAGAAACACCAGATATATTTCTTTCTTTCCACTGTCACAAAGAAGAGTTCATGTGAAGTCACAGTGAAGATATAGCCATCTGCAAGTCAAGAAGAGATTCCTCACTACAATTGGAATCTATGTTTTTTTTAAAAATTTTATGTTTTTATTTTTAGAGAGAGGGGGAAGGAAGAGAGAGAGGGAAACAGTGTGTGGTTGCCTCTCATGTGCCTCATACTTGGGACCTGACCTACAACCCAAGCATGTGCCCTAGCTGGGAACCCAATCAGTGACCTTTTGGTTCACAGGCTGGCACCCAATCCATTGAGCCAAACCAAGCAGTGTCTTGAATCTGTGTCTTAACATCCGCTTTGAAGACAGAAATGACTAATAATTGTGGTGTTGTTTTTAATTGAAATATGTATAAAAATAAAACCCAGATATCTGTCTATAGAATACCAAGAATTCCATTAAGGATCTTTAAAGGATGGGGCAAAACTCTGGTTTTCAGTGTGCCATTTGCCCCACAGAAGATCCAGTCATCCTGGGTGATGTCATTCTGCGTGACTCCAGCCCCAGTGTTTCTGAAAACAAATGGTTTACCATGTTTATTTTTAAACACGTAAAGTAAGTCACAGCCTTCAAGAAGTATTTTACTTGTTTTCATTGCCAGGATGTTGCTCTTGCAGTTATCTACTTTTCAAATTCATTCATCCCTTTGATGTCTATACACAAATCTCATCTTATCAATACTTCAACCACATTGCCAGCCCCCCTACCCTTATGCTGACATAGTGGCTATGTTTTCCATCTTATATCTTGCTTTTAATGTAGTACATTATTTATATTTATTATGTGTAACTGTTAACTGTTCTACATTCCCTCCATCATATAAACTCCATCATGATATGTGTGTTTGTCATTTTTGTTTCCTGATATATCTTAAGTTTCTCACACAGTGCTTGTCATTTGTTAGGTTCTTAGTAATTGTATAATTAATAAAATATTTGTTGAATGAAAAACAAATTCACATTTTCCTGAGTTCATTCAGTCACACTTTTCAAACATCTGTTATTTTACTATTTTTCTTGAGTTTCACATTGCTGATTTATGCCAATTCACAAAGGTGATTACTGTATTAAGCATATTATCTTAAATCTCCATTTTCATCAAGGTGTAGCAAAATGTTTTTAGTAATTATTTTTTCTATTTCTAAAAGTTGTATTTTCTTGTAATATCTTTTGTACTGTATGTTGAGTACTCACTATTGAAGGAGAGGAACATTCCTTAGATTCTATATTTCTAGGACTATCATTTGGAAAACATTTGTGTCATATTCCAAGTTATTGTAATTTTTCTTTTGCCCCAGGATTTTGAGTGTTAAGTGGTCAATACTTCTTAGCAGCCGAGGGAGGACAATAGCAAGATAGCAACTCTTCTATGCTCTGACAGGGAGATGGGCTTCAGGAAGAATATAGGGCCTGCTATGTGACTCCGTTGCCTCCTGTTTCTAAAACACAAACTGGCTCCAGACAAATTCTTATTGCTGCGTGCCATTGTCTTCTCCTGATAGACAAAAGGGTTTCCTAGTAGAAATGGCTATCAGTTTCCAAATGCCTATTTTTCTGGTGACTTCTGAGATTGATTGCCATAATACTTTCTGTTTCCTAAAACAATCAATACGATTTCAGGCTCATTCCATTTGGCTGTAATTCTACCAACATTTTAATGCTTTTCAGGGGTGTTGAGTTGTGTGCTAATTTTTCTAACAATGCAAGTTACATTTCTTTTATTCAACTTTCTTATTACTTTTACACAGTTTTTGAGAAAAAGTGAAGGAAATGTGGTGCTGTTCAGATCATAGTCTGTATAGCTTCTTGAGTTGAAAATTATAACTCATTTAATCTACACCATTATTATTTCTTTTACCAGTCACCTATATTCAATTGTTTTATATAAGCACAGATTTAGTAGTATCCTATAAGATTGATATATAACAACCTGATTTTAAACCAGTCATAAATAGTACATAGTATACTATTTGCTTCAGTAACAAGTTACCATAAATTTGGTGGCTTAAAACAACACACATTTATTTTCTTACATATTAGGACATCAGAAATGACTCACCTTTCTCACAAGGTAAGGTCTAGTTGTTTGTAAAGTTTTATTCCCTTTTGGAGGCTGTAGTGGAAAATTCACTTCTTTTCTTTATGCAGCTTGAAGAAACTACCCTTATTTCTTGGCTTTGCCCTCCTTGCACTTCGAAGCCAGCAAAGTAGTATCTTGCTGACCCTGTTTCTGTTGTTATATCTCTTTCACCAACTGACTCTTTGTTTTTGCTACTCTCTTCCATTATCAAGGAGTCTTATTATTACATTAATCTAGGATAAAATCTCCCTATTTTAAGATCAACTGCTTAGCATATTTAATCTTATCTGCCAATTTAATATCCTTTTAATCTAAACCATATAACCTAAAGCAGACACAAGTGCTAAGACTCAGGCATCCTGGGGAAGAGGGACACATTGCTCTACCTACAACATTGTCTTATTTTAGAGGAGTTCACATATCATACACATCTTTAGGCATGTGCTTTCCAGTTTATAAGCATGTAGTTTTTACTTTTAATTGTTTCTATTTTTAGTTAAATATTTAATTGTTCATATATTTATTGTAAATTAGAAAGTTGTTAATATTTGTAATTCCTACTGGCTTGAAAGTAATAAACATATTCTATATAAGGTGTATGCTATTTTTTCTCTCTATATAAAATCAAACCATTTATTTTATTTGCTTAAATGATCTATTTTATTAAATGTTTATCTATATTATCTCATAGAAACTTTAATACCATTGATCATCACCTCTTCTGTTCTTTTAGTTGCAACTAGTTTTATTTTAATGTTTCTAACACAAATATAGATTTCATATTAAATCCAATTGTTTCTTAATTACATGTATATTAATTACTTGCTCAAAATTTATGACAGAGATTGCTGGATGTCCCAAAGATTCACTTTGTCTTTTCTACAGCAATTACACACCTGCATTGTAGCTGTGCATATGGTCAACTAGAACATAGACTGTGTGTTGTAGCCTCCTAGTCTACAGATAGTTGTGATCTCATCAGTATCATCTAGCTAATGGGACAAGTGAAGTGGATCCCTAAATATAGGGAAAACGAGACTGCTTGGAAAACCGATATGATGTCTGGAGAACCATTTTGTATGATGAAAATGAAAACCATATACTTCTCTGAGAGACAGAAAACATTAGAAGAACCCTAGTTTCCTATTGTGAGAGTTTAGCTAAACTAATTTATATTGCTGCCTAAGTGTGTGACCAAGCAGCCTTGAACTGACATCGGCCTATCCCATGAGTGCACACTCTAGAAAGCAGCTTGCAAAGGCACATATAAATATAAGCTCCTCATAGGATTACCCCAATGCCCTTGTGATAAACATTCTCCCCTGTACTCCCAGGGTCATCCTTGTGTGCCATTTAGGTAGACACCTGGGAACTTGCCAAAACCTTACTCTTTTTGGTATGAATTCACCAATCCAGCCTTAGCCTGGGAACTACCCTTGGATTCTAATAAATGTGTGTTCTCAGGTTTTGCCCCGCTCTCTCTGCCAGCACTGTGACTTGACCTCCTAGTATGTCCCCTTGAGATGTGTATACCTGCTCCAAGACCTCCATAGAGTTATAAACTTCTTTATTTCACTTTCCCTAGACTTTTTTGAGACCTGTTTTCTTATCTAACATCCAGGGGCTCTACTTAACAAATGTTGATTTAACAAAGTTCCAACACCAGCAACGATGCACAAAATCCTATGCTAAACTTGATCTGCCTTAGGTTGCTCTACAGAGATCCATAAGGTCAAATAAAACCCTTTTGGAGCTCATAGTGGTAATAGGGAAAATATACAGTCAAAAAGTTAGGGGAGAGCTTTATCTATCTAATGTTTACAGGATTGTGTCTATATCCTACTACAGAACCAGAATTTGGACTAGGAGAGAATACTGAGGCACTCTCTTTGTATGCAAAATTCTAGATGGTACCAACAACAACTACAAAAAAAACCCTGAATAATCATGAAAGAAAGGAAAAGGTCTGGTCAAAGAACAAGTATAAAGGACCCATGAACATGGACAACAGGGTGAGGATTGACTGCAGAAGTGGGGGAGTGGGTGGGGCATAGGAGAGCAACAGGGAAAAATTGGGACACCTGTGAGTGGATAGCCATAAAAAATAATAATATTAAATGCAATATGTAAAGAATTAATAGAATTTTGTAGTTAAGAGCTATAAAATGAAAACTGTAAAAATTATAAACAAGGACATAAGGACAGAGTGATTGTTTTATTACCTCAAATTATTGTGCATTGCGAAAAGTTTTTTCCAATAATCTAATACCTCTGGATTTTTGAGGTCACAATGACTAGAAAATGAATTGGGCAACATAGGGCATTATATATCATTATGTTTTCTTATTGGTCAGAATCACTCAGTCACTTTTTTTCCTTGGTCACAATATAGGAGGACACTTTACTAAGTGTGTATCAGGGCACACACTTTTCCTTTTGCCTAGGGCTCTGATATGACTTAGCATGGTCCTGTCTTACTGCCCCAACCCCAAGCTTGAGGGAAGGCTGTGCTTTGCAATATTTGCTATGTGGCCCTTTTTACACAAATGAGAAGAACCTTCTCTTAGCTCTTTCATCCCATCCTCCATCCTTGGCTTTCACGACATGAAACTAGATCTTATTCCTCATCCTCACTAAATTCCTACATGTCTCCACCTACTTCTGGAATGAAATTGAAGTAGAAGTTGCTTCAACACTGCTCACTATGGTGTATTCTGATTTTGTACAGTATCTGAAAGTGTCTATCTTGTTTTGGAGTCCATCTCTGTCATTTAACTTTCTGTTTCTGTATACATTATGAACCATTACATGAACCATCACTATGTGTTTGGAAGAGAGAAGGTGCATGAAAAGTGAGAATTTATTGAGCTACCTTGAACAATAGTTCATATTTTTAAAAAAATGATGAAAGTGAAGTCCAGAGATATGGTGGTTTTTGTAATGAAAATGCCAGTGATGATATATTGTGTCCCATGTCTTACTTCTAATACAGGCTTTAACTTAAGGCTTTTAATTAAAGAAATATAGTTTCTAAAAACTAATCAGAAAATACTAAGAAATAAGATGAGGGCACATGTATCTATAATAATTTGCTATATTTCTGACTGTCCTATTATCAAGAATTGAATACTTTTGCAAGGTTATTTCCCCCCTTTTGGTAGTTGATCTAATTATATGAACCTATAAAAGAAAATGTTATTTATTAGTTGTACATTTCTTTCTACTTCCTGCAGTGTGATTCCTTCAGCAGATCCACACTAGCATTAAATTTCTATTATAGGAAACTATTCATTTCACTGGTTCTTTTCTTGGTTTGTTATAAAAAAACAAATATAACTTCTATTTCAAATATTTTTCTTAAGTTGCAAAAGCTTAAAATGCCAATGGTTATCTTAGGTATGTCTAAATTAATATTTAACAGCTCATTATATGCAACATAGTTTGAAAGATATAGCTTGAATATTTTTGAAAATCTTTTTGTATATGTTTATGGAAAACCTATTTGCTTTCATGATTTTTAACCTTGGAAAAATGATAGTCTGAAGAAACAAGACAATTTCTAAATAAAACAATGCATAGTCCAGAACTATTACCATTTTGTTTATTTTGGTAAATGAAGCTTGTTGGTGTTTAATAGTAAAAATGACTATTTTCTACAGAGAAAATTGATCCAAAGTTACTGAAAATTAATAGAAACAGAAAAATATATACTTAACACTGTTAATATTCATGTCTCCATCATAATATTATCAACTGTGATTCTTGAAAACACTTCACCACATATTATGACATTCTGTGATTTTTAGGTTAAGCTGTAACCCAAGTGCCTTCAGTATTTCAAAGAATATACTTTTTCAGGTAGTAATATTCTGCAGGATGTAGTTAAAAAGATGCTACATCTCTCAGGCTTGGTAGAGTACACTTATGTAGTAGGTGTCCTGTAGGGTTCAGTGGCAAAGCCTTACCAATCATCTGAGTTAGACACTCCAGGTATGCCCTCTCCATATGGGCAGCTACACTCTTCTGTTGTAGTTGATCCTTGATTGCTGTTGGCATGTCAGTGGGAAGTTTACCCCGAGGATGATCAGGTATGAGGACTGTCTAGGACCACTGTGGAAGATCACCTGTGCAGGGGCCAACCCCATGGAGCAGGACTTATTTCAGTGTGCCCTGGTGCCTTCTGAGTCTACTCCTTGAGTGTGTCACTTGTAGAGATGTTTTCATGGTGTTTCAACATGGTCTGAAACTCTCCCCAGTGTATTCTGGTACTAGAGCCCCCAGGAAGTTGTAGGACAAGGTCAGCCACCACCTGTGCCTTGCCTGGGTTTACTAGCCTGAGCTACAAAGCTATCTGAAGCTGATTGCTACTTGTGCTGTGCTTGGAGGTGCACAGGAGAGGCCAAGCAAGCTGTGTGCCAGTCCCAGAGAGACCAGCTGCAGCTAGTCTGGGCCTGGGGCCACTTAGCAAAAGGTACAAGGGATGTTGTGGCCAGGTGAGGCTTCTTTGAGAGATTTTAGGAAAGTCTGAAACATGAGCAAAGGCAGGTCCTTGGAAGCAACCTGAATGTCCATCAGAAGATGAATGGATAAAGAAATAGTTCATATATACAATGAAATATGACTCCGCCATAAAAAAGAATGATATCTTACCACCTACATCATCATGCATGGATCTAGAGGGTATTGTGCTGAGTGAAATAAGTCCAACAGAATCAGACAAAGACCATATGATTTCACTTATATATAAAATCTAAAAAGACAAAATAACTGAACAAACAGAACAGAAACAGTCTCATATATAGAGAACATTTTGTCATTTGCCAGGTAGGAGGAGCATTGGGAGGACTGGTTAGGGAAATGAGGGGATTAAGAGGTACAAATTGGTGGCTACAGAGTACTCACGGGATGTAAAGTACAGTGTAGGAAATATGTATAGTCCATAATATTGTTATAACTTTGTATGGTTTCAGATGGATGCTAGATTTATTGGGGTGATCACTTAGTAAGTTATATAATGTCTAATCACTGGGTTGTACACCTGAAACTAATATAACATTGTATGTCATCTGTAATTAATTTTTTAATTATTAAAATCAAAACAAGAAAACCACATAAAAATGTGATACTATTCTCTCCACCATAATCAGTACTTTCTTAATTTGCATTCTCTTAATTAGCATTGTATATGTGAGAAATGGGTTTTAGTGATGAAAAGAATGACCCATTAATGAGCATGTTGAATATTACAAAGGAGCTCTCATTGATCAGGTCAGTAAAAAAAAGCAGATTGGGGAAATTATTTTAGAGATAGATACTCCCTGGTCTTGGCTGAACAGACCATACAGCAGCACGACCTATCGCTACTACACTTAGAGGTAAAGCCCTAGGCGACACATGTAAATGATCCTGTGCCAGCCTTGAGCCTTGGAAGTCCACATGCCTGATTCTTCACAGGGGAGCAGTGGAATCTAGTCTTTGAATTCTGGTGTGTCTTCTTTGAGTGAGCATTTACACAGGTAGTTGTCTCAACATCTAAAGAGATAGCTAAGACTTGCTTCAGGTTAATGAAGAAGTTCTGCGAAATATTGTAGTGATTGCCTACTAACAAACTTTTAGCTACTTAAATGTATGGTAATTGTCAGAATGAATAGTTGGAGATTCACTTTCAATATAAATAGCAAAAATTTTAGAAGGAAAGTAGGTAATCCTAATGGTTTTCAATAATTTTTTGTGACTATAATTATTAACAAAAAAATTAAGTTGTACAAGATCAAATTGGTTTAAGTCAGTTCACAACATACTAACATTCATTTATTTCACAAACCTCAATTCATTTTTTCATCATGTATATGAAAAGCTGAGAAAAGTTTGAAGTGGATAAATCTGGTCAAAACTTATTAAAAGAAGTTAAAGTTTTATCCAATGTGTGACATAAAAGCAGATGTGAACCATTTATCTTCAAGCATCTATATAAATACATACTATTTAATAACTATTTAATACAAAACAAGCAATTATTAATGTTAATGCAGATACATAAAATTTTTATTCCTATAAGTTATATAGTAATAAATAATCTATAATGATGATTTTGATTTTCCATGACTAATCTTAAATGCTTCTAATTATACCTTGAATATGTGTTGTTTGCAAACAATTGATAACAAATAAAACTGACCTTTCAGAAAAACTGAGAAAGCTTTTTATATATGAAAAATGAAATTCAGAAATTAAATATCATGATTCACATATCATAGCCCCTACTTGAATCTCATTTCAATTCTGTTATTCTTGCAGTTTGATTTGATCTACTACCCCCTTCTTCAACTTCATTATTCAAGAGCTTATCAATTTGACATATAATTATTACACTAATCTAACTGGTAAGTGCAAAATCTTTGTTCAGTGCCTGAAGTGTGAATTGTATTAAAAATCAAATGTTGATCCTATTATAAAATTTTAGCTTTTTCTACAAAAGTTAAGCATATTCTTGCTTTATATTTCTATATGAACTGTTTTTATATTATTAAGAAAATAATATTCCACTGGTTTTATATTAAGAATATTCTACATTAATCAAAGGGCTTGTTCTAACAATTTCTTTATGAACGCAATTTCAAAGGAATCTCTTCAGATTAAAAGATACCTTTATTCTTAAATTCAATCATTAGCTAAAAGCAAAATGTTTTCTGAAAATGTACTAAGTAAAAGGGACAAAAACAGGACTAGCAAAAAGGCTGGAATTAGTCTCTGCTTTCCAAAATTTTACCTGCTGAATATGTAAAGTTAATTTAATCTATTTGAGATGTTATTTTTCTGGAAAGTGGCTAGACAGTACTTGTAAGGTTTAAATGATATAGTGCATATGAAGCATTAAGGACAGTGTTTGGCCTAGAGGAGAACTCTCATTATCCGTTATATACTTTTTGTAGTCATTTTACTGTTAAATCAACATTGCTTCTTCTGTATGTGTTTATTTACATTTATTCCTGAGTGAAAGATACCAGGAGGCTAGACTTATAGCAGATTCATTTTGATAGTATTCAAACAAATTATTATTTTTATTGAGGCATTATTTATATACCTCTGAATTTCACTTTTTAGTATACAATTAGGAATTTTGGTGAATTCACACATTTGTGTAACTACACCACAATCAAGATATAGAACTGCTGCATCATGCACACAAATTCCTTATTTTCTTTTGTAATCAATAATCCCCATCCAATTATAGCCCCTGAAAACCCAATTCTTTTTCTGTTCTAGTAGTTTTGACTTTTCCAGGAGGACACATGAATAAAAATTTGTACCTGTTGTCTTTTGATTTTGCTTCTTTTACCTAACAAAATAAATTTGAAATTAATCCATGCTATGTGAAGTAGTAGTTTTATACTTTTTTTTTACTGAATAGTATTCCATTATATGGGGAGATAGGGAAGTGCAGTTTTTACCCAGTCAGGAGTTGAAGGGCTTTAGGTTGTTTCCAGTCATTAATGATAATTATATATATATATATATATATATATATATATATATATATATTTGTACAACAATTGGGTGAACATGAGTTTTAATAAGCATGACAGATTATTGAGGGAAAGCAGGGAAATTTCATTCTGCTTTTTCACTGTCTTTTGTATGTAAAAACTCTGAGACTTTTTCAATAAGTTACTTATATGTTAAGTGAAAGAATAAGCTCAAAATCAAGACATCACAATGAAGCTTCTATTGCTTTTGATTCAAATATTTAAAGAAAAAGGGGATCAGAAATAGCATATCAAACTGTGAACCAAGTGGAATAAAAAGAATTGAACTTTCTTTCTGCACACTTTAATGCAGTGACTAATAACTACTGATTTCAGTGGGAAACACATGTTGATGAAAGTACCGCCAAACCACTACTCTGGAAGATCATTGCCTGGCATTTTTCAAAGCAATTTCTGGGCTTATACTAGAAATCTTTACACATAACAGATACAATTTATGTCACTGTAATATACTATGATATTTATAGTCACAATATAGACACAAATGTCATCTATAAAATAATAATAATTAAATATCTATGTGAATTTTTTATGCAGGTCCTATTATTAGACATTCTGAATAGACAAGTACTTATAAAATATTAAATGAACAATCAAAATATAAAAAATTCTTCTAATTATAATATAAAAATACATAAAGTCATAATTTTGGTATACACTATCAAAGAAGAAATAGGTAATCATAAATAGTACCATACTTAGCCACTGGGATTCAAATGGAATTATAATACTAGTAGCTAAGACTTCCACTCTGATGAAAAATAGTTAAAATATATTACCTTTCTTATAAACCTTCAAATTCTATAAGGTTTTTTTCTTGCTCAGGTTTTATGATAGGAAAAAATAATATAAACTATAGTATGTCTTTGACTTTGGGAAAACAAAGAAGGTAGGCTGTAGTAGAGATAATAAATGTGGCTTTCATATTTCTTCAGAGAAACTGTGCACTATGAAAATCTATGCTATAAAAGACTAGTTGATAAAGAACCTGACTTTTATTAAAAGAAAGTAGAACTCTTTCAGAGGTTTACAGCATTCCAAAAAAATATTTAATTTGATTTGAGATATTTTTCATTTTTCTCCTAGTACTTTACCACTTTTGAATAACTATAAGAAGTGAATTAAAGAGTCATTTCTCTCTTTTTCTATTGATGAGGTCGTTGTTTACACTTGACAAAGTTCGAACCTTGCCATCATCGGTGAAGGGCAAGAAATAAATAGTAACAGAGCAGGCCCTTCCCCCAATACAGAGATGGCTCTGGCATGCAAAATATCCTTGGACAGGTTTCTCCCAAAATATAGCAATTGGCATTATGCTTTTACTTCTCCTACAAAATAGGTAATTGAAATACGGATTTAAAAGTATGAAATAATCTTAGAAATTCTATGAACTTAAAAGCTGTTTCAAATTGTTTTTCAAAATCTGCATATCAGAGAGCTCTAAGTATCATATTCCTGGAATATTTAACAAAAGAGAAATCGTTATGCCAAGAAAAGCTTTTCTGTCCTGACCCATGTGGCTTTCATTTGGTTGGGGATTGTCCTGCAAAGTGAAAGGTCATTAAAGTTTCTTAGTTTGATTTCTGGTCAGGGCACTAGCCTGGGTTGCAGGCTTGTCCCACTAGGGGGTCGAACAAGAGGCAACCTATTGACATTTCCCTCTCACATTGATGTTTTTCTCCCTCTCCTTTACCTTTTCCTTAAAAATAAATAATATCTTAAAGAAATAACCTTCTCTCAGTTACTTCTGATTATGAAAAAGGAATATTTTAAGATGCAATTCTCAAAAGACAGTAAGTTAGAATTTAGAATGATTTTTCACCAGAACACTTATTTGTATCATCTGGTAATATAGGCGAATTATGAAGCAGTAAGGTGTGGTTGAAACATACATGAAATTGTTCTTGATCTTGTTTTTAAATATAAAAATGTGTGTATTAGGTTTATAGTAAAATTAGTACAGTTTAGCAATTTTAATTAGTAAAACTATTGATTTTACCAGAATTAGCAAGTTTAACATTGTCAGTACTTAATCACCAAAATTTAAATATTAACACAATTATAAACAAATATTTTATTTATTGTAAAAATGTATGTTCAACCTTAGGGCTGTATTTGACAGACATAGACCTTAGCCACTTGAAGAAAGAAGTAGCTATATCTGTATCTAAGGGATAGTTAAAATTATTTTTTTAAATACAAACACTGAAAGCCAGAGTTCTAATATTTTATAGTGGTTTTCCCTTAATCACTCCTTAATCTAGTGTTCTCTAGATATAGTTAAGTGTGTTCTAATTCATTTAGGAATGTGTTTCCTTTATGAACATTATGCTTTGCTTCTTTCTTTACACATCCTTAAGCTATAATACTGTGTTGGTCAAAAGATTTGATCAGTTTTTTTCATTAGATGGCTCTAGTAGCTTTTAGTTGTCTTTAACCTCATTAGAAACAATTTTGTTAGATTGTATTGTGACAGCTGTCATATTGTCATTCATTTAAATAAAAACATAAACATTGGTGAACTTTTGTGTAGCCATTTTAATATTGTAGATAAAGGAAAATAAGAAACATTTTCAACATATTATGTTTTATTTTTCAAGAAAGGTAAAAACACAACTGAAATACAAATATAAATATTTGTGCAGTGTATGCACAAATTCTCCATGCAATGTATGGAGAAGGTGCTGTGACTGATCAAACATGTCAAAAGTGGTTTGTGAAGTGTCATGCTGCAGATTCTTCACTGGATGATGCTCCACTGTTGGGTAGACCTTTTGAAGTGATATTGATCAAATTAAGACATTAATTGAGAACAATCAACATTATACCATGTGGGAGGTAGCCAACATACTCAAAATGTCCAAATCAACCACTGAAAATCATTTGCACCAGTTTGATTATGTTGATCACTTTGATGTTTGGGTTCCACATAAGTTAAACTAAGTGAAAAAATCTTTCTGGCCATATTTCCTCATGTGATTCTCTTCTTAAACATAAAGAAAACATTCCATTTAAAAAACAAATTGTGATGGGCAATGAAAAGTGGTACTTTACAATAATGTAGAACAATAGAGTTGTGGAGCAAATGAAATGAACCACCACCAACCACACCAAAGGCTGGTCTTCATCCAAAAAAGGTGATGTTGAGTATATGGTGAGATTGGAATGGAGTCATCTATTATGGGCTCCTTCCAGAAAACCAAATGATAAGTTCCAGCAAGTACTGCTCCCAGTGAGACCAACTGAAAGCAACACTTGACAAAAAGCATCTAGAATTAGTCAACAGAAAATGCATAGGAGCTTATACCCTTTGTGACAGCATGGATGAAACTGGAGAGCATTATGCTAAGTGAAATAAGCCAGGTGGTGAGGGGCAAATACCAAATGATCTCACCTTTAATTGGAACATAAGCAACAAAAGAAAAAAGAAAACAAAATATAGCCAGAGTCATTGAAATTAAGAACAATCTAACAATAGCCAGAGGGGAGGAGGGAGGGGACAGTGGGGAGAAAGGTTTTCAGGAACTACTATAAAGGACACATGGACAAAACCAAGGGGGGAGGTGAAAGCCAGGGCGGGAGGTGAGTTTGGAGGGGGTGGGGAGAAAATACAGACAATTGTAACTGAACAACAATAAAATCACTTAAATTAAAAAAAGAAAAAAAGAATTTAATTTTGATGGAAGAATAAATATTATCATTTAGAAACTATTAATAATACTCCTTTTCCTCTATTTTAGCTGGATTCCTTGCTATATATTGTGTCCCTTATATATTTTGTGAATAAATGACAAATACATTTGAGTTATTTTTGAAAAAATAAAATAAATAAAACCATTCTTTGCAAAAAAAAGAGATAAGATCATATGTTTCTTTGATGACCAGGCAAAATCTGCTACTGCTTGCCTAGGAAATTCTGATTCATCTGCCATATTTACCAGACATTGCACCTTCAGATTTCTATTTATTTTGGTCTTTGCAAAATTCTCTTAATGGAAAAAATTTCAATTCTCTAGAAGACTGAAAAAGGAAACTGAAACAGTTCTTTGCTCAAAAAGATAAAAAGCATTTGGGAAGATAGAACTATGAAGTTGCCTGAAGATGGCAGAAGGTAATGAAACAAAATGGGGAATATGTTAGTCAATGAAGTTATTGGTTCAATTTATTCAATATGTAAACTGGAAATGATAAAGATATCTCCTATTTCATAAGATTATTTTGTTAATTATGTGAATTAGTGCATGTAAAGTGCTTACAACAGTTCCTGAGACTTGTGATACCTGCTTTAAAATAACTGACATTTTAGTCTATAATCTACAGAACACACCATATGTGACATAAACTTTTGTGAGCTAAAGTTTTATGGTATTAAAAATCATAAGCTAAATCAAAAAGCATAAAATACAAAACTAGAAAAGAGATCACTGTTATGCGGGCTAGTGGGTTGACATCTTTGTTAAACAAAATACATCCACTAAAAAAGAGATTCTACAAATGACATGTTGCCAAGAAATGAAGCATAACCCAGGTATGACAAATCATTAAAAAACAATGGGAAGCAACCTAATAATGTCACTTAAAATAATAAGTACATCTTTTCCTCTCTCCCTAAACACAATGAAAAAATGCCTTCAAGTGAGGATTAAAAATAAGTACAAAATTGTCTTATTCTAATATAAATTTGATTGAACTAATTACTGTACACACACACATAACCAATAACAATTAGAAAATATTATAGTGAAATGTGATAGAGTTAGGGTACAGAGGTTTTAGGTATTTGATACAAAACAATTGCTCCTTAAAAGAGTAATACCAACAATCTTCTTTGCAAAATAAAATAGCCAATTACAGTTTTTCCCTGAATGCGATTACTATTTATCAAATATGGTAACAGACACATTGAGAAAAGTAAAAGTAGAAAACAAGGTGGTTCTCATAAAAGTACCTCCAGGAAAATATGTTCTCAAGTTCTTCCCAACAGAGCATTGTGCAATGTGTTAGTATAAACTTAATGAAGTGGTTGAATCCCTTCATATCTACCCTTAACATCATATTGCATTAGGTAGTAGTTCAGGACAGGTAAAGAATGTCTGGAACCTTTCATGGCAGTTTTTCAGTCATTTTTGGCTAACATTGCCTTATGTAACTAATGAATGACATGAGTATGTAAGTTTAATGTACTTATGTTAAATCAGAACCTGGAGATAAAAATGAACCTTTTAATTTAGTAATAATTTTCTTTAAACCAGTATCAAGATAACCTTCTATATAAACACAATAAATACATTTTTTATGTTGTATCAGTTTGTGAGAAAGTACAAGTCTATTATCCTTTAATGTACAACAATGATGGAAGATTACAGCTTCCTTTTCTCAGTAGATCTGGTAACATGTCAATATAGACTTGACTCATTACTCACAGTTGTTATATTATACAAAGTCACCATGAATTAGCAAAAACTGAATGACTGCTCTTATGGAAAATACAAGATTAGGTTCCAGTAAGCCTCTGGTCACATTTTTCTCAACTAAAATGCCACATGCATTACACAAGTTCATTTACTAATGTTCTTATTAAACAAGACAGTCTCATCAGCAACCTGTTATTGCATATAATCCTCCTATATAAATTTTGACAGACATTTAAAAATTATTTTGGAGTCTCCTAATCTGCAGATCTTGCCTGTCCTGAAATTGGTTGGTTGACTGGTTTGTTTGTTTGTTTGTTTGTTTTGCACTGAGTTGCCTTTTGAAATATATGAACCAGCCAGCATTGATCAATAAGGATTTAGCATTTCCATGACCTTGGGTACTATGACTGTATTTTTTATGGTTTTCAACTCATAATAGTGTTGTCTACTTACTATTTTATAGTTGTCACCTATAGACATTACAAATTTATCAGCATTTCTCTCCTTGTTGTAATTTCATCATGTACTATAGATGTTAACTTAGCACTTTACAGAGCATATTTACATACAGATTAGTGAAATTCCTCTTTTTTCTGGATGTGAATATTATTGGGTCATTAACATCAAACTCTCTGCCAAAAGCACTATAATGCATGCCTGAACAAAACTTATATGACACATGTATTTCTCCATAAGTCACCCTTGAGTTTAGCAACATTAAATAGTACTTCAGCACTATGTCTGGGAGCTACTATAAACAATAAAACCACCAAAAAAATTTGGCACTTCCTGCATCATAAAAAGTACGCTAGTTTACAGCAGGAGAGCGGAACAAGAAGACAGTGTTACCTTGCTAGATTTCAGCTGGGATCTTGGACCTTGAATGACTCACTTTTGAGGCTCTGTGCATGTCTAAAAATGGAGTTAAAATAAATGAGAAACTTATAAATATAAAATCCATGAATAATGAGAATGGAATATAGGCAAAGCAATGTCTACACTAACTGTACTCTATGTAATACTCCATATTTGGATTACCTTGGAGGGAAAACATTTATGATAAATAATGAATACTAACATTTAAGTGATAATGCCTCTGTGTTAAATAATTTAAATCAATTATCCAATTTAATATTTATAACTCTATATAAAGGCACTGTAACATCCATACTTTTTGGTTTAACAAACTGAGAATTAGGCAAATTAATTTTTCTTAATATTGAATGGTGTATGAGCAAGGAAGCCCATATTTAAGCACATGCAGTATCACTTTACAGGCTGCAATGTTCGCCTCGCTGCACACACTGTGTCAGGATTTCTTCAAGACATTAAGGCTGATAAGAGAGCTTAAAAGCCAAAAAATAAATAAAAGGAATTTTTCCCAATTACATTGTGGTAATGGAATTAGTAGGGCAGCAAAACCTACTATGGGTGAAATGGTAGCAGAATTAGTCATAGACAAAATTCAACAACCAAATTAATAGCTTTCACTACATAAAACTAAAAGAAGGAAGGCATGGGAGCTGTAATCAGAGAGATAGTCTGAGGTTAGGGTTTGTGGGATCGTTAAAAAGCTTGACAAGGGAGTGTGGAGCACATTGTTCTTCTGCACCCTGTCTGAAGACTGCTCATAGCTACAGCCCTGCAGATAGGAGTTTTCTATTCTTATACATCTCACATCTAAAGAATGTGACTTTGCTACAAAGACTTATCTGCATTCTAAACACTTATGACACAAACCATGTTACTTGAATTATATTTGGGGGAACCAACTGTATGCATTTTTCATTATCTCTAACAAAGAAATAGCTCATTTTTGCTACCATCTAAACTGTCAATAGACCATAGCCTGACATCTGCTGTAGCAGCTGGCCTTTGGTGAAAAGGTATGATAGTGCTCTTCCAGAGTTGTCAAGAGAGTGTTGTCATTAATCCTGAACAAAACATACCCATGTGGCATGCTACATTTTAATTATGGTCCTAGTCATCCTCAGAAGAGTTCAAAAATATGTACATATTTTTAAAGTATGACCATAGTTACATCTATGAATCTACTGAACATCAGGGGTAGTAACAAGAGATTTTTTTCTAACTTGTTTACAGGAGGTTTATTCTGTAGATAATTCTGCCTTCATATAGTAAATGATTGATTTCTCATTACTGTCTGGAATATGCTCTTCAGTAGACTCAGCGTAGACCAAAGTCACTATATTAAATTATGTTAGACTTGAGGGATAACATAGGATAACAAATTTCTTACACTTTTATTCACTGAATGTATGTACCATGATACATTAAATCACTGTTAATTGACAGGTGTTACATGGTTTCCAATGTTTCACTTTTATTAATGTGGCTATTTTCATAAAAATAACTTGGTAATCCCTACTACTATTTATCCTTAGCCCATTGAAATGGCCAATTGTTAAATTATCTCTGAAAACAGTTGTCCAGATGAAGATATTTTTTTATTGTTGTTGCTGTTTCAGTTAATTCTGTGAGAAATTAGAAAGTACCAATTATAATATGCATGCTGATTAACTGGTTGCTATATATGATATGAACTCTTATGTCCAGGCTTAAAGCATAAGTATGAATAAATATAGCTAGATGTATGTATTTTTGTGGAATGAGAATAAGAAAAGGTACATTTAAGAGCTTCCATTACTCATGCATGAGTTTCATCTTTGGTGTCCCCACTAAAAAACAAATTGGAGATAAATTAAAATTGTGAATGATTGGTAAGAGCTCATGAAAATATATAAATCATTACTAGCATATCTGTTGAACACATAAAATTATGGACTTTTGGAGGGGTGGAGTGGTTAGCAGAAGAAAACTTCTGAAATACCAATTCAAAAGAACCTATGCACACCTATTCATAGCAGCACTATTTACACTAGCCAAGTGCTGGAAACAGCCTAAGCATCGATCAGTAAACCAGTGTATCAGAAAACTGTGGCACATTTACACAATGGAATACACAGCAGAAGGAAAGAACTCCTACCCTTCAGGACAGCATGGATGGAACTGAAGAACATTATGCTAAGTGAAATAAGCCAGGACATAAAAGACAAATACCAGGTGATCTCACCTATAGGTGGACCCTAGTTATCAAAACAAATAAGCAAAATAGAACCAGAGACATGAAAACAAGGAACAGACTGACAGGCGGTGGGGAGGGAGATAAGGGAAGAAAGAAGGGAAGGGCTTAGTTAAAAATAAATGTTTTAAAATAATTTTAAAAAGAACAAGTATAAATGACCCATGGACATGGATAACAGCGTGAGGACTGATTGGGGGGCTATGGGCAGGGCAGGGGAAAACAATGCATAAAATTGGGACAGCTATAATAGAACAGCAATAAAAAATAAATAAATTTATTGAGATAACACTAGAATTTTGTGTTTGTGCATAGAAATATAGAGCCTTAGAGCTATAGATTTAAACTGATGGGATCTGAGTTCTTAGATATGAAGGATGTATGCTTCTTCCTGAACTAAAATAAGAGTTTTTCCCTGGCCAGTGTAGCTTAGTTAGTTGGAACATCACCATGTATACCAAAGGAGCATGGGTTCAATTCTCAGTTCAGGCTCATTCCTGGGCTGCAGGGAGAAGGGCAAAGGGGTAAAAATTGGGATGGCAGTAATAGAATAACAATGAATAGTGATTGATTGAAAAACATAATGGTGACAAAAACTTACTCTTATCTCATTTTAGCCCATTAAGGCATATGACATAGAAATTATAATACTGTTTTATTATATCTGTTTTTACTAGTGTATGTAATTTTTAAAAGTTCCTGTTACAACCAAAAACATAATATTCTAGATAAATCAATTTAAGCATAAAATAATGGTACACTATAGTTCTCATGATCCTATTTTTATAGTAAATATAACTAAAGTTAGACTAAGCATGTTGTAAAAGAATGAAACTAAAATTTTGACTTCAGAGTATTGTGGTAGTAAACACAATTATGTGAACCCTAGACCACACGTATACATTTAAAAACTATTGTATTTTTCCATTACCATTTAACCCCCTTATACCTCCTCCCCTTGCATTTTTAAAGGTTCCTAAAAGATAGATGAAACAGCCCTGGGTAAAACAAGTTTGGAGCCCAAACTGTCCTTATAAACTTGTTAAATTTCAAACATGCCTAATATGTTACTTTTATGATATCTTATTTCTTGTGGTTTAAAGACAAGCAGTGTTTCGAATTGCACTTGCAGATTTTAACCAAGTCAATCTAAAGTGTGTTCTAAAAATTTAAAACAATTATAAACCTTTACTTTCACTAGTTTTATACTATACTCACTTTAGGAAAACTAGTCAGGTGATAGCAAATAGATTTATCAACAAGTTAATATATAAACTTATTTTCTTTGGAATATGTTATAGAAAAAAGCATCTAATGAATTATTTTTATAATTTAAGGCAGTTCTGTGGTCTGACACTTACTATGTTATTTTAGAAAAGTAAGTTAAATGATATGAAAGAAATTTTACCTTCAAAACTAAATGAACACTGAGTAAGTAGACAAAAGAGTAGTTTCCAAGCTCATATGGACTGTTAATTATAATTTGTTTTATAGTCTATGTTGAAACTCTGACCTAAACATAACATCTCAAATTTATTTCACAAGCAGCTAGTGACAATGGGAAATACTATGTATTCATTTCTTATTCCAGCCATTAAAAATTACCACAAATTTAGTGGTGTCTGAGGTCCTTGTTTCCTGCTGGTTGTCAGCAAGGATGCATTCTTAGCCCCAGAGGATTATCACCCTCTGTTGTTGCCATTCTGGTTGTTATCGTGGCACCCATATCTGAAAGCCAGCAATAATGCATCAAACCCTTCTCACAATAATTATTCCTAAGCCTGTGATGTCTTGTTACCCAATATTTCTTTTTCTAAAAATTGCTGGTTAGTTTTAGAGTCCATATATAAAAATCAAACACATGAGCAAAAATTTATGTATTCATAAAAATGTTCTTTGTAAAATAAAGTGCACACATATCATAGAGTAGGTTTTACCTAGTTAAAAATTAATTTTAAAATATCATTTTATAATTATACTTCTGGCCAAGAGGCAGTAACAGAGACAAATTTGAGCATAGACCTAAAAGACTAAAATAAAATAATATATGAAGCAATGGCTCCCAAGATATTAAATGGCAGGCAAAGAAGGACCATATTACATGAGTCACAGGAAGCAAACAAATCATCCCTATGATTACACTATTTACAGACTAAAGAGTTTCCCATGAAGAGTCCAAAAATCCTCCTGAGTTAAAAATATGTTGCTGAGAGTCTGGGAGGCCTAAGAGATAGAACTTGCATAGTAGAGTAATAAGAAGAGAAAGTTGTGCATTGGACAATTTTTAGGGTTCCCACTCCTCATTTTCATTGAGTACTTGTCATTGCATGTATATAAAGAAATTGCTAAAACATAGGATTGAACTATCTAGAAAGATTAAATAATCCCTGGAGTTCACTCAGAGCTGAGAATAGTTATTGATTTTACCAGCCACACCGAAATCTACTTAAATCATGAAGAGCCCTGTACAATTATCCACATAGTTTTTTCTCAGCATGAGGTAATGATGTCCTGAGTAAAATTATTGCTCTGATCTTGTACAATAAAGCCTAAGAACAAGACCCAGCAAAAATCAACTGAAATCTACCCAGAGATAACACACATATGATAAAATTAGTATACAAAGAAATTAAAACAACTAAAATAACTTTATTCTATACAACCAAGAAGCTAGAGGAAAATTAGATGTGTTAAGTAGATACAAGTTTAAAAGATCTAAATCATACCTTAGTTATAAAAATACATTGGTTGACAACTATAATAAGATTAACTATACATTAGATATTTAAGACCAAAGGATTAGTAAATTTAAAAATATAGCAACAAAATCCATACAAAATTAAACTTTCAGGAAAAAAAAAAGCCTGGAAAAAGTAAATAGAGGGTCAGTGCACTGTTAGACACAACATGCAGCCTAAAACATGGACAACTGGAATCCCATGTGAGGTTTTGGAACTGGTAGAAAGACAGAAGATACGCTGAAAGAAATGATAGCTATATTTTTCATATTTTTGCTATCAATAAACCCATGGATCTGAGAACACAATGGAATATGACATAAACATAATCAATTGCTTATAACTGGTGATAAAAATAAAATTTTAAAGCAGTCAGAAATTTTTTAAAAGACGTAAGACACAAAGAGTCACAATAAGAATTCAAGAATATATCTCATTTGAAACAATACAAACCAGAAGACAGTGGAACAATATGTTTAACAAGCTAAAAGAAAGAAAAAAGTCAACCAAGGGTTATATAGCCAGAATTTAGCAGGCATGCAAATGATGAAATAATTAATCCCCAGTCATTCCATAATATGAAAAATCTGAAGGAAATTATTTCAGGCAGAAAGAAAATGGTAACAGAAATCTACAAAGAAAATGAAGAACATCAGATACTACATTAAAGGATCATGATAAAAGACTTTTTAGAAAGTTTTATCAAATGAAAAATGTCTAAACAACAAACTAAAAGTTGTAGATTTTCAGATTGGATACAAAAGCAAGATGCAACTCTCCACCACCAATAAGACATCCGCACTCTTGTTCATGTTCATTAGTCTTTTTTCCATTTTGCTAAAGCCTTCCACACCTCACCTCTCCCTTCAACAGCTGACATCCTGCTATCTATGAGTTTGTCTATTTTGCTTGTTCAGTTTTTTCATTAGGTTCCACATAGCAGTGAAATCATATGGTGCTTGTCTTTCTCTAACTGGCTTATTTCACTTGCCATAATGATCTCCAGGTCCATCCATGCTGTTGCAAAGCGTAAATTTCCCTTCTTTTTTACTGCCAAATAGTATTCCATTGTGTAAATGGCCCATAGTTGTTTTCTTCACTCATCTGCTGATGGACACTTGGGCCACTTCCATATCTTGGCAATTGCAAATAACACTGCAATGAACATAAGGGTGCTTATGTTCTTTCAATTAGAGTTTCGGGTTTCTTTGGATATATTCCTAGAAGTGGGATAGCTGGATCAAAGGTACAACCATGTTTAATTTTTTTAGGTATCTCCATACTGCTTTCTGCAGTGGTTGCACCAATCTGCATTCCCACCAACAGTGCAAAAGGATTCCCTTTTCTCCACATCCTCACTAGCACTTGTTTGTTGATTTACTGATGATAGCCATTTCTATAAGTGTGATATGATATATCATTGTGGTTTTAATTTGCATTTCTCTTATGATTAGTGACATTGAGCATATTTGCATATGTCTATTGGTCATCTGTATGTCCTCTTTGGAGAAATGTCTGTTCAGGTCATTTGCTCACTTTTTAATTGGGTTTTTTGTTTTAATGTTGAGTTTTGTAAGTTCTTTATAAAATTTGAATATTAATCATTTGTCAGATATATCGGCAAAAAATGTTTTCCCATTCTGTATGTTGTCTTTTTGCATTTTGGATGGTTTCCTTTGCTGCGCAAAACTTTTAGTTTGATATAGACCCATTTGCTTGTTTTTCCTTTTGTTTCCCTTGCCTGGGAAGATGTATCTGATAAAAAATTGCTATGAGCAATGTCTAAGATTTTACTGCCTATATTTTCTTTTAGATTTTTATGGTTTTGTGCCTAGTATTTAACTCTTTAATCCATTTTGAATTTATTCTTGTGTGTGATATAATAGGGTGGTCTAGTTTCATTTTTTTGCATGTATCTCTCTAATTTTCCAAACACCATTTTTGAATACATTATATTTAGATTATTGTATGTGCTTATTTCTTCTGTCAAATATTAAATGATTCTAAAGGTGTGGGTTTATTTCTGGGTTCTCTATTCTGTTCCATTGACCTATGTGTCTGTGTTTATGCCAGTAACAGGTTGTTTTGATTATTAAGACCTTGTAGTATAGTTTGATATTATGTAGTGTGATTCCTCCAACTTTGTTCTTTTTTAGGATCACTGTTGCTACATGGAGCCTTTTGTGGTTTCATATAAATTTTTGAATTATTCATTCTAGTTATATGAAATAAGGCATTGGCATGTTGATAAGAATTGCATTTAATCTATAGATTGCTTTGGCTAGCATGGATATTTTAATGCTATTAATTCTTCCTATCAATGAACATGGTATGTACTTCCACTTATTTGTATCTTCTTTAATTTCTTTCCTCAGTTTCTTATAATTTCCTGAGTACCATTCTTTTATATCCTTGGTTAGATTTATTCCTAGGTATTTTATTCTTCCTGAAGCAATAGTGAATGGGATTGTTTTCTTAATTTCCCTTTCTGTTAGTTCATTATTGGCATATAAAAGTGTAACTAACTTCTGGATATTAACTTTGGATCTGGCTACTTCACTGAATTAATTTATTAGTTCTGGTAGTTTCTCAGTGGAATCTGTGGGGTTCTATATGTGCAGTATCATGTCACCTGCAAACAAAGACAGTGTTACTTCTTCCTTTTCATTTTGGATGCCTTTCATTTTGCTTGAGGAAGGGAGTATATGGGTGTTAAATGGTAATGGAAAATAAAACACAAATTTTATTTAATAATATAAACATATTGTTACCAAATGATCCAGCAGTCACACTCCTTGGTACAATAAGTATTCATTTAATGCTATCAGTAAGTTCTGCAGTTTTAAGCAAAATAATATAATCAATTTAACATAGGCTAAATATTAGTTAAGTTTCTACAGCATCTTATCAATGTTACAATGAAATGATTTTGAAAAAAAACCCATTATTTCGGGCCTGCTATATTTACCCAAAGAGGTTGGACACTTCTGTCCACAAAGAAATTGCACATATATTTTTACAAGAGCTTTATTCATAATATCCCAGTATTGGGAAGCAACCAAGGTGTCCCTCAGTAAGTGAATGAATAAATAAACTTTGGTACTCCAGATGATGGAATATTACTCAGTACTAAAAACAAAGTAACTATCATATATGGAAGAAACTTAACTACATGATATTATGGAAGAATCCAGTTTGAATATGCAACCAACTGTGTAATTCCAACTATACAACTCTCTTAAATACAAAACTATGGAAACAGTAGAGTTCCGTGGTTGTCAAAGGTTACGACAAATAGAGGGATGAATATTTTAAGCATAGTAAGTTTATATGGAAATAAAATTACTCTGTATACCACTATGTATACATGTCATTACAAATTTGTCTAAATCAGTGATTTTCATGTGCTCTGCCATAGCACACAAATGTGCCACATGAATTTTTCAGATATGTGATAGCTGACTACTTAGTCAGGGGCACTGACCTCTTTTTCCTTAGGTGGTAAAATAAAAAAATGACAACAGCCAATACAATAATAACCATCAAATGTGAATAAAACAAAATTATATCTATTTTTGTCAGATACACAAAGCCAATAATATATATTTTAATGTCCCACAGAAATTTAGTTATTAGTTTATGTGTATCACCAGGTGAAAAAGGATGAAAATTGTTATAGAATGTACAATTCTAAGAGGAAACCCTAGTGTAAACTAAGAACTTTGGGTCATAAGTGTTCAATATGGGTTCAATGACTGTAACAAGTATGTATCAGTCTGTTAGGAGATGTTGATAATCGGAAAGATTATACAGTATAAAGGAAGGGTGTATAAGAGAAACACTGTACCTTCCATTAAAGCTCATTTTTTTGTACCTAAAACTGCTCAAAAAATAAAGTCTATTTAAAATATATATATGTATATATACACACATATATATAGCCATTGATATTCTCTAATATAAAAAAGAAAAAAATACTTGTAACAGTGAATGTTATTTCTGTTGTAGTTATACTTTAATTTCCTTCATTTTCACTATACTTTTTAAAAGTATAACTCAAAGTAAAAATAATACTCGAAGTGTTTTGTTAGATTTTTGAAATGAAGAAAGCCAAAAAAGATGTGATGAATAATGATAAATTATTAAGCAGAAATTCAGTATTCAGAATAAAAGACAACATATATAGTCACTAATTCATGTAAGACAAGTATCTAATTCTAAATGTACTGTGAAATGGTGGAGACACAAATTCTAAATATAGAAAAACAGTTTTAAAGATGCTTAAAGTAGTTTATTTTAGATATTTTATGGAGGTATTTGAAACGTACAAAGATATCTGGTGATTTCTAGAAAATTTTGAGATATATAAGTACATGTATAAATAAACTACATATGTTTTAGACAAGGAAATAAGAGTAAAACATACAAGCATTTTCATTATTAAAAAGCTTTCTTAAGTAATCTATTTCTATTAAAGTGTGACCTTAAAAATATTTTTATCTTATTTGAAGTAAAAGATACTAAAAAGTAGTTTCTTTGTTCATCATATTGGTTACTTGACAAACAGAAGAAATCTGTTTATTTGTTAATCTGCAACAAATTCATCAAACTTTTTTTGAAATTAAAAATAATCTCTGCATAACTAAAGTATAAATTTAAATATAATCTCTGTATAACTATAGCATTTGATAGTTAAAATATTACCATCTGTGTAAAAGAGAGGCATTAGATTAAAGTTCTACTGATAACAAAAAATGTTATTGCCTAACTTTTCTTTATTTAATATAAAATACTACTTTCTTAATATGGCATGGTATGGACTGAGCTGTGTTTTCCCACAGTTTTCATTTTGAAGCCTTTACTCTTAATAACTCAGAATGTGATTGTCGTTATAGGTTGGGCCTTTAAAAAAGCAATTACGTTAAAATGAGTTCATTAGAGTAGGCCCTAATCCAATATAACTGGTGAACTTATAAGAAGACATTAGAAAACAGGTATGAGCAGAGGTAAGGCCATGCGAATACACAAGGAGAAGATGACCATATGCACACCAAGTAAAGAGGCCTCAGAAGAAACCAATCCTGCTGACACCTTGATCCTGGCTTTCTAACTTCCTAAATTGTGAGGAAATAAATTTCTGTTATTTAAGTTACTTTGTTGTTTCTGTTGTGCTTGGTTATAGCATCTATTGGAAACCAGTACATGGTATAAGTGAAACAATTCAGCTACATAGAGAATAAAAATTCATAATGTTTCTGTAAATTGATCTGTTTATATTTCTGTATACTTTACAATTATAACTTAGGAAATGATTTATTCCTAATTATTTAATCTAAAATGTCGGAAAGTTCTATTTCTAGCACTGACAAACTAGAAAAAGTCTTACACTCTCAACCAAAAATATATAACTGAGCTTAGTATACCAAGCAAGGGTTTTCAAGAATTGAGTAACAAGTAATGCAGGACTGATTTGTGAAAAAATAAACCAGATAAGTAGGACCTCCTTCTTTCTTTCTGCTGCATACTATTTCATTGTGTAAATGTATCATAGTTTTTTTTTATGCACTCATTTAGTGATGGACACTGAGGTTGTTTCCAGCTCTTGGTTATTGTAAATTGTGCTGCTATGAACATTGGGGTGCATAGATTCTTTTGAAGTGTCTCAGGATTCATAGGCTATAATCTCAGCGGTGGAACTGCTGGCTCAAATGGCAGTGCCATTTTTAGCTTTTTGAGGAAATTCCATACCGTTTTCCACAGTGGCACCACCGACTGTGTACCAGGATTCTGTTTTCTCCACAACTTTGCCAGCACTTGCTTGTTGATTTGTTTATGATGACCATTCTGACCAGTGTGAAATAGTATCTCATTGTGGTTTTATGATGTGTAGTGATGCTGAGCATCCTTTCATCTGTCTTTGGGCCTTCTGTATGTCCTCCTTGGAGAAGTGTCTGTTCAGGTCCTTTGCCCATTTTTAATTGGGGTGTTTGTCTTCAGTGGAGTTGTGTGAGTTCTTTATATATTTTGGAGATCAGACCCTTGCCCAAGGTATCATTTGCAAATATATTTTCCCATATGGTTGGTTCCCTTTTCATTTTACTGATGTTTTCTTTAGCCATGCAGAAGCTTTGGTCGAACTGGAGAGCATTATGCTAAGAGGAGCAAGTCAGGCAGTGAAAGACAAACACCATATGATCTCACCTATAAGTGGAACCTAATCAACAAAGCAAAGAAGCAAGCAAAATGTAACCAGAGACATTTTTAATTAAAAATTTTTCAATTATTAAGATGTATTCCTTTCCTTATTAAATTCTTTTTAAATTAATTAATTTATTTCTATTTTGTTGTTCAAGTACAGTTGTCTGCATTTACCCCCCACCACTGCCCCCCACATGAGTCATCACCACCGCCCTCCCCTGATTCCACCCCCCCTTGGTTTTGTTCATGTGTCCTTTATAGTTGTTTCTGAATACCCTTCTCCCCTTTCCTCCATTATCCCCTCCAACCTCTCCTCTGGTTACTGTCAGATTGTTCTTAATTTCAATGTCTCTGATTATATTTTGCTTGCTTGTTTGTTTTGTTAATTAGGTTCCAGTTAAAGGTGAGATCATATGATATTTGTCCCTCATCACCTGGCTTATTTCACTCAGTGTAATGCTGTCCAGATCCATCCATGCTGTCACAAAGAGTAGGAGTTCCTTCTTTCTTTCTGCTGCGTAGTATTCTGTTGTGTAAATGTACCATAGTTTTTAGATCCACTTGTTTACTGATGAGCATTGAGGTTGCTTCCAGCACTTGGCTAATGTAAATTGTGCTGCTATTAACATTGGGTGCATAGGTTCTTATGGATTGGTGTTTCAGTGTTCTTAGGATATAATCCCAGCCAGAGACATTTAAATTAAGAGCAAACTGACAGTAACCAGAGGGAAGGAGGGAGGAATAATGGGGGAAAATAGAAGAAGGGTCATCAAGGAACATGCATAAGGGACACATGGACAAAACCAAAGGAGGTTGATTCAGGGATGGGAGGCAGGGATGGATGGGGCGGGGGACAGTGGTGGAGTGAAAATGGAGACAACTGTACTTGAACAACAACAAAAAAGTTTTAATAATAAAAATGAAAGATAACAAAAAATGGGTTCTATCTTTTAATATGCAATATGTGTGATATTGTACATTGTACTCTGTACATACACATGTCTGGGAAACAAAGGGAGGAACACCATTTACCTGCTGGATTCTGCAGTGTTGGAGGGCACATGCTTGCCAGTCAATACAGAAAGAATCTCACTGAATTAAAAGCTACAGCTGCCATCTGGGCACATGAGATTCCTGTCCTGGCATGAATAGTTGAAAGAAGAGGCACACTTTTTTTTTTAAAGAGAGACAGTGGTAGGGAGGGAGAAAGAGATGGAGTGAAACATCCATAGGTTACCTCTCTCTCCCATATGCCCCACCAGGGGACCAAACCTGCAACTTAGATATGTTCCCTTACAGGGAATCAAACTGCCCGCCTTTCACTTTGTGGGAGGAGGATGCCCAACCAACTGAGCCACACCAGTTAGGGTAAGAGCCATCATTTTGATGGGGAAGATTAACTTGGATTAACAGAAGAGTATAGACTATTTTTACACACAGTGAAAGAAGGAATATGTGAAGAATCTAGTCAATTTAACTTGGCCCTTTCTAGCTCCAATTTTGTATTATTTTAACTGTAATTGAACAGGTATAGCCACCTGGCTTGGGACTACTAAATGACTATCAAAGTCTCAGACTTCTTAATATGAAGGTTAGGGCACATCAGCTAAACAACCAACACATTCTAAGGTTATGATTGATGATGAGGGAAATTTAAAGTAGATCATGGAGAGGACAGTCATAAGTACAAGTTGCTGTAAACAGTTTTTCTTTTTAATTTTATTGTTGTTCAAGTACAGTTGTCTACATTTTCAACCCACCACTCCCCCCCAACCCCAGACATCCCCACCTCCTTCATCTCATTCCACCCCCCTTGGTTTTGTTCATGTGTGCTTTATAGTTGTCCCTGAAACCCTTCCTTCCTTTCCCCTTGTTATCCCCTCCCACCTCTCCTCTGGTTACTGTCACATTGTTCTTAATTTTGATGTCTCTGCTTATATTTTGTTTGCTTGTTTGCTTTGTTGATTAGGTTCCACTTATAGGTGAGATCATATGGTATTTTTCTTTCACACCTGGCTTATTTCACTTAGCATAATGCTCTCCAGACCCATCCATGTTGTTGCAAAGGGTAAGATCTCCTTCTTTCCTTCTGCTGCATAGAATTCCATTATGTAAATCTACCATAGTGTTTTGATCCACTCATTTACTGATGGGCACTTAGGTTGCTTCTAGCATTTGGCTATTGTAAGTTGTGCTCTGAATATTAGGGTGCGTAGGTTCTTCTGAACTGGTCTTTTAGGATTCTTAGGGTATAATCCCAGCAGTGAAATTGCTATGTCAAAAGGCAGCTCCATTCTTAGTTTTCTGAGGAAATTCCATATTGTTTCCCACAGAGGCTGCACCAGTGTGCATTCCCATCCACAGTGCACTAGGGTTTCTTTTTCTCCACAACCTCTCCAACATTTGTTTTTTTGTTGATTTGTTTATGACGGCCATTCTGACTGGTGTGAATTGGTATCTCATTATGGTTTGCATTTTATCTCTCTGATGGTTAGTGATGCCAGTTTTTCAATATATGTTAGTGGAGTTATTATTCACCCCATTAGTCTCCCTCTTTCAGATAGTTCCTCAGGAAGAGAGCTTCACAAAAACTATGGATGATCTTTTTCCTGAATCTGTATGGAAAAGTATAGTTTTTGTAGAAAGGGGTGGACTCTGTGGGTCATCAAACATGCTCTGCAAAATCAGGTCTTTTCTCAAAAGAACCCATGTCAAACAATGTTAATAATTGTGAGTAATGCTGGCATCATGTTCTTCCTAGGCTGCTGTCATCCTGTGACTATACAGGACATGAACTGTTTGGGCTTGATGCAGGACTCATTTAAGAGGCAATTTTTGCTCAAGTTGTATCTGTAAATCTGGCCAAAACATTCTCCTAACTACATTGCAGTTTAAGACACTTCTGTCCTATCTTTTCTTCTTTCTCTCTTTACCTTTCAGGTATCAGACCTGTATCACAATCTAAAGACTGTTTCTATCTCTATTATCTTTATTGTTCACATTTTTTCCCAATAAATCTCTTATATGTCTAAATATATCATAATGCCTCCTTCTCAGTAGACACGAAATTAACAAAATACTTCCCAGTTCAATTTTGTTGAAGTTCAGGACTGGAAATAAAAATACTTCATGAAATAGAAGAATTTTTGCTTCAAAATGGAAGGCAGAATGGACTCTATTGGAAAGTAAATAGGAAAATTTTCCAGGGTGATGGAAAGATTTTCTATAGTGATTAAAGTAAGGGCCAAAAAGTAGTTTAAATTTTTTTAAACTGAAGGAACTGTATGTTTAAAAACTTCGTCTTTCACTAAATTTAAAAATATAGAACATATTTTAAACAGTTAATATTATTTTGGATGATTAGAAGTTTAAATAATATTTTTAAGTATTACTTCTAAAATATTTATTTAAATATAAAATATAATTTGTTGACAGATATAAAAAACAGATGTGTGATTTGTATATTATTTTTAACTGCATTAATCATTGTCTATAAGTCAGATACTCCATGAAAAAAGACTGGCATGATAGATGATAATAAATAGAATAGCTTGGCTGGGAACATGTAAATTATAATGGCAAATACATAATGGATCATGTGTGAAAAGGAAAAGGACATAGATGAGGGCAGTCTTCTGTAGATTTAGACTTTAGATATTGGAAACCATTAATTTTTTAAAAATTGATTTGGAGGGAGAGTGGAAGAGAGAGAGGAGGGAGAGAAGAGAGTTGTTGTTCCACTTATTTATGCAATATGACTGGGGGTCGAACTCACTACCTTGGCATCTTGGGATGACATTCTAACCAAGCTCCTTGACCAGGACTAGAAATAATTAATTTTTGAAGTAGAGATATGCAAAATTATTTTAATTAGAACTTTCTGTTCAACTTCATGGTCACCACAATATAGTTAAAAGCTTAGGTTAGGAAACTAAAAAACACGGTTTGAGACATGAATCTGGCTCTTATTCATCTATGTGACTTTTGATAATTTATGTCCATTCTACGAGTTTCAGCTTTTTCATGTTTTACTATTTTAATAATAACTTATTCATGTAATACAGTCAATTGAAAGAAAGCATAGTAATTTGCATATTGTAGAATTCATAACGTATGTTCAAAATTTAATGTAATAATTATAACAATATGAATTATAATAATTTAAATAGTCTTTTATAACATTGTGTTATTAAAGAGTGTATTTAAATGTGGTGACATAAACTTGTGACATGTATCATTATGACGAATTTGGTAGATCAAAATAATGCACATGAAAATGTAATGCAGTGCTATTGTATAATAAAATTCCAGGTGGAATGGACACAACATAGTTTACTGAGAAGCATGAAGTCTATATTACCAACAATAGGAACAAGTTCAAAATAAGACAGGTAAATAAACTAGAACCGGATTGTGAAATGCATTGACAACTAGCCATATTTGTTTTCTTGTTCAATTTATTCACAGGTTGACAACATACAGTGTGATTTTGAATATGTTTGAGAAAATCAAGTTTTGAAAAACAAACAACTAACTAGGGTACCTGAATTTGTTGACGGAGAAGGAAAATAACAGGCTAAATAGTTATGAAGCTCCTATAGGCCATTCAGTCAAGGAGAGATTAACAACCACTACAAGTCAGTGGTCATAGTAATGAAGAATAAAGTGGGAATTTAATATATCAATGACAGGAAAAAATTAGATGTAGTGAAGAGTTCATTAAAGCTTATTGTAGCCCTGGAAGGTATGGCTCAATGGATTGAATGCTGGCCTGTGAACCAAAGTGTCACTGGTTCGATTCCCAGTCTAAGACACATGCCTGGGTTGCAGGCCAGGTCCTCAGCTAGGGGTGTGAGAGAGGCAACCATACATTGATGGTTCTCTCCCTCTCTTCCTCCCTCCTTTCCCCTCTCTCTAAATATAAATAAATAAAATAAATAAAGAAAAAGAAAAAATTATTTAAAAATATTGTAGCATCATAAGTACTACTAAAATTTGAAAATACTGTCATATTATAAAAACATGGAAAGGTGACAAGTAGAGAAATTATTGACAATAGATGCACATTTGAGAAAAAGAGGATATGGAGTAATTATGAAGAGTAAAATTGCAGAGACAGAAAAGATAAATGAGTATTTGAAAGTGTCTGGAAAATAAGATACTTATTAATGTATAAAATTTAACAAAAGATAACATAACGGAACAGTGTGTTAAAGTCTCAAGCCTGATTATCACCAATAATAACAGGATGGCAATATGTTCAGTGTGCAGCAAAGGAGTGAGCTGGAGGCAGATAAAGAAGCATGTAAAATGGTGTAGTGATTTATCTTTATCAACACCTGGGAAGACAGGAGTTTACAAATAGCACCTCATATTGCCAACAATTTAAACAATTTTCTAAATATAATAGCAGCAAGATAAGCTTGTTTGAACTTAAATTCAGAGAGAAAACATAGACAATCTATCATAATTATTTATGTCACCATCATCTTTTATGTTGACATATACTGAAATCCTGTCCCCTAAAGTGATCATTCTGTACAAAATACTTCAGAGTCATCTAAAAATAAATAACCTTCATTAAGTATCATGTAATATATGCCTTCAAAAATGGCTTTGAATTGTGGATTAGTGGATCAAAAGATTTAGAAAGTAGTTTGGCCTCTTGGGTCTAAAATTTTCTCTGAAGCCTATGTAATTTAACCACTTAACCTCTGATGTTGCCTTACTTTATTCTTAAAACGGAAATAATAACCCAGCCCTGAAAACATTAAAGGTGAAAATTAAAGGCCTCATCATAATTAATGTTATTCATTTTAATATGTTTAATTAATGCAGCATGGTGACTTAAAAAAGGAACTGCAAATAACATTATCTAATTAAATTTGGCTAACAAAATAAGGCAGAACAATATGTGAATCTGTCCTTTTAACTGACAAGAGAGCATGACCATTCCAAGAGTCTGTTCTTCTGAATCTGACATACACATGAATACATTATACTCATAATATATCTGTACATACAGAGGTGGGCAAAAGTATGTTTACAGTTGTTCACATGGAGAATAATAAAATAATTAATAAGTAATAATGCAAGAATAAGTTATTTTGTGTACTCATACTCACAACTGTAAACCTACTTTTACCAATCCCTGTGTAGTATGTATTATATAGACATATGTGTGTTGAATTCAACTATGGAGTAGATTAAAACATTATACATATTTATTAGTATACATATTATTATGAATATAAAAACCTGACAAGTCAGAGAAAGTCAGTTAAAAGGGTTTTAAAATATTTTCTGTAAGTCATTAGTAGGTTTTGAGTTAGGTATAATTGAATTTGGGTACCAAGATAAAGAAGAAAAAGTATGGTGTTTGGTAAAGGACTTAATCTCTAATAAATTTCTTTACCAGAAAAATAAAAGGTGAATATTTGCTTCATGAACAAGGGAATAATATAGCTCTGAAAACTTCAAAGACTGACATAAAACAGGCAATCATTTTTCCTTATAAATAACTTAAGGGATCATAAAGATGGAAAGGTTTTTTATTCTTTTTTTATTGTTGTTTAAGTATAGTTGTCTCCATTTTCACCCCACCATGCCCCTCCACCCCACCCATCTTCACCTCCCACCCCAGAACCTACCTCCTTTGGCTTTGTCCATGTGTCCTTTATACATGTTCCTTGATGACATTTCCCCTATGTTCCCCCATTATCCCTCTCCCCTTCTCTGGTTACTGTCAGTTTGTTCTTAATTTCAGTGTCTCTGGTTATATTTTGCGTGCTTGTTTGTTTTGTTGATTAGGTTCCACTTGTAGGTGAGATCATATGGTATTTGTCTTTCAGCGCCTGGCTTACTTCACTTAGCATAATGCTCTCCAGTTCCATCCATGCTGCCATGAAGGATAGGAGCTCCTTCTTTCTTCCTGCTGCATAGTATTCCATTGTGTAAATATAGCACAGTTTTTTTATCCACAAGACCCAGAAATGTATGAAAAGATAGAAAGATTTTAGGATCTATAATGGATTTTATCAAGAAGGTGAATTATCTTTTATCATCTACCTTTTATTATATTTGGCTAGTAAGGATCTACAAATCTTTAAGAAAGATTATTCAGTATGTGTGTGTGTGTCAGGGGAGCTGTTTACAGCAGTAATTATCAATGCTCTTGGATTTTATATAGTCACATAATGAGGATGGGGACATGGGCATTTTCATCATGTACACTTTCTCTCCTCTCCTTCCTTTCTCAGATCCATCTCAGACCCATCCTATCTACCACAGAACAAGTCCTTGACAGGTCAGAGTACTGCAGGCTCAGTGTACGGCTTTGGAAAAAACATTAGGGTCTCACCCAAAAAGTAAAGACTCTTCAACTTCCAAGTGATATGTTTTACAAACATCTCTCCAAGCAAATATTTTGTGTTTGTTTTATTTACATACTTTATTCTTTAAACATGTTGCATTTTCAGTGTTGAGTAGGTCTATGCCTCAATAGTATTTGAGTTCCCACTACTTCATTATTTTGGGACTGCCCATTAGTAGGTAGGTTGGAGCAATTTAAGCATGCAAAAAATGTCACAAAATCTCCTGCCTAGAGAGATAAAATCCTTAAAAATCTATTTTTAATCCCTATGCTATATTAATAATAATGAAAGCAAAAGAAATTATGCATTATCATTTTAATGCTTTATTCATCTGAACTTGGAAGACCACTCTAACATGACTGTTGTTAAATCATTTATAATTTGTTTATTGTGAATTATTTCTCATCTTAGTCTCTGATTCTGATATCAATTTGTATGTTAAATGTCATAATCACAGTTGTCAAATCTCTTTAGTGACTCATAAATTAAAGTTGAACTGTCCATACAAATCTACTCAAGGTAATACAGATTACAATTAGTGTGTGAAAAACATCATTATTCAAATATATAACAACTCTCAAAATAGTTTCTTGTCTCTTTGGTGAAATTGAGAAGACTTTTTAATTACTTCTGACTTTCTATTATGCTCCAGTGTACACAGATATCAAGATTGCTCTGATTAAGTTTATTTTTAAATGTGGCATAATAAATACTATAGTAAGTTTTTTAAGTTCAAAATAGTTGTTTTTACATATGCAGAAGGAATAAAACTTCATCACGGAAGCATGGGTAAGACAAATTAAAACATGTAATACAAAAGGCTTCACATAGAGTAGCATTTCTCCCCCATCATGGGAAAGCACTTCAACAAACATGTCCTCCTCCAATAGCTATCATACTGAGTAGGGGAGATGGGACAGCCAGGTGTTTCATATATAAAACAATTCTAAATAATACACTGATATACCAAAGCAAAAATTTTACATATAGAGTTTGAATAGCTAAATGTGAATCTATTAAAGTTTATACTGTAGCATAATATCTGGGATATGTAATAGCATTGTTGAACTATTAAACAAGCATTTCTGAAGTGCATAGCTATGCCTACAAAAATATGTTTGCTGAAAGAATAATATATTGATATAATTTATTTGAATAAATACTTTCCTTATGACCATGACCTCCTAGGATTAAGATCCCAGGAACATACAGTAAAAAAAAAAAAAAAAAATCAAATGCCTTGGGAGAAAAGAAAAGAATTGATATAAAGCTCTAAAAAGAACCCCACAAAACTAAAACATATTACCTGAACAAATGACTTGAGAAACAATGAGTATTAAAATATTCTGTCTGTATATACATCACAGTGTTCCCAGCAGTCAGAATGTTTGAGCAAGGGTTACTATAATTTATCTTTCATATAAGTTAAATTGCCTGGCACTTTTATACAATAACTATATTTAAGAACATGTAGATATGTTTTATTACTTGTATGTTTATTTGATCTACTTATTTGTCTAGCTGTTTTTCTTGAGTTTAAAATATCTAGCTACATTAGTTCTTAAATTTCATTTTGTATAAATAAATCAAACAAGCAAATCTTATTTTTAATAAGATAAGATTAATTTTGCAGCATAGAAGAGTAGGTGTTACTTAGAATTCAAAAGGACCCCTAAACACCATGATTTCACTGTGATCTAGGAGGCTAGGTCATGGAGTAAGATCTGAGGCTCAGTATGTAATCTCTCTGCATGGATTCAATAATTTTATATTTCTAATGGAAGAATAATATGAAATAATGTGTTTCACATTTTGCTATTAGTTTTATAAATTATGATTAATGTTTCATTAGCATTATATGTGTTCTCAACAATGGGATAACAAATGGCCCTGCATTTAATTTCACTTGTGTATGATGTTGATTCAACCAATGAGGGCAATTTTGGATTCACACAAGTAAGAAGCAAGCAGATTGATTGAATTTGATCAAACAGCATTTATATTTGTTTAATGAAGCAGGATAATCTAAATAAATGAACTTTCCTGACATATTAATACACCAGGAGGAGAATGGTGTAAAATTACAAAAAAAGGAAATTCCTTTCATTATTTTGAAAATTAAAGTTTCATGGAAAGGATGGGTGCTACAAATAGATTTTTTTAATTTAAAGAAATCCTTTGTCCAAAATTAAATATGCACCGTCAGAATGATGCTATATGTCCTATTTAAGTTAGTTATAGTAGCCTTAGAACCCACTTAGAATTCATTGTTTTATAGTACATATTTTACTATAAATTTGGATTTTGAATTGTTAAATTAACTCAAAAATTTTCAAAAATAACACTATTTTTACATATTATAATGCATTCATATAATTCATATTGCATTGTTTTTATTTGGTGGCAAAATAAAAATACCCTCAGAATCTTAATTACCCTTTTCAGAACACATGAAAACTTTGAGCAACCTGAAGTTCATACCTTGGTCTGGTATGTATCTTCCATAATGACTTGGATGGAAATAAAAATACAACAATTTTTTAAGGTTTTGATGTCTTTTATTAAATTACAAATGTAATAAATAGGGTACAAAAATTAATATGAAATGTTTTAAAATAAATAGTTGAAATCTCTATTTTCCTACTACTGACTCAGTTAACCCAATATTGGCATGTTTTTATCTCCTTTTAAACTACACAAGTAGAAATGACCAAAACATATTGTTATGCACTTATTTTCTATACTGAATAATTATACATAATAGTATATGCACTTTGGACTTTTTTCAGACTTTAAAATTATTATTCATTCTCTTTAAACCTGGATGGTTTTTGATTGTATAGATTTATAATGTTTTACATAATTCACTATTTTTTAATGTAAATATTTTTCCAGTTTTATTGCAAACCAAAATTACTTTATCACACACACACAAAGTTGTGTGGTTGAGAGGGGGAAGGATTGTACATATTATAACTATGTTAATTCCAGTACATTAAAAAGATAGTTTACATTGCACATAAGCTTGTAATTTTAAATATACTAGTGTTATAACTCGATGTCAAGACATTCAATATATACAATTATCAGGATGTCAAAAGAAAAAAACCAATAAATAACACCCACTTTACAGATGACATTTTAAAAAATAAAAACACCAACCTTGATGAGAACTTGGGCATTTGTCCGTAAAACTCCTTTCTAAAAATAGAAATATCTGTGGCAGTAATGCTTTCTTTAAGCATCTGGATACAAGCCATTGCAACACCATTTGAATATACTTTAGATATAGGATTCCTAGATGGCTGCAAAGTAGATGGAAGCTACATATGATTGCTCATGCCCCAAAACTGGATTTACATCTGAATTGCCAGGTAATCAACCTGACTAATCAACTGAAACATAGCTAACAGGAATACAGAAGATGTTAAATAGGGGCTGGTAAGAGGGGTTGAGACACAGAGGGGGAAAGTCCCTGCACACAGATGCAGTTGTAGCTGAGAAGCCAGATAGATATCATAGCTGTGAAATCCCATCCCACTAGAAGTGAGCGGACTTTGCCCCACACAGGGATCCCAACCCACAATAACAGAAATGGGGAGAGGAGCCTGTATAGCCTCTGGCAGTGGGAATCAGTGGGGATTCATGGTACCTGGAAGACTCAGATTGTACCGGGTCAGCATAGAGCACTCTTATTGTTACAGCACCATCCTGGAGACTTCACAGTGTTGGCTCTGATCCCTAGATTGGCCATACTGCTGCACTTGAGTCCTGTGGAAATGTCTTCTAGTATAGTAAGTAGTGACTTTAAAGGGCTTTCTATTTCCCTGGGAGTCTTTAGGGAGACCCAGAAAGTGACTTAACTGAGCAGCCTTGGAAAGAGGACTTGTCTGCCCCATCTTGAGCACACAATCAGTGCCCCACTTCCCACCTGTTTAGCCACTCCTGTTGTTGAGTTTGGAGGCACAGAGGAGCTGTGCAAGGAAGGAAATTTCAACCCATCCTGTTATTTTTGGTGTTGCACTGGGACAAGCTGGAAATTTTCATCTCTGCCTTGCTGAGACCAGCCACATGGACAAATCAGGATATAGGACAGGGTTGGGAATTTGTACCATGTCCTGCTTGGTTTGGCAGTGAGCTGGATGCCATATGGAGCTGAGATTTTTGGACTGTGTATCTAAGTATGCTTCTATCTGGAAGCCAGATGGGTGACTGCTTGGCCATATTGGAGAGAAGCAAACCCAATTGCAAGCTATGCTAAGATTCAGATCGAGATTGAGAGGTTTGGCTTTGAAGCAGGATCGACTTTCCCTTCATTGAGTACCCCACGGATTGTGTGACTGCTAAGTAGAAGACCCACTAGCCCTATCTCAACTAGACTGGGCTCTTCTGACAGTCTCTAATCAAAAGACTCAGGAGAAAAACAAGACAACCTCAAGGGGAGGCAGAGTAGCTGAAAGGAGGAGGTGGATGTCAGGGAGCCTCAGTCTTTATACAGAGCTGCCTCCAGCTCTAAGGAATAAACTGATTCTTTTATACAGATTGACCCCTTACAAATACATTCAGGTCCAGTAGACACAGACACAAACAGTGCATAGTGTGTAAGATACAGATAGGTAGCCAAAGGCTGGTTACACACAACATTTGAAAGGTAGATACAGGTTGCTCCCAACCACTCACAAGTGGACCCAGAACCAATAAAACAAATGGTGGGCTTCAGACCACACCAGGTCCACACAACTGATACAGCCAAAGGGGGATTCCAGACAATGGGAAAAATACTGCCTCATGGGTCAGTCCCTGCACAGTGTCTCACACATGGTGACTTATGTTTACCCTTAGAGTCAGCCAGTGTGAAGGATTAAATCTACCCACAAAAGTGCCATTAACATTTGAGAATCGACTCCAACAGGGGTTATATATAACACAAAGATAAATTATTAGAACACAGAGTTTGCAATATCTGAGAGATTATGCCACTGAGCCCAATAAGACACTTTCACCATAAAACCATCAAAACAAGTTTGGGAGACATAGCACGTATAACTAACACACAGAGAATAAATGGAGAGACAAACAAAAATGTCCCAAACAAAAGTATAACAGAAATCCCAAGTAAAAGAATTAAAGAACTAGATGATGTTGAAACAAACCAAATACCACATTTGGAGTTTAAAATAATGGTTATAAGGATGCTCAAGAACCTTAGGAGAAGAATGGATAATCTCAATGAGAACTTAAACAAAAAACGATAAGCATTAAAGAGGATATGGAAACCATAAACAAGAACCAGTCATATATGAAGATTACAATATATGAAATGAAGAACTCACTAGAAGTTATAAACAGCAGGTTAGAAGAAGCAGGGGATTGAATCGGTTGAATTAGAAAGCAAAATAACAGTATCCACTCAAAAAGAAAATGAAAAAGAGACATAAGAGGAACAAGGAAAGTGTAAAGGATCACTGAGACAACATTAAGTGCAACAACATCTGCATCATAGGCATACCATAAGGACAAGACAGTGAGCAATGAATAGAGAATCCGTTTGAAAAAATAATGGCTGAAAACTTCCCTAATCTCATTAAAGAAAATTTCACACAAGTTCAGGAAGCACAGTGAATCCCAATCAATGGACTCCTAATGAACTCCAAGAGAACTACACCAAGACACCCCATAATTAAAATGGCAAATGGTAAAAAAAAAAAAGGAGAATCTTAAAGGCAGCAAGAGAGTGAGAGTTAACTACAAGGGAGTTCACAAAAGGCTGTCAGCTGATTTCTCAACAGAAACACTTCAAGTCAAAAGGGATTGGCATCCCTTTTTTGATGAAAAGTAAGAACATGCAACCAAGAATACTCTACCTAGCAAAACGATCATTTAAAATCAAAGGCAAAGTAAAGAGTTCCCCCCCCAGAAAAAACCTAAAAGAGTTTATTACCACCAAATCAGCATTGCAAGATATGTTAAAAGACCTGTTTTAAGAAGACAAAATATACATAGAAAGAAACATAGGAACAATAAAAATGTCAATAAATAGGTAGCTTTATAAAATAACCTCAAATGTAAATAGATCAAATGTTATAATCAAAAAACATAGAATAGCTGAATGAATAAGAAAAAAAGACCTTTTATATGCTGTCTCCTCGAGACCCACCACATGTCAAAAGGGTTACACAGGTTGAAAGTGAAGGAATGGAAGAAAATATTCCAAGAAAATGGAAACAAACAAAAAAGTTGGGGGAGCAATACTTACATCTGACAAAATACACTTCAGAACAAAGGCCATAACAGAGACAATGAAGTTCAATACATAATATTAAAGGGATCGATCCAACAAGAGGTTATAGTCACAACAAACATATATGCACTCAGTATAGGAGCACCTAAATATACAAAGTAAATATTGATGGACTTTAAGAAACAGGTTGACATCAATACAGTCATAATTAGATATTTTAACACCATACTGTCATGAATGGATAGATCTTCTAGACAAAAATTCAAAAAGGGAACAGTGATATTAAATGAGACACTAGATAAATGGATTTGATATTTACAGAACATTTTACCCAAAGCAGCAGAATACACATTCATCCCAAGTGTACATGGATCATTTTCAAAGATAGAACACATGTTAGGATGCAAAATAAATCTTGACAAAGTCAAGAAGGTTGAAATTTTATCAAACATTTTTTCAGATCACAATGGCATGTAACTACAAATCAACCTTAATAAAAAGGCTCAAAAACATTAAAATATATGGAGACTAAATAGCATATTATAAAGTAATGACTGGATTTTTAATGAGATCAAGGAAAACATCAAAAATTACCTTGAAACAAATGAAAATGAACACACAACCACCCCAAACCTATGGGAAACAGTTAAAGCAGTCCTGAGAGGGAAGTTCATAGCATTACAGGTTTACCTAAAGAAGCAAAAATATAAATAAGTAAATTAAAAAAAACCCTCAAATAACAGTTTTACTCTACACCTAAAAGAACTACAAAAACAAGTAGAAGGAAGGATGTAATCAAGATCAGAGTGAAATAAATGACATACAGTTTTTAAAAAATAATTAAAAAGATCAATAAAACCAGGAGTTTGTTCTTTGAAAAGATAAACAAGATTGATGAACCTTTAGCCAGACTCATCAAGAAAAGAATAGAGGACCCAAATAAATAAAATAAAAAGTGAGAGAAGTAACAACTAATATCACAGAAATATGGGGGATTGTAAGAAAATACTATTAACAACAATAGGCTAAGAAATTTGGCAACCCAGGCAAAATGAATAAGTTTCTAGAAACATAAAATCTTCCCAAACTGATTTAGGAAGAAGCAGAAACCTGAATAAACCAATAACAACTAATGGAATTGAATAGTAATCATAAAACTTCCAGCAAACAAAATGCTGGAATCAGATGTCATTACATGTGAATTTTACCAACCAAAGAAAAACTAACACATATCCTTCTCAAATTATTCCAAAAATTTCAAGAGAAAGGAAGACTTGAGTTCTCTTTATGAGGCCAGTACATCTTAATTCCCAAATCAATCAAAGACACAGCAAGGAAAGAAAATTATAGGAAAATATCCCTGATGAACATAGATGCTAAAATTTTCAACAAGGTATTAACAAATTGGATTTGTTACTGAACGGACCTGGGGGGGACAAAATACTATTACCAAATGGACCCCCCTTCTCTCAGGGCCCCCCTGAACTAGGTTTGCCTTGCCCACCACCAGGGAATTATAGTTCTCAATGCCAGAGATTGGTGAAAGGAAATGAATTATTTATTCAAAAATTGTACAGACTTAAGAGTAATGACTTAATGTCTTCATTAAAATCCCAAATTCCTTTAAAACACCCACAAACCCACACATTCCTTTCTTGCCCCATTTGCCCCATCTGGGGTACCATATCTCAGGAAAAGAAATAGAAGTCCATGACTCAGGTAGCCCCTGGTTCTTTCTAGTAATCTGTGCTTGGCTGATAGGCCTCTCACACTTCCCAGCACCATCAGCTGCATTGCTGAGGAGATCTCCAGTTCTTAATCCAAAACCTTGTGGCACCTTCTCCTGGCTGACCATCAAGAGTCATTTCACCCTTTTTCTTCCCTGCAAGGTCTCTCCTGCTTCCTAAGCCACGTGACAAAAGGGAGCAGCAAAGCCCTGTGGCCTTCCTTCTCGCTAAAACCTTGTAGTCCCTCTCTTTCTTTTGCCAAAGTTGTGTGGTCCCTTCCTTTCTCGCCAAAGCCACGTGGTCCTCTCCTAGCATGGCTCGCATACCTGGGTTTAAATCCCAGTGCCAATCTTCCTCTGCTGTCCCATTTCCAATTCCTCCCACAGTTGGCTACACCTGCCAGCATTCCTGTACTTTTCCCAGCTTTTCTGAGCTGCCATAGTAAGTCCAGGCAGGTTTGGCCCCATGACATGGAGCCAATTATCACCAAGTTCTCAGACAGACCCTGTAACCAGGGGGAGTTGCCTCCCAGTTACATCATGGGTGGAAGTCACTCCCATCTCCCTGGCTCAAAGCATGGCCACAGCTATTTAACATATCCATGAAAACAGTTAACTGATATAGATATGTTAAATGATCTTGCCTGAGGTTACATGCAGAACAACTCTCAATGGCCCTGCTCCATGTGTCCCATCCCCCAGTTCAGACTTTGGTGGTGAGTCATAAATATATGACTATATATAACTATATATAACTATATATATATTTTTAAATATTTCTTGGACACCCTGAGTTCTGGATTCCATTGCAAATCCCTATTTGGGGTGTCCCTGGCTGCACCCTATTACAGATTCAGCAATGCATTAAAGATCATACACTATAATCAAGTGGGATTTTTCCTTAGGAATGCAAGGTTGGTACAATATTAACAAATCAAAAAATGTGATACATCACATAAACAGAATGAAAGATAAAAATCACATCATGACATCAATAGATGAGAAAAAGTATTCTATTAAATCAGGCACCTATTTATGATAAAAATGTCAGCAAAGTGAAAATAAAAGGATCATACCTCAATATAATAAAAGCCATATATGAAAAACCTACAGCTGACATTATATACAGAGGGCAAAAACTGAAAGTGTTTCCTTTAAGATCAGGAACAGTACAGGGATGTCTGCTTCCACCAATCTCATTTATCTTAGTACTTGAAATCCTAGCCACAATGATAAGATAAGAAGGAGAAATAGAAGGCACCAAAATGGAAAGGAGGAAGTAGAACTTTCATTATTCATTGATATTGTACATTGAACACCCTAACAACTCCACCAAAAAACCTGCTAGACCTAATAAATTAATTCTACACAGTAGCAGGATATAAATCAATGCTCAGATCTCAATGGCCTCTTTATACACCAATAATGAACTAACAGAAAGAGAAACTATAAGAAAATAATCCCATTTACTATTGGAACAACAATAACAAAAATAAGGTACCTAGATATACATTTAACCAAGGAGGTAAAAGACTAGTACTTGAAAAACTATAGAACACTGAAGAAATAAATTGAGGAAGAATCAAATAAGTGGAAGCATCTACCATGTTCATGGATTGGAAGAATCAGCATCATTAAATGCTAACACTTCCCAAAGCAATCAACAAATTCAATGTAATTCCTATTAAAATACTAATGGCATATTTCACAGATCTAGAAAAGTGTTTCAAAAAAAGTATATGGAACTAAAAAAGACCCCAGATAGTATCAGCAACTTGAGAAAGAACAAAGATGGAAGAGTCATGCTACCTGATGTCAAACTATAAGACCACACTAGTCAAAACAACCCGGTACTGGATTAAAATAGGCATTAGATCAACAGAAAAGACAGAGAACCCATAAATAAACCCGTATTTTATGATCAATTCATATTTGATAAAGGAGGTTATACCATACAAGGGAGTAAAGATAATCTCTTCAACAAATGGTGTTGGAAGAACTAGACTGGTACATGCAAAAAAATGAAAGTAGACCACCAGCTTACACCATATGCCAGAATAAACTCAAATAGGTAAGACACAAAGTTGTGATACCATAAAAATTCTAGAGGAAAACATAAGCAGGAAAATTTCAGGTACTCCGTGTAGCAATATTTTTGTGGCTATATTCCCTAGGGCTAGGGAAATAAAGGGAAAAAATAAACTATAGTAATACATCAAATTAAAAAAGCTTCTGCACAGCTAAAGAAGCCCTCATCAAAATGAAAACAGAATCCACTACATGGAAGAACATATTTGCCAATGATACATCACACAAGGGTTTAATCTCCTAAATATATAAAGAGCTTATACAACTCAACACCAGGAAAACAAACAAACCAACTAAAAAATAGGCAAAGATCCTGAATAGACACTTCTCTAGTGAGAACATACAGATGGGCCATAGTCATATGAAAAAATGTTCAACACCACTAGCCATCAGAAAGGTGCAAATTATAACCACAATGAGATAACACCACATACTTGCAAAAATGGCTAGCATCAATAAATCAAAAAACAAGTGCTGGCAGGGATGTGGAAAAAGGGAACCAGAGTGCATTGTTGGTGGAAATACAGACTGGTGCAGCCACTGGGGAAAATAGTATGGGGTTTCCTCATAAAATTAAAAATCGAACTGCCTTTTTGCCTAGTGATTCCACTTTGGGGAATATACCCAGTGATTGCACTTAGGGGAATATATCCTAAGATATATTAACCACCAATTCAAAAGAACTTATGTACCCCTATGTTTTTAGCAGTGATAGTTGCAAACAGCCTAAGTGCCTAATAGTAGACCAGTGGGTGAAAAAGCTGTGGTACATTTACACAATGGAATTTTATTGTGTTATTTCTATTTGGAAATGCATTTAAATTTATCTGATTTAAATGATTCCAAAAATCTTTGTGCATTCAACACCTCCTAGCTCAATGTTAAGTCTGTTGCTGAATTAAAATATCTCTTTTTGAAATTCATCCTAAGTGTAGCATACAAAACAATTCCTGGGCTATTTGGAGAGCTTAGGGAATATTAGCTTATATTGATTTGAAGGGAATGGTAGCCCTAGTTACCAAATCACCTTCTGCAGCTATGGTGTTTCCTTAGAGAACTGGAATTGCAATTATTGGCCATGCCACAGTTGGCTTCCTCCTTAAGATTGACTGCACTATATTATGCCAATTTGGAACCACATCATTGACTCTGTTCTGAGATACTCATAGGAAGGTATAGTAACAACAACAACAAAAAGCCATTCTAACCTTGGGGAAGGGCATCTCCAGGGATTAATGTTAACAACCTTTAGCTGTATTACAAACTATTGCCTCTACCCAGACAATTATCAATCCTTAGAAATATTTTTTGACCCCTGGTTATTACAATTCATGATGTAACAGGCGAAAAAATATATAAAATCCATTAAACGGAATTATATCTTTCTCCAGGCAATGGCAATGCTGAAACTTATTCTTAAATGTAACAAATAAAATTCTGAAGATTTCTATGAATGCTTAGTTTATTATTTACTGTGGCTGAAAGTGGCTGCATTGGATCAATCTCTTTCACATTCATTTATGCTTCACATAATATTTATTGAAAATATACCTTGTATTTATGTTTACATACAAATAATTGTAATATAAAAACATGTAGTGTTGTTTAGTATCATGAAAACCCATTTTCTTATTTCTAGATTTCACAATGCCATTTTACTTATTGAACAAGTGTTTCAAAATATGTATGTGAAGCACTTTATCTGTCCTTCCATTCTAAATGGAGAAGCCAAAGAACATATATGTACAACCCATAGACATGAACTAAGAGGGGAGAATGTCATAGGGAAGAAGGGTGCAGGGTAGAGGGAGATAAAGGGGAGAAAAAATGGGGCAACTGTATTAGTATAATCAATAAAACACACTTAAAAACACTTGAAAATGCATCGCGTTGAGATTACTGGGCAGATTTTGATCTAATTGGTGAAAGATGAGTCCAAGCTTCTGAATAGTTAAAATATTCACAGGTATATCAATACACAGACAGATTTTTGAGACATACTGCTATAAATTTTCATTTAAACTGGAACTTAATTTTTTTATGATAAAAAGAATTTTAAAATTCTTAACATCTATTAGAGATTATTCATTTTGCAGGTTTACACAGCCCAATGCCACTAAAATCTAGAAGAACTTGAAATTTTAAAGTATAATATAATTTATTAAAATTAATTACATTGAGTAGAGCAATTGTCACAGTGGTATTAGAAATATAACTAAACATTAGACATTATAATGGCATTATCAAGAGGTAAATTTCAACATAATTTCTTAAAAATTATAGAGTACAATTGTTTTAAAAATTGTTCTATACTAAAGAAAAGATGAAATCTCCCCAAATTATTTCTATAAATAGAATAACATTAATATCACAACCCAATACTGACAGTGAAATATCAAGTTATACGGGACAAATTTCAAAGAAAAGTGTGGAGATTATTTGAAATAAAATGTAAATAAAGTAATACAACTAATTGTATTAAACTTTGAAAACTTTGGGTTTATCCCAGAATTTTAATAATAATTTAGTAATAAAAAGTTCATTAACACAGTTTATCACATAAAAAGATGAAAGATAAGCCAATTTGTCCATGAATGCTAAAAAGGCATCTATTAATCTTTAACTAGCTTCCTATATTTTTAAAATGTTAGGACAGAAAAAAGGGGGTGAGGAACTAGAGAAGCAAAGAGTATGTCAAATGTGTGGTGAGAGAAGGAAGTTTGACTTTGGGTGATGAGCACGTGGTGCAGCATACAGATGGTGTACCACAGTACCGCACACTTACAACCTATGGGATTGTACTAACCACTGTCACCCCAATAAACTTAATAATAAAACGATAGAAGGAAGAAAGGGTAAATAATTTGTAAAACCCACTTTAAAAATCAAAAGAAATTATTATTTCAAATAAAAACCACTAAATCACTTTGTAAAATACTTAAGTAACAGAGAGCAATTCTTACTATTATTTTAATGATTGATTTTAAAGCAAAATTTTATACAATGAAATAATGCACATTCAGAGAAGTGTTATTTCATTTTATTTATAATAAGCTTTTTAACTGCTGGAACACTCTTAAAATATTATAAGAATAATAAAAAGGTATAGGTGAGCATTTAAAGTAAATTTATAAAATTTATATTTTATAGTTAAGTATATTCTGTGCTGAAATAAATGTGTAAAAGTCAATAGCTATTGATTTTCCATAACAATAAACACATATATAAAAGGGGATAAAAGGTTTTTTTGAGATAATAACAAAATTATGAAGTGTCAGGATAAAATTACAAAAGGTTTAGCATAGAACTGAGAAATATAACACAATATGTGAAGTGTAAAACAAAAAGAAAAACACAATATTCTTGGTTAGGACATTTAATTTCATAAAGCCTCTGCATATCAATATTTAAATATAAGTAATTACAAACAAAATTGCATGGTTTCAAAAATCACATGGTTTCTTTCTTTTAATTATATACATTAGTTTTAAAGTTTATCATAATAATGAAACTTTAAAAGTCAAGGAAATTATAAACAAGATGAAGGAGTGGGGAGAGAATCTGTAATGTAACAGAGATGGTAGTGTCATACTTGTGCACAGATTGTTCAACTAATTTAGAGACAGGTCCAAGTATATATATGAGATGTTACTATATGGCAACTGTTGTGCAGGAGACCTTGTTAGTTGAGACAGATGCACTTAAACATATGACAGTCTTTTATATGGTTGGAAATTAATATATGCCACTTATAAAACCAAAGTGCCAGTGATAGAGTAGAAAATGTATGCTTATAATGCACATAACAAATAGCTTTTACAAATTTAAAGAAAAAATAAATATGTAAAATATCCCATAGGATATAGGAAAATATATGAACAGAGAATTTATAGAATAGTAAATAAAAATAGTGACAAAATGAAAATTTGCATAAGATACTGGTAATTATTGAAAAGTGACATAGAAAAGTATACAGCATATATTATTATATTTATATAAAAAGCAAGTAAACTTCTTACATAACCTTTGTGTGTGTGTGTGTGTGTGAAGGATGTATATATATGTGTGTATATACATATATGTGTGTGTATATACACGTGTGTGTTTATATATACATATATATGTATGAAGGAAGGTATGGAAGGAGGAATAGTGGTTTAAATATGCTTAGCTAAGAAAGGTGGGGATTGAAGGAGTCATGGTTTCAGAAAAGACAATTATCATTCTGTTATAAATTTTGTGTTGCATTCATTCAACAGATGTTTGTTGTTTCATATTATAAACTGGTACCTATACTTTTTCTTTTTAAAGATTTTGTTTATTTATTTTTATAGAGAGAAGAAGGGAAGTAAAAGAAAACCAGAGAAACATCAATGTATGGTTGCCTCTTGCACTCCCCATCTGGGCATGTGACCCTGCACCACAGGCATGTGCTCTGATTAGGAATCGAACCTATGACCCTTTAGTTCACAGTCTGGCACTCAATCCACTGAGCTGTACCAGCCAGGGCAAGCTGGTTACTATTCTTATTGCTAAGATTACACCCTGAGGAAAAAATACAAAAATTACTACCATCGATGTTCAATATGACAGGTAAATCATAGAATATAATTTTCAGTATTCATGCTTGTTATATAGTTGTAATATAAAACATGAAGGGAGAATTTCAAATAAAATTTAAGCATAAAAATTAAATGAATAACAAAATGTGTCCATTTAAAATATTTCTTCATAATTTTCTCTCCCCTTCAAACTTCAATGCTGAATCTATAGTAAAAACTTGCAAAAGCAACCAGGTTCATTGCTTCCTGCCATTCATTGACCATGGCTGATGTTTTCCCATGTCATCAGTCACACAGAAGAGTGTTAGTGTTTCAGTTTCTTATGATAATCAAGTTCTGTGTTCTATAACTAATTCTACATCTTGATTTTTCTTAACTATGGTTGCACATTGACTACTGAAAACAAGGTTGAAAGCTTGGCATAGTGTATTCTTTTTTAATTTCTTTACTCTATAATGAGATGAAAAGCAAATGAGAATTTATGGTGCTTTTTATAGTCAAAGCTGGAAAGCAAATAAAGAAAAAGAGATTGAATGTCTATGTTTCAATTTATGCAGCATAAAGTGTCTTCAAAAAGTTCATTAAAATGATGAAATGACAGGGAGAACTGTAATTAAGATTGACATTAGCAAGTTCTTTAAGAATATAAAATTATGTATGTCAATATATTTTATGTAAAAATGTATATCATTACTCTTTAATAACTGGTGAAATAATACATTTTACTGTTTTGCGTAACAGTGCAACAAGCATTATAATGGTATTGCATTTCTTTTATAAGTGTCTTTTCTTTCCTTCTGAGATATTTATCCTAGGAGTTTCCATGGCATATGCTCTTATTTATTTCACTTACAACAGTTCACAGTATATATTTGCCTGATATACTAAATGTAGTATGGTCTCAACTGTTAATCTTTATGTTTTGTGAAAGCAAGGACATTTTTGTGTTTTGGTCACTATTTTGTCCCTACCAGCCTGCAGTGTCTTGTTTGTAGACACTATTTTTTACCCTGTGAAAGAATGGTATAATCCCTGTGAGATCAAAGTTTTGGGGTCAGAGCTTCTTTACATTTGTTCTCTCATTTTACTATTCCTAATTCTAAGCTCCTGTACATAACAGAGCTTTGTAAAAAAAAAAAAAAAAAAGAATCCTGTGTTAATAAACTAGGTATTTCAAAGGAAATTTATTTGTGATGTCTTTTTGTTACATTTGGAAACTTATTTTTGTGGAAAAGGAGTTTTTAAAAAAATGTTAGATTATGTTTCTAATTCAAAATATGTTCACATTAATAGAGAATTAGTGAAGGTTAATATATTAGTGCAAATTTAATTGTGGTAGTTGAATGTCATTGTATTTTTGCTTCCTAATAAAATTATGAAATAAAAAATATTAATATTTATTTATAATGTTCAGTCAATTAATGAATCTATTTATGTGGCTTTTGAAGATTCACTGAAGGTTTTGAGAGTAAATTAGACTTATAATTAGCAATACAAATTTGATACAGATATGGTATGTACCCTAGTGGAAGTAACTAAAAAGATACTTTATAAATTTTAATACCAACAAGAATTTCCAAGTTTTATTTAATTACAATAATATACTTAACATCAATCAACATTGTATCCAGATTCTTATTCTATGAATTCCCCCCACACACCCACTTACACATACATACATCTTTAAAATTTTCCTAAAAATAAATCAAAATATTTTGTTTTAATATTGATAAAACTATGTCCCACTTTATTTTTGATCCTATATTAGGTATACTGTCCTTTTTACTTCTATGCAATAGAATATGACAGGGACCCCCAAAATGGAATTTATTTATAAAAATTGTGTATTTATTCTTACATATTTAAACTTCAGTCACCTTCAAAGTACTATCCATTTAATGCAATACACCTATCAAAATGTTTTTTTCCCATCCACAGCTCAAAACACATTTTGAACGCATTGATTTTGATGCCTTTTAGTGCTTCTGCCATTTTTTGTTTCACCTCTTCCACATGGGCAAAACATTTCTCTTTAAGGACTTATTTTCACCTAGAGGGAAAATGTTGCTTGGGGTAAGATCAGGTTAATATGGAGAGGGGGTATAGGGCTCATGTTGTTTTTGGTCAAAAACTGCTGGACACTCAGCATGGTGTTGGCAGACACTCTTGCAAATCACCCATCATGACATGGGCAAACCCATTGAAAGAGTCCTCAAAAAACTTCACTGAAGCCAAAAATAACATCTCACAACAATGTCAGCTGATACACTGATACGGATGGGTTCCTAGAACACTCATCTAGTACTACAAGGGGTCCACCATCCAGAAAATAATTCTGTTTTTTGGATCCTCTGCCTTGTATACTTAATGATATTTAACTGTGTCAAAATTAACAAAACACTTTTTCTACCTGTGTTGGAGTGGATTATGATACCATCATTTTGAGAATATAGTGAATTTTTTTCATCCTGAGATTTTACCAAGATTTTATTTTATTCCATCTTTAGTCTTAAAATGTATACCCATTGAATAAGTCTTTGTAAAAGCCACTAATTAAAATACTGATTGAGAAAGACTTAAAAGGACAGTAATATATATTATACATTGAACCACATATACACGATCAGCTAACCAAACGGAAAGACTTTTTCTCATGCTATTCTTTATTTATGTTAGTGTCTAATAGTTTACACTGACTAGACATTATTCTACCTGCACAAGAATTAATCTTCACAGTAGTCAAGGCCCTTAGCATCATTTCTTTCTTTGTCACTGAAGTCATAGAATAAGGTTCCTGAAAGCAAAGCATCTGGGCGTGGAAATTGGCAGAGTACACTGAACCTTTGAGCATTTATTATTCAACTCCAGTAAAGCTTGAAAAGGCAAGTCATATTCTCAGGGGCAGAGCATGCCAGGATATGCAGTCTTCCATTTGTATGCAAATCAAAAGGTATTTCTAAAAATTTCCTAGTCATTGGCCATACATGGTAAACAAATTGACCTGGACTTTGCTCTCCTGAACTTTGTGTTGTAAACACTATTTGCATAAATGCTTATAAATTTGCAAATATGCCAGGTGTTCACTATTCAAAGTTTATAAATAGCAAATCATTATAAAACATAACTTAAATTCAAAAGTTGTAAAAGGTTTCCATTAGAAAGTATTTTGAAGATGAAATTCAGAAAGTAAAAGGTGAAAATTGACTCATTTAATAACATATATTTACCTCCCAGAGAAAAATTAATGAGGCAAATGAAATTTTACATTTGTGCAGCAAGGAGACACTCTATGACTATATTCTGTCTAGGTTATTTACAGTCCATTAGGAAAGGTGCATGATATTCCAACTATTGAATAAATTATTAAGGATATTTTAACAACAACATATTTACAGTAGAGTGGAGGACATATATAACATACACTATGGAATATTATTCATTCATAAAGAATGAGGTGTTATCATTCAGGACAACATGGATGGACTTTATGGTAAGTGAAGTAAGTCAGATAAAGAAAGAATAATACTGCATAATCTCACTGATATGTGGAATCTAAAACAACAACAACAACCCTTGGCTGGGTAACTCCATTCATTGGAGTGTTGTCCTTTACACCAAAAGTTGCAGGTTCAATCCCCATTTAGGGCATATACATAGATTGCAGGTTCAATCTCCAGTTGGGGCACATACGGGACTACGGGAGGCAACTGATCGATGTTTTTCTCTCATGTCAACATCTCTCTCTCTCTCCCTCTCTCCCCCTCTTCCATCCTTCTTCTCTCTAAAAAATCAACAATATATACTCTGGTGAAAAAAACAACAACAACAAATCTCATAGAAGCAGAGAATGAGGTGGAGGAGGTCGAAGGTGGATGGTGGGAGGGTAAAATGTGTGATGGAATTCAAAAGGTATAAAGTACCAGTCATAAAACAAATCATTGGAATATTTTGTTGGATATTGAAAAATTGTTAAGATAGTTCTGTTTTTAATATTTTGAGGAACCTCCATAACTGTTCTCTATAGTGGCTGCACCAAATTGCAATCCCAACAACAGTGCATGTCTTCCCCTTTCTCCCCATCCTCACCAACACTTGTTTGCTAATTTACTGATGATAGCTATTCTGACAAGTGTGAGATGAGATCTCATTGTGGTTATAATTTGCATTTCTGTGAGGATTAGTGACATTGAGCATCTTTTTATATGTTTATTGGCAACCTATATGTACTCCTTGGAGAAATACCTATTCAGATTTTCCTCCCAATTTTTATTGAATCGTTTGACTTTTGTGTCTGTGTTAAGATGTTTTAGTTCTTAATAAATTTATGTTAATCCCTTATAGGATATGATATTGGTGAATATGTTTTTCCATTAATAGGTTATTTTTTCATTTTGTTGATGGAAATTCAAACATAATTTGAAAAGATACATGCAAAATATTCATTGCAGAATTGCAATGATGTTCATTGCAGAATTATTTGCAATAGCCAAGATATGGATACCACCTAAATGTTCATCAATAGAGAACTGGATAAAGAAGATATGGTATGTTATACATGCACACACACATACACACAATGTAATATTGCTCATCTATAAAAAAAAAGAAATCTTACTATTTGCAAAAATATGGATGAACCTAGAGGGTATTTTGCTAAATGAAATAAGCCTGAGAAAGACAAATAACATATGATTTCACTTATATGTGAAATCTAAAGAACAAAATAAACTAAGAAGTCTCATACATTAAAAGAACAAACTGAGGGTTGCCAGATGGAAAGGAGTTGGGATGCAGGGAGAAAAAAGTGAAAGGATTAAGAAATAAAATTGGTAGCCCCAAAATAGCAATGGGAATATAAAGCACAGCACAGAATATGTAGTCAGTGATATTGTAATAACTATGTATGGTACTATATTTATTAGGGGATCATTTTGTAAATTAGATGAATGTATAATCACTATGCTGTACATCTGACACTAATATAAAATAATATTAAATGATAACTTTAATAGAAAAAATTAAAGAAAAGAAGTTGCTGAGAAAGTACATATTTAAAACACATCACAAGAAAAAAACTGTAAAACTATGTATGATGATAGATGTTAACTAGACTTTTTGTGGTGATCATTTCACAATACATATAAATAACAAATCAGTATGTGGTACACCTTAAACTAATATAATGTTATATGTCAAATATATCTCAATTAAAAAATCCAGATTCTAAGCATAATTTACAATGCTCAGTCTGATCAGGTCATGATAAATTTTACAATCTTAATACTTACCATATCCATTACCTTCTGTCCTTCTGGATTTCTTTCTATTTTATAGGACAAATGTTTTGCTTCCCAGGGCATGTGAATTTACTGTTCCCTGAGTTGCTTTAAGAAATAAAGAAAAAGAATGCAAGGAAGAAGAAAGAAGAAAAGAGATGAAAAGAGAGAGAGTCATAACTAATGAAAAAAAGCACTGAAAAACTTTCAACCAATGTTACATACTTAATGACGAAGAATTGGAAATCCCCTCTAAGAACTGCTACTAAACAGGTATTTATACTTTTCTTTTTTTGTTCCACACTGTACTTTTTTTCCCATTTCAATAAGGTAAGCTAAATAAATAAAATGTATAAAGATTAAAAAGTAAGAAATAAGACTCCTTTATTCACAGACCACATGATCTCATTTTATTTTTATTTTTCAGTGTATTTTAAGAACCTTAAAATGATAGCTACTTGCTTTTATTTTGTTACCAGTTTATTGAGGTATGATTGATGTATAAAACTCTGTGCATATTTAATGTATACAGCTTGATAGGTTTGAAGATAAGTATGCACCCATAACACTGGGTGAAGCGAAGTCCACCATTTCAGGGAGCCTGTGGAAGAACAGAACCCAAAATTCGGGCTGGGCAGTTCTGTAGCCCAGGCCTAGAGGCTTAACTGTAATGAACTAAAGCGGGGAAATGTGGGTGGGAGAGGGTGTTCAGGGTGGAGGGGAATGAAGGGGGGGATAATAGGACAACTATAATAGCATAATCAATAAAATACATTAAAAATAGCAGCATTGGCAGCTGCAGCAGCCCCCCCTTTCTGAATACCAAGAGATACTTAACCAGGAACAGACAGAAAGTACCTTGTGACAAGTAGAAAGGGCAGGGACATCAAAGAAGCTGGCAGTGTTTTGACAGGTGGTGGCTGACACCAATTTCATGGGTGACAGTCAAGGCAGCCACATGACTGAGGGATCTTCCCAGATAGAGGAGTGAGGCCCAGACCTCAGTGTGAGCTCCCAAGCACAGAGCACCAGTGTTGGGATCACCTGCCCATGTAGCATCCAGCAGTTAAAAAAACCCCAGCAGGGGTTTTTATAGCCCACCCAAGGAAAATGGAGCCCAATGGAGAAAAAGCCACTTTTTAGTTGTTGGTGGTGTTGTTCTAAGGGGCTAATGCACAGGTTTTACATTCCTAACCACTCACCTTTGGTTCTGGGGGAAGGGAATGTAGCACTGTCTGCAGTTACACAAGTACAATCTGGTGTGGGACAACTGGGGGATAAGTGTGGGGGAGCAGATGTTGGGTTCCGGTGCTGGGTAAAATACATACACAGCAGTCATTTTTCTTGACAAAAGCAAGTCCCTCCCAGGGGAAAAACAATGACTCTACCCTGTGTGAAACCTGCTCACCCCAGGCTCTGAAAAGACTCCTAGCCCCAACTTCTGGAATCCCACTTTCCATTCCCTTTGAAATCCTGCTGACCTCACCCAGCATCTTTCTTACTTTCCTTAAACCTGTATCTTATCTGTTGCCAAGAAGACAGCAATATGCAGATGCAGAGATGTTAGACACTGACTTTAGGGGACAGCAATTCTGTGTGTTCTCTTGACAACCACACTGGCACTTCTCTCCTCACAGGAGAGCATAGGAATGCTGTCAGACCCAAACTCTGGACTCTGGGAGACCCACTTGCTGCCCTAATAGGAGATTCACCCTAAGGTCAGGGAAGTAATCTGGGACAGACTCAGACCTGTGAACACCATCTTCCCTGAAGTCTGAATGGCACCTCCTATAAGAGATGCAGGAGTTCCATCCTTTTGATTCCTTCAGAAGGCCTCTCAGAAACAGGTAGGTCGGCAACTGGACTAAGACTAATGGAAGGACTACAAGCAGAGGCAGGTGGAAGTAGTACATGCAGAAATCTGGGTCATTAGTTGACCCACCCCTGAATCTTATGATGATAAAAAGCCAGTAGTGTAGAGCAGTGAAGACCAATCCAGATGCAACCAAGTCTGAAGGAAACAGTCACAGAATGTAGATCTCTTGTAGCTTTGAACAGGCTGCCTAGAGCTAGACAGTGTCAGCATCAAACACTGGCTTACATCAGCTTCAGAATGCTAGAGGCACATCCAGAAGAAGTCAGCAGGCAAGTGCTAAACTCTGTTGACATGAACTCCACCTTGATCTTTTTAGTATTTGTGTTATTTTTCTTTCACATAGCTTTTGAACATTTTTCTTTTTATTCAGTTTTGTTCCTATTTTTGAATACTTTTATTCCAAATCTCATATTTACTCTTCCTTTTTTACTACATTTTGCCTTTTTTTCCTTCCATTTTTATTTTTGTTTCATTTTTTCCTTTCCATCACCTTGTTTCTATTTCTTACTCTTATTACTTTTCCTCCCTTTATACCCTCAAAATCATTTTCCTTTCCTTTAGTCACCTCATACTTTTTTCTTTTTTATAATATTCTTATTCTTTTTCCATCTTTATTAATCTTTGCTCATTTGTCATTAATATTGCTATTATTGTTTTCTTCATTTCAGTTCCTATTTTCACTACTTTTTGTTTTAAATCTCATGCTTATTCTTCAACTTTCTTACTCCATTTGCTTCTTCTTTCCCTTTCTTATTTTCATTTGAAATTTTATTTTCCCCTTTATTCACATTGTTTCTTTCATACGCTTATTATCTCTCCTCCCTCTACCCTTTCAAAATAATTTTTCTTTCCTGTAGCCCTCTCATATTCTTTATTGTAATACACGTATTTTCTTTCCACCTTTATTGATCTTTGTTCATTTGTTGCTGATATTGCTATTGTTGTTCAAGGGTACTTTTGCTGGCATGGATTTTGTTTTCTGTGTATTGTTTTGTGCTCACAGAACCTGCACAACAGCACACAAGATGAGATAGGGGTTGACCTCTTAGCCAGCTATAGGCTATAAGGGTGAACCCATTAACAAATGAGCCAACAGCAATCACAATCCCAATACAACAGGAGAGCCCATGTAAACTGCAATAAGGGTATCCCTAGAGCACACAGCTCAAAAGATAAAGGGAGAGTGCACCACAGGACTCCTACCACAGAAGGTCACCCAACAAGGACATGGAGTCAAAGCAGATAAACTTAATACATAGAATAAAACAAGAATAATCACCTAAAATGGGGAGACAAAGAAACAACCTTCAACTGAAAGAAAAAGAGGGATCAAAAAAAAAGAGTTAAATGAATTGAGGCGAGAATTTATCAGACATAGAGTTGAAAGTAATGGTTATAAGGATGCTCAAGGAACTCAGTAAGAACTACAAGGAACTTTATGGGAGCTTCAAGGAACTTAGTAAGAACTAGGTCAGCATGGAAAGGACATAGAAACTAGGGAAAAAAACAGGTGGACATGAAAAATAGAATAACTAAAATGAGGAGTACACTCAAAGGAATTAAAATCAGGCTAGATGAAGCAGAGGATAGAATCAGTGAGTTAGAAGACAAGGTAGAAAAAAACAGCCCACAGAGCAACAAAATAAAAAAAAGGCTCAAAAAATGGGCATAATTTAAGAGACCTTTGGGAAAACATGAAAAATAACAATATTATCTTCATAGGGATATCAGAAGGAAAAGAAAGGAAGCAAGGTATAGAAAATCCATTTGAAAACATAATGACAGAACTTGTTAAGAAGGGCAAGATGAACCCAAAGAGGCCCACTCCAAGACACATTGCAATTAAAATGGCAACATTTAAAGACAAAGATAGAATCTTAAAGACAGCATGGGAGAAAAAGCTAGTAACACACAAAGGAGTTCTGATAAGGCTATCATCTGATTTCTCAATAGAAACAATGCAAGCCAGAAGAGACTGGCACACAATATCCCAAGTAATTAAAAGTAAGGAACTATAAAAAAGACTACTTTATCTTGCAAGACTCTCATTTAAAATGGAATGTAAAATTAAGAACTTCCCAGACCAAAAAAAGGGGGGCTAAAAAGTACATCTCCACCAAAACAGCATTGCAAGAGATGTTGAAGGGACTGCTTGAAAAAGAAGAACAAATATATATATTCCTCTCTCATATATATGTGTATATATGTATATATACACATACATGCACACACACACATATATGAGAGAGAGGGGGAAAACACAGATACAAATGGAAAAAATTGCAATGAATAAGTACCTATCAATAATAACCTTAAATGTAAATGGGTTAAATGCTCCAATCAAAATACATAAAATAACTAAATGGATAAGAATACACAACCTGCACCCTGGCTGGTATAGCTCAGTGGATTGAGTGCAGGCCTGCGAAGCAAAGCATTACTGCTTCATTTCCCCATCAGAGCACATGCCTGGGTTGCAGGTCAGTCCCCGGAAGGGGGAGTGCAAGAGGCAACCATACATTGATGTTTTTTGCCCTCTCTTTCTCTTTCCCTTCCCCTTTCTCTAAAAATAAAATAAGTAAAATCTTAAAGAAAAGAATACACAACCTGCGTATATTTGCTCTCTACCAGAGACATACCTTAGAACAAAATACTTACATAGACTGAATGTGAAGGGATGGAACAAACATTCCAAGCAAACTGAAATAAATAAAGGTTGGAATAGCAATATTCCTATGACAAAATAGACATTAAAACAAGGCCATAACAGAAATGAAGAAGTTCAATACATAATACTAAAGGGATCAATCCAGCAAGAGGATACAACTACTATAAAAATATATATTGGCAATTTAGGAATGCCTAAATATATACAGACTATTGATAGACTTTAAGGAACAGATTGACATCAATACAGCCATAGTTCACAATTTTAACACCCCATTGTCAACAAAGCATAGATCATCCAAACAAAAAATCAACAAGGATGCTATAGCACTGAATGCCACTCTAGCTCAAATGGACTTAATTGATGCTTACAGAGCATTTCACCCCAAAGAAGCAAAACATATATTATTTTCAAATGCACATGGATCATTTTCAAAATGGACCACATAGTAGGACACAAAACAAACCTCAAAAATTCAAGAAAAATGAAATCATATCATGCATTTTCTTGGATCACACTGGCTTGAAATTAGAAACCAATTTCAAGGGAAAAAACTCAAAAACATTCAAATACTTGGAGGCTGAATAATATGATTTTACATATGAATGGGTTAACAATGAGATCAAGAAAAAATCAAAAAGTATCTGGAAACAAATGAAAATGAACACACAACAACACAAAACCTATGGGACACAGCAAAAACAATCATGAGAGGTAAGTTCAGATCATTACAGGCCTATCTAAAAAAGAGGAAAATCTCAAATAACAATAGAACCCTACATCTACAATAACTAGATGAACAATAACAAACAAAGTCCAGAGCTAGTGGAAGGAAGGAACTAATCAAGCTCAAAACAGAATTAAATGACATAGAGACTAAAAAAAAAAAAAAAATTCAAAGATCAACAATTCCAAGAGATGGTTCTTTGAAAAGATAAACAAAATTGACAAACCTTTTACCAGACACATCAAGAAAAAAAGAGAGAGGACTCAAATAAATATAGTCAAAACCTAAGGAGGAGAAGTAGCAACTGATACCATAGAAAACAAAGGATTGTAAGAAATTATGATGAACAACTATATGACAGGAAATTAGACAATCTGGGTGAAAGGATAAATTTCTAGAAATATACAATCTTCCAAAACTGAATCAGGAAGGAGCAGAAAACCATTATTCACAAAGGTCTTGCTAGAGTACATAGAAAACTCTATGGGCTCCACAAAAAAACTATCTGACCTAATCAGTGAATTCTGAAAGTAGTGAGATACAAATTCAATATTCAGAAATCTGAGGCAGATACCGGCCAGCAGTATCCATGGTGCTGTGGGTGGACGAGATACGAGAGAAATTAACATGGACTACCTAGTCCTATGGAGGAAAAGGGACTGTGTGGCCACTCTCTCAAGAGGAGAGTGCCCTGAGCCCCTGCTTGAACAGGCTTTTATTAGGTTTTTTGTGTAGGAATACAGATACAGCTTATTAATCATTGTCCGGCAGTTAGGATCAAATGATAGATAATGTTCAAAGAACTATTAGTGCTCACACTGAGTCAGGGTCTATCACCTAAAGAGCTACAAAACTTAAGAGGCTAAACTCATTTTCTGCCTGGGCCTTTTAAGAGCATTCTCAGCAAAGCAGGTTTCACAGGATTTTACATATCCTTTCTCAGGCCTGATCACCCAGGGGAGCCCGCCCTTTCTAGCTCAGGGCTGCACTGCCCTTTGCCATTGTTTCAGGCTTAAGTAAGTCAGGCAGAGGATGCAGGGCAGCTGAGAGATTAGGAGACTTCTCAAAGGCAGAATGAGGACTCGCTTTGCCAAAGCTGAGGGGCAAGGGTCGATCATACCTTTTCTATAGTCCACCAAGTTCTTCCCTGAGGGCCTTCCCACATGATCGTGCCTGTCTTAGGTGGCCCCTCTCATGAAGGATCTAACAAATCATTGGCTAACTGACCAAGCAATGGGGGCAAGGCAAGGAGCAGAAACAGTTTTCCTGCCAGGGAGATAAGCTTTGTCTCCTTAGTGGCTTCTGGTCTGGAGTTCTCTCACTCAGCCTTAGCCACAGGGAGTTACAGCTCCTGAAACCAGACAGGGCGGTTCCCAACAGAAATCTATGCCAACAATAAACTATGGGAAAAAGAAACTAAGAATATATTCTATTGATTATAGCAACAAAAAATAAATAAAGTACCTAGGAATAAATTTAACCAAAGAGCCAGCTGGTATAGCTCAGTGGATTGAGCACAGGCTGTGAACCAAAGGGTCGCCAGTTCGATTCCCAGTCAGGGCACATGCCTGGGTTGCAGGCCATGTTCCCAGTGGGGGCCATGTGAGAGGCAACCACACAATGATGTTTCTGTCTCTCTTTCTCCCTCCCTTCCTCTCTGTCTAAGAATGAATAAATAAAATCTTAAAAAATATTTAACCAAGGAGGTAAAAGATCTGTACTCAGAAAACTATACAATGCTGAAGAAAGAAATTGAGGAAGATACAAATAAATGGAAGCATATACCCTGTTCATGGATAGGAAGAATTAACATTATTAAAATATCTATATGGCCCAAATCAATCTATAGATTCAATGCAATCCCTATAAAAGTACCAATAGCATATTACACAGATCTAGAACAAAGATTCCAAAACTTTTTATGGAATCAAAAAAGACCCTGAATAGTCTTAGCAATCTTGAGAAAAAAGAACAGATTCAGAGGAATCATATACCCGAGATCAATCTACACTACAAAGCCACTATAATCAAAACAGTCTGGTATAGGCATAAGAACAGACACATAGATCAATGGAACAGAATGGGGAGCCCAGAAATAAACCCATGTCTCTGTGGTCAATTAATATTTGACAAAGGGGGCACAAGTAGACAATGGAGTAAAAATATTCTCTTCAAAAAATAGTGTTGGGAGAACTGGACTGGTACATGAAAAAAAATGAAACTAAATTACTAGCTTACAATATACACCAGAATAAACTCAAAATGGGTAAAAGACTTAAATATAAGTTGTAATACCATAAAAATCCTAGAGGAAAACATAGGCAGTAAAATTTCAGATATCTCATGTACCAATATTTTTAGTATATATTCCTTAGGGCAAGGGAAATAAAGGAAAAAAAAAATGAACAAATAGGACTACATCAAATTAAAAAGTTCCCACATGGTGAAAGAATCCATAATTAAAATGAAAAGGAAACTGACAGCATGGGAGACTGTATTTGCCAATGATATTTCAGACAAGAGTTTAATATATATATAATATATATATTAAATATATTAAGAGCTTATACAACTCAACACCAGGAAGACAAACAATCCAATTAAAAAAAATGGTTAAAGGGCCAGCCTAGACATCTCTCCAAGGAGGACATACAGGTGGCCCATAGACACATGAAAAGATGCTCAACATCACTAGCCATCAGAGAGATGCAAATTGAAAACACAATGAGATATCACCTCATACCTGTCAGAATGGCCATCATTAATAAATCAACAAACAACAAATGCTGGTGAGGATGTGGGGGAAAGGGAACCCTGGTGCACTCTTGGTGGGAATGCAGACTGCTGCAGCCACTGTGGAAAACACCATGGAATTTCCTTAAAAAACTAAAAATGGAACAGTTTTTCAACCCAGCAATTCCACCACCAGGTGGAATCCCAAAACACCAATTCAAAATAATTTGTGCATTCCTATGTTCTTAGCATTGCTATTTACAATAGCCAAGAGCTGGAAACAGCCTAAGTGCCCAGCAGTAGATGAGTTGCTTAAAAAACTGTGATGCATTTTCACAATGAAATACTTTGCAGCAGAAAATATAGGAATTCCTGCCTTTTGAAACAGCATGGATGGAAATGGAGACTATTATGCTAAGTGAAAAAAGCCTGTCTGTGAAAGACAAATACCGTTATCATCTCACTTATAAGAGAAATCTCAGGAACAAAATAAACTATGAGGAAAGGGAACCAGAAGCATAGAATCATGGAATAGACTGACAACAGTAAGAGGGGTCAAGGGAGTGGGGATTGTTTGAAAGACGATGAAGGAATTAGTCAAAGAACATACATGAATGACCCATGGAAATGGACAATGGTTTTGAGATTGAGTATAGAAGTGGAGGATGGGCTAAGTGGAGGAGGAGTCAAAGAGGAAATTGGGAAAACTGCAACAGCATGAACAATAAAACATTATAATAAATTATGCACCCACAGCACCATTACCCCAATCTATGCCACAGATGTGTCCATTAACTCCAAAAGTTTTTCACCCTCGTTATTTCTTCTTCCCTTTCTCCTCCTCCTCTTCCTCCTTCTTCTTTCTTCTTTCTTCTTCTCCTCCTCCTCCTTGTCTTTCTCCTTCTTCTTGCTATTCCTACTATTGGTATGTATGTGTGATAAGAACACTCCAGAGGACTTAAGCACAAAATACAATATTGTTAACCATATACTCTTTGATGTACAATAGACTTTTTTATTTTATATAACTTAAACTTTGTACCTTTGACTAATAACTCCTATTTTTCTATCCATTCCCCAACCCCTGGCAGCCACTATTGTACTCTTTCTGTATAAGCTTGACAATTTTATATTCCTCTTATACAGTGGTTCCTTGGTACTCATTGTCAGTTCATTCTGAAATGTGACAAATGCTAGAAACAACAAGTACTGAACGATGAATATTTTTTCTTGTAGGTCAGTGTCGTAACTCATACAGGTTCTAGCAAGTGCAATGAGTCTCAAGCAAATGCTGAGTGCTCATCTTTTCCTCATTAAAATGCAACAAGTTCAGGATTCCATGAGTCCTGAAGCAGATGAGTACCAAGATATGACTGTAATTGATATCCTGTTGAATTTATCATTCTGTATTTAGCTTATTTCATTTAATATAATATGTTCCAGTTTCATTCATGTAGCTACAAATGGTAGGAGTTTCTTGTTTTTTAAATACAAATAATATTCAATTATATATATATTTATAATTATAAATTCTATATAAGCATATATGTGTATATACACATATAATCTCACATGTGTTTGTCCATTTATCTGTTGATGGGTAGTTATGTTGCTTCTTTTTCTTGGATATTGTGAATAATGTTTGCAGTGAATATGGCTGAGAAAATACCTCTTAGAGACTCTGTTCTCAATTATTTTGGATATGTGCCCAGAAGTGGGATTGCCAAATGTGTTCTGTTAGTAGAAAACCATAAAAAAATCTATGGAAGGTACTACTAGAATAAATGAGTTTAACAAGCTAATATATACAAAATTCAATTGTATTTATATACACTAGCAATAAACAACTGAGAAGTTAAATTAAAATACCATTTTTAGTGACCATTTATAATACCATTTATAATAGTACTTAGGATTAAATTTAAAACATCTGTATATACTATATCATAAAACTACAGGTACAGGGTCTGGCACAAATAACATCCTTTTTTATTACAAAATCTTTTATTATAAAATCATGTAATTCTGTAACATAACAATATCACACTCAAACATATCATGTGGCATTTTAGGTGAAATGTTAAAATTAAAACAATAAATTATTACAACCATATTATTACCCTACTATCCACATTAAGCAGGTGTTACTTCTTCCTGACCCTGTATATTGCTGAGAAAAATGAAAGACCAAAGTAGATGAAAAGATTTACCATTTTTGTAGGCTGGAAGTTTTGATATTGTTAGGATGTCAATTATCCTCACACTTACATGTAGAATAAACAAATCCTAGTAGAAATTCTAGAACACTGAAAAAAAATTCAGGCTGGTTCAAAAAGTATATGGGCATTTAAAGGATCCAAAATAGTCAAAACAAAATACTTACTAAAATAGTTAACTTGTAAAAGAATGATAATGTCATTTTTTATCCTATCTCGAGGTGAGTTAGATATTCTCATTCTTTCATCAAGAGCTCACTGGGCAGCAGCTATATTTTGATCACAGGAAATGCATCATAAAGAGGAACAGACTACTGAATGAATGGCAGGTTATTTTATCTAAAGGAGCTTACAGTTTTGTGGAGGGAGATATACATTACACAAAAATCACACAATAGATATGAAATTACAACTATAATAAGTTCTGTTATAATATCATGATATCTTATAATATAAAAACCTACAAAAGGAGAAATTGACTTAATATCTTTTATCATGGAAGTATTCCTGTGTTGATTGGACTGATATTTAAATAAAAAATGTATATGAATTGGGTGAAGGAAGGTTGGTAAAATATAGTGTAATTAAAAAGGCCTTCTTGCCCTGGCTGATGTGACTCAGTGGATTGAGTGTCAGCCTGCAAACCAAATGGTCATTGGTTTGATTCAGGGAACATGAATCAGTCAGGGAACATGCCTGGGTTGTGGGCCAGGTCCCCAGTAGGGGGTAATGAGAGGCAACCACACACTGATGTTTCTTTCCCTCTCTTTCTCCCTCCCTTCCTTTCAGTATAAAAATAAATAAATAAAATCTTTTAAAAAATAAAAATAAAAATACCTTCTATACCACAGAAGTAGACTTTCTTTACATAAATTAAGCTAAAAATTGTATAGATTGATTAATAATATAATATTTTATATCACTGTCTTTATCATTTAAACTTTAATAACAAATTGTATTTCTGATTTAGATATAAAATATAAATATCAGTGCCAAAGTTTAAAAATAGCAGAAGCAAAAGCAATGAGCCACTGAAAGAGTAATTAGTAAAATCTTGTTGTGCACACACAAAAAGGATTGGTTCACTAACTAAGAACACACACACCAAAATATTAAATGAGGCTCAGGGATGTACTTTTATAGAACAGCTTAAATAGTGAGAAAACAGTGACTGTTTATTCTTTACAGTGATTGGTTATAATATTACTTATTTAAATGATAGAGAGTTGGTTAGTGGTTACTATGTATCAATTATGGAGGATAATTTAAGTTGTGCTTTTGATTTCAAGAAGCATAGCAAGAAGTGAGCCAGACAATTTAGTCTCACTTGTCTCACCTGGTTTTATATGGTCAGGGAATTTTCAAGGCTGGTCTCTGTGTGTGATTTTGTCCTTATGGAAATAGAGATATTAAATAATATAAATATCAATCTTTGTATTTAAAATAATTATTTAAACTTACTTTTAAATGCCTGGTTTATTCAAAATAACCTTTAAGAGAATAAAACAACTACATAAAACAATTATGTAATATATAACATAATGTAATATATTTTATCATGTTTTTAAAAATTACATTTATTATAAAATAAATAATTCCTTATAGCTACATAAATATTTTTAAATTTAATATAATCATAACTTTATGTCAATATATATTATATATCAGGAATGAAACTAATAATAAATATTCATAATTGAATTTTAATGAATTAGAATTAGATTTTTTAGACACAAATTTTTATTTTATAAAGAATCTGATCCTCATAAAGAAGCATTATCTTTTCAAAGGGACTATAAGACAATGAAACTTATCATTTCCTCAGAAAATAGTATTTAATGATAACAGAAACACTTAAATAATTGAGATTATAAAAGACATTTAAAAATCGGGATGTCTAAACAGACTATATAACGAGAAACTATATTAGACATTTAATTATTCTAAATTATTTATTTAACAATAGTGTCAAAGTAGAGCAATTTGATAGCTCTACTTCACTAAAATCATTTCATGAATCTAATATGTGATCATAACACCGAACAAAAATATTATAATTGCTATAGGAGATGAAGCAGATAAATATTCTGATCTTTTAAGGATCTTTGGGGTTGAAAACCATCAAAGGCACCTAGAAAATGCAGTGTCAATAAGACATAATATAGTCCCCAGGGAATCTGAGATGACCAAAAATAATTAGTAGGTAATAACCATATAGAGTAATAATTAAAGACCAAGACAGTATCTTAAAAAGAGCATAATAATATTTACAAAAGGAAGACATTGAAAGGATGGAACTATTAATAACAATAGTTTATTATAGGGAACTATTTCTCGTGGCATGGGGAATGTAGCCCAGCTCCTGACTTGGAAAATCCAGTGGGGATCAAGTTGGAACACAGGACCCTAGATCACAGATAGGTTCTCCCAAGGGGAATCAGATCTGCACTGTACCTAGGCTGCTATGAGGCATACTTTTGCTAAAACTTCCTCACCCTGAATTGAGGCAGCAAATATTTACTGCATGTCTTTAAAGTAACTTCCTAAAATCTAGACTAAACCTCCCAAGGAGGACTGTAACTGGTTCAACCACTTTTTCCTTTGCATTTGCAAATACCCTGTTTCTTTGTTGTAATTAGCAGCTTCCTCTCCTTTGTTATCTGTAAAAGGTAACCACCTAAAGTGAACCTGTGCATAGTAAATGAGGACCATCCTCGATGTAATGTGCCCAGAAAAGCAATAAAAGCCCGTCCAGGCAGGGGTCGGGGCCCACTCTCACTCAGAGAGTGGCCATGCCGTCCCTTTTTCTCCACAGGACTTCTGTAGTCTGTGTGAGTTTGTCTGTCGCAGCCACAACACACAGACCCTGCAGGCTGGGGTCCGCATCAGTTTATTATTTTCTATAAATTGATATGCTTAATTGAAAAAAGACACAAACACACAAATGTATAATTAAATTAAAAAATAATTGAGCAATACAGCCAACTTGCTGCTACAGAAAGTACTAACAATTTATTTCACAAATGATTTTAAGGTCAAAGAGATATTACACAAAGAAACTTTTTATACTGTCATAGCATTTATATATTTCCATTTTTCAGGATATTCATGGAGCAACAAAATCTGATTTAGCTCTACTCATGCTTATGCCACTAACCTCATTGCTCCTGGAAATAGTCTCTGGTATTCTTTGAGATTTGTGGTTTTATTTTTATTATATGGAATAAAATTTACACAGCAAGATCTGCAACTGCCTTTTTTGAATCTAAAATCCTATGACATATCTTGTCACCAAACACATTTATGTTTGATTTTAAAATATATTGATTAGAAAGTCTTACAATATAGACATTTTCAAAGCAAGTAGATTATTCTTGAGAGACATATTGAATTTTAATGAATACTATATCCAGGTTTATTACTATGTGTCATAATAACAGAATACTGAAGACATCTGGCAATTTAACAATTATAATTTAGTTGATTCTATTATGTAAACATAGACCCTTAGTCTTTCACATAATTAACAATAAGTCAAGTTAAAAATATTTATATTATGTTACTAAATATCTGATTTACTTTTACCAAGTTTACTCTAAATTTTAATAGTATGATTTTAAAATATATGAACTAATTTTAAAACTAATAAATAGTTGTCTTGTTGTCACTTCAGTTAAAAAGCTCATCACTTTATATAAAATAGGAGATTTTGGGGCAAGACTTTAATTTTTGTTAAACATAGTATTTAGTAAAAGGTGGAAACTTCATAAATGCTGGTTCTACAAACACATGAAGAAAGGGAGAAAGGAAGAGAGTAAAGGATACATTGTGTTACTAAATAAAATGCAGCGGCAAGTTCCTTTGTCCAACTGAAAGTAAAGTACATGCCTGTGTTATCCCGTTAGAAGGAAACCTAGTCATGAAGTTCATATGTGTTTTATATTAAAGATTGGTTAGTGATATTTGAATGTTCTTCTTTAATCTACTTGAATAGAAAACACACACACACTTATTACCTGCTTGAGAAATGGCTTAAAATATACTTCATAAACAATAATTCTTTTCACTATGCTCAGTTACATTGTAATGAATATTGTGATATTTCTTACTGTGGACTATGATAATGGACTACAATAAATGAATTTGCTCTGAATTTTCTTTAACTGAGTATATACACATAGTCACCACACCCAGTTATTCAGTTTCAAAATTTGAAAGAAATAAACTGATGTTTACAGTACTAGATGATTTTTATTTAAGAACATTTTTGACTGAGTTCATGAATAAATAAGTTGTGTTTGAATTCTCCATACCAGATAGTGGAATTCTCAGTGACATAATATGAAGAGATAAAAAAAAAATTCTTCAAAAGAGTTGGTTGAGAGAAAGAATAGATTTAATGTAAATGGTTCATACATTGTAACAGACAAATATGTCTAATGATTTGAATACAAAAATTGTAAGAATGATTTTAGAACAGAAGAAAAATAGGGAAAATGAATCCAAAGCAAACTTTCTGAAGGAAATAAGCTTTGCAAATAAATGCTATTTACTCATAGTGTGTTTTTGCTCTTAGGATCAATGCTTTTTCATTCGAGTAGCTAATGCCGCAAAGATAACAATTTGAGTACATAGTGATGGAATATATATGAGCTTTTTATTTGAAGAAAAATTATATTTCTGAAGGATTTTATTCAAATTTACACTGTTTTATTTATCAAATCAAACTTATGAAGTTAAAAACAGCCCTGGCCATGTAACTGGGTTGGTTAAAACATCATCCTGAAATGCCAAGTTTGTGGGTTCGATCAAAAGAACGTATGCACCCCAATGTTCATAGCAGCACAATTTATAATAGCTAAGTGCTGGAAGCAACCTAAGTGACCATCAGTAAATGAGTGGATCAAAAAACTGTGGTACATTAACACAATGAAATATTATGCAGCAGAAAGAAAGAAGGAGCCTCTACCCTTCACGGCAGCATGGATGGATCTGGAGAGCCTTATGCTAAGTGAAATAAACCAGGCTGTGGAAGAGAAATACCATATTATCTCACCTATAAGTGAAGCCTAATCAACAAAGCAAACAAGCAGGCAAAATATAACTAGAGACAGTGAAATTAAGAGCAAACTGACAGTAACCAGAGGGGAGATGGCAGGGAATAATCAGGGGAAAGTGGGGAGGGGATAATCGGGGAAAAGTGAGGAAGGGGTTGTCAAGGAGTGTATATAAAGGACACATGGACAAAGCCAAAGGGGGATAGGATTGAGGGTGGGAGGTGGAGATGGCTGGGGTAGGGGGGAGTGATGGGAGGAAAATGGAGACAACTGTGCTTGAATAACAATAAAAAATTGGTTAAAGAAAAAAGAAGAGACCAATGAATCCATAAATAAGTGTAACAACAAATCAATGTCTCTCTCTCTGTCTTCCCCCTCCATTCCCTTCCTTTTCTCTCTCAAATCAATCAATAAATTTAAAAAATATGTACTAAAATTTAGGTATACCCAGTAAAATAGAAGATTTAATAGAATGATCCTGAAGCAATTTCTGTTCAGGTTTTTTGTATATTAAGGACCATCTTATTTAAAAGAGCTTGCAGTGAAAATATCTAATTATTTTTATATCAACTCAAAAATTCCAAAAGAGTTGTTATCTCTGAGTATCTACATTAAGCAATGAAGTAATTCTGCAGTATTAGAAAAATAATTTGAAACCAATAAACTGCCATATCAGCTTCCTTTGGTAAGAAATTAGTTCTAATATTTTTAGTTAACAATGAGGATATTTGCAGATTCAGGAGAAATGTAATTAATTGTCAACATTTCTTTGTCAATACCTAGGCAGATAGATATACCCACATCAGGAGAACAGACCAAAATGGAAGAATAAGTGAAGTTTCAAGCACAAAAACTTATCTTTAAGTGTGTTAGACAATAATACAAGAGAAAAATATAATAAGTTCATGAGAAAGTGAACACCTTAAAAGGATATTAAACAAGTTCTATCTCATTAATAAAATTGGTGATAAAGTGATCCTTTTATCACTATAACTTATTATCTAAGAAACTGAGATAGGTTTAATTTGTTAATTTAGTAGTGGAGTTATTATGGTACTTTGGATTGGATTTAAAAAACAATACAAGAATCTGTGAACTACTAGGAGGAAAATGAAAGAAATGAAGGACTTGGCTGAGATTTTATTGAACCTTTTGATGTCTTAAGACAAACATTTCTTTTGCAGCATAATTTGAGTGATATGATGCCTACCTTTACAGATAGAAGCAAACCTTCTATTACAGGTAGATATTATTTTTGTAAATATATATTGCTTGTGTCAAATCAATGATAAAACACATTTTAAAATTTATTGTGCAAATTAATATTGTTTTCCAGATGCAGTAAATGCTAAAGAAATTACTGTTAATGACTATATATTTGGCAGCATTTTCTTGTTGTTCTCATTAGAAAGCAATTATTTTGCCACTCTTATTTATCAAATTCATGTGTGTGTAGTTGTCCAAACCATGTGGAATTAAAGAATGTCTGATTTTTTCATGTAATTTAATATAAGTGAGATAGTCACTTCCAATAGATTCATTTAAAGAAATAAAGTAGGTCCAAGTACTTCACCTGACACAGGTTTCAAAGAAAATATCCACATAATTAATATCTCAAGTTGTGGAATTTGCTACATGTCATTTACATTCATATTAGCTAATTTCTTCTCAAATTCATTTTAAAAAACTTATTTATTTGAGTCTATTCATTTCAAGGACATTGTATGTGAATGAGCTGATGATTTTACTGATACCCATATAATATAAGTATGCATAAAGACTAGTATATCAATAATTATCCAGGGTACTATGTTTCATTAAATTGTGTGAAAGCCTTTATGTCTTAAGTCTAAAAGAACAGTTTTGGTTTAATTGATAGTAGCAGCTGATGAAAAACTGGCAAAATTAAGTCCCCTAATTGAAGCACTTATGTGAGAATAATTATAATTAAAAAGTCTTACTGACAGTAGCTAGAGGGGAGGGGGAGAGTGATAATGGGGGAAAGAAGGGGAAGGGCCTCGTCCAAGAACATGTATAAAGGACCTGTGGTAATAGACAACAGAGTGGGGACTAAGGGAGCAGGGTGGGGGGTGGGGAGGGCAGGGGAGAGCAGAGAGGGAAAATTAGGACAACTGTAATGGGACAATAATAAAAACTTTTTGAACAAAAAAATTAAAAAGTCTTTTTTGAAAATATATATTTTAAATCATAATCCACTAAATAATAAGTTCTGTGAAAAAGATGACAGCTCTACAAGGCAGAATACTTTGAGACATTCATCATTTCTCATGCAAACATCCAGTGTTTTAACCTATTCAAAGTATTCTTTTATCTATTATAATTCTATTGCTTTTTAATAGCTATTTATAGCTAGCATAAAATTATCTTTGTGAAAACCATGTTATACTTGCGTTAAAAAATTTTTCTTTTACCATCCTGTACTTGATCAACCAATCAAACATGAAAATAAACATACATCTATTTTTTCATTCTTTAGAATTCTTTGAATCTTTTGTTAGGCAAAGTTCAATTGTAAAGGTCACTTGTGAGGGAGATAAAGAAAAATCATATTCTATGTCTTTGCTCTTCACTGAAGCACAAAAACAACTTTTACTTTGAGCCATATCATGAAAAACTGCCGGCTGAGAATCATTGTGTGCAGAAGAAAAGTAAAACATAAGAAATCTGTGATTTTAGACCTGTGATTAACTATTTGCCTTTAAGGGATTTATTTAGTCAGAATCTACTTTATCTCTATTTCAGAATATTCTTATGTTTGTTCATATAATCAAGTGTAGTGATGCACATATGTTGACAAAGAGCTGTGGGCCAATCCTAATCAACGGAAGTTGTTATATATAAGAAGTGTATTCTTGGTTGATGAGAGAGAGAGAAAGAAAGAGAGAGAGAGAATGAAATTGAGAGAGAGAGAATGAGAGAGAACAATGAGTTATCCTGGGTAAAATGATGGCAGGAGAAACAAATATTTAAAAGGATTACTAAGATGATTTATTCTGCTAACCTAAAATCTCAGGATTATTATTTCTTAAAATGATCAGGATATATGTATAATTTGGGGGAAAATCTAATCAGTGGCAGTGTATAATAACCTCTGCTATACTTTGTGATTTAGCAAGTGGAACTGCTGCCCAGTAAGGGAGAGAAAAACTGAATTCCAAATTCCAAGATGCTAATCTTTTGCAGAAAAAAAAGAGTTTTATTGTAAGGCAGACAAACAAAGAGACAAAAGCCAAAACTCAAATTAGTCTCCTTGAACAAAGGGGATGAGACAATTTTTAAAATATGATAAGAAGAAGTTCTATACATATTCATGTTTCTACTTATAAAGGCTTTTATTGGACAATTTTGAAAATTAGCCATATAGAGTAAGTAATGTGGGAGAAGCAAAAGAAAGAACAAAGAAATTCCAATGTGAGAGAGTCCAATTGTTCAGTTCCGTATTTGTCCACATTTGGTTCATCTACCAGATATTTCTTATTGAAAGACTCATATGTGCAGTGTTGTTTCTGTGATAATAGCTCAAGTTCTGCATCAGGAGTAAAATCAGTCTGGTCTGTGAAAGACACAAAATATATTTTGTTAGCACCCAGTTTCATACCTTGTCATCTTCCTCTTTGAGTTTATAGATAAAGTGTAAGTACAGAAATAACAGAGGGTCTAAATCCATTTTGTAAGTAGTTGTGGTAAACAGCAATAGGCTATTTTCCCTGACAGCATTTCTGGATAAGCTATCAATATTGACCAAAAGGCTGTTTTAATCACAGACTTTGTTATATTAAGATAAAAAAATTATCTTGATCAGAATATTGATTCAGAGTCATTGGGGTCACATAATACAGTTCATAACAGAAAATCCTGAGGATAAAGAGAAATTTTGATAAATTTCATAGAGTGCATTGAGGCTATTTTTTGTTTTTATTTATGCTTTATTTTTTTAACTGTTGTTCAAGTACAGTTGTCTCCATTTGCCCCCCACCAATCCCCCCACCCCACCCATCCCCACCTCCCACCCTTAATCCTACCCCACTTTGGCTTTGTCCATGTGTCCTTTGTACATGTTCCTTGACAACCCTCCCCTTTTCCCATTAGCCCCTCCCACCTCCCCTGTGGTTATTCTTAAATCTTATTTTTTGAATAACAAGATTTTGTCATTGGTATATTGATTTCCTCTTATAACACATAAAATTTTGATAAAAATATAAGCATTCACTTACTTAAATGATATTGTTCAAATTGTTTGGAACATATATAAATAGAAAAATAGCAATAAAAATAATCTGTAGGACATCAAATATCTCAAAAAAATGAGTCCAAGGCCTAATCCCTTGCAGCACAGCAAACGCATCTTTGATATTTAATGGAAATGAAACTCTATGCTCAAAAACAAACATTTACAATAAGGTGATTTTGATTCCTAAAATGTTTTAAAGATAGTATTACTTTGATAAAAAATAATTACCAAATTTGTAAATAAGTTTCTTTTTAAAGTTTTGAAAGTGACTTCTGGTATTGAGGATGTTTGGTTTTTGTTTGGCAATTATTTGAAGATATTCCAGGAATTAAATATATTTTTATCTAATATTTCCTCTGTTTGGCTTTACAAAGCGATGTGGTATTGCATATATTAAAATGATTTCCTCTGGAAAGACTAAAATAAAGATTATTGATTTTCTCTTTTTTTCCTCAGTTTTCAGTTGTTGAAAATAAGTACCTTATAATTCCACTGATTACCTACTTACTGACTGTCAGCCACCAAAACATTAAAGGAACACTTATTATGGACTTTGGAATTAGAACTTAAGCAAACACTTTTAACCTTTTATTTTTATCCTCACCCAAGGATATGATTATTGGTTTTAGAGAAACAAGAAGGAAGGGGGAAAAGGAGGGAGAGAAACATCAGTTACCCCTCAAATGTGCCCCCAATGAGGCCTAGACCCACATCTTAGGCATGTGCCCTGACCAGGAATAGAACCAGCTATCTTTTGGTTTATGGAACAACACTCCAATTGAGACACACCAGCCACAGCCTGACAAATTTTCTTAAACTAGGAAGGAAAATAAATCACTAAAAAAAAATAATTGATCTAGTAATTATTTTCAGTGAAAATTGAGGCTATCTTTGCCATTCAAATTTAAGGAGAATTAGATAGCCTTGTTAGGAAAGATATGTATGTGTAGTTAATGACACTTTACTAAATATCTATTATATACTCATAATAAAATATTAACTAAGACCTATTATTTACCTATGTTGCATGGCTATAACAGTGACATATAATATAAAGTCCATCTCATCACAGATATACCATTGTAATGAGGGAAGACTAGGATAAGCAAATAAGCAAACACATATGTAATATTAAGGAAGATAAGTGAATAAACTTATGAAAAATTATAAGGGGAAATGGAGCACATGGGCAAGAGATTTAAATTTTATATGAAGTTTTCAATGAAGGCCTCTCAAACTGATGGGTATTTTAGCTAGATGGAGTCCCGAGGAAGTGAATGAATGATAAGTCACTAGGTTATGTATGCTAAGAGTATGTGAGGATAAAAGGAACAGGAGATGACAAAAACAAAGGTAGAGGTCAGCTTGTTTGGAAGAAATTGGGGTTAGAGATTTAGTTTTGTGCCAAATATTTGATGTTTAAGACATCGAAGTATGTTTTTAATGACTCTGTGATTTCATCAGGCTGATAATTTTAAATTCCTATGTATATAAGTCAGATAGTGATACATATCTAACAAGTGTAGATTTTGTATCCTTATCCTTCGTGGGTATTTCTTTTGTGTGTTCAGCTTCTATATGAGTCTCTGGCATGGAGTGGGTGCTACATGCATATTGACTGAGAAACTGAACTTGTTATTTATAAAATGACAATCCTTGAGGTGTTCACTTGGAAAACTATTATTTACTTACAAGCTGTAGTATACTTTTAACTTTTTTCCAACTAAAAAGAGTAAAAGAGTGGTTTTCTTCAGTTAGGTGTGTGATTTTCATGAGAAAGTACAGAAATTTGCCCACATGCCTTGAGAAGGTAACACAACTTGTGGCTAAAGTGAGACTCTTTCAATCAAAATTTCTATGATTATGTAAGTAAAGTCTAAATATTCTCCTAACTTCAAAAACTAGCCACAATTTCCCAAAATCCTATGAGTGGAATATTAAGAAATATATATTACATAGATGCACATTTTATAATGCTATCAAAATTTCCAATAAACCCTAACAATTGTGATCCAAACATGCATGACTCTGAAACATTATGATTCATCATTATAAATAATTATATATCAATTCCTAGAGATGATTCCAGATCTATTGAATTAGAACATCTAGGACTGAAACTAGAATTATATTTTGTGAAGGTTTATTACTGATTTTATGGCTTTTTTAGTTGTTCTGTTTTAAATTAATTTTAATTTTTAAATTATACTTGATATTAAATAATACATTGGTTTCAGGTGTATGCCATTGTAGTTAGATATTTATATAATTTACAAACTAATCCATATGATAAATTGAGTACCTACCTGGCACCATACATACTTATTTATAATATTATTGACTATATTCCTTATGCTGTACTTTACATCCCTATGACAATTTTATAACTGCCAATTTAAACTCCTTTTTTTGAAAATATACTTTATTGATTATGCTATGATAGTTGTCCCATTTCCTGCCTTTATTCCCCTCTGTCTGCACACCCCTCCCACGTGCATCTCCCCCACTTTTAGCTCATGTCCATGGGTTGTATACATAAGTTCTTTGGCTTCTACATTGCCTATACTATTCTTAACCTCCCCATGTTTATTTTGTACCTACCATTTATGCTTCTTATTCCCTGTACCTTCCCCCCATTCTCCTCTACCCTTTTCTGCTGATAACCCTCCATATGATCTCCATTTCTGTGATTCTGTTCCTGTTCTATTTGTTTGCTCATTTGTTTGTTTTTTTTTGTTTGTTTGTTTTTTTAGGTTCAATTGTTGATGTAAATTTGCTGTCATTTTACTGTTTGTATTTTTATCTTCTTCTTTTTCTTAGATAGTCAATTTAATATTTCATATAATAAGGGCTTGGTGATGATGACTCCTTTAACTTTATTTGGGAAGCTCTTTATCTGCCCTTTCATTCCAAATGGCAGCTTTGCTGGATATAGTAATCTTGGATGGAGGTCCTGGCCTTTCATGACTTTGAATACTTCTTTCCAGCCCCTTCTAGCCTATAAAATCAGGGACTTCTTTGTAGTTAACTGTTTCCTTTTCTCTTGTTGCTCTTAAGATTCCCTCCTTATATTTCATCTTGAGTAATGTAATTATGATGTGCCATGGTGTGTGCTTCTTGGGTCCAACTTCTTTTGGATTCTCTGAGCTTCCTGAACTTCCCAGAGGTCTATTTCCTTTGCCAGATTAGGGAAATTCTGCTTCCTTATGTTTTCAAATAAGTTTTCAATTTTTTTGCTCTTCTTCTTCTCCTTCCTATACCCCTATGATTCAGATGCTGGAATGTTTAAAGTTTTCCTGGAGGTCCTAAGCCTCTCTTCATTTGCTTGAACTTTTTCTTCATTCTGTTCCAGTTGAATGTTTATTTCTTCCTTGTGTTCCAAGTTGTTGATTTGAGTCCTGGTTGCCTTCTCTTCACTGTTGGTCCCCTGTACATTTCCCTTTGTTTCACTTTTCATAGACTTCACTTTTTCCTTTATTTTGTGACCGTGCACAACCATTTCTGTGAGCATCCCAGTGTTTTGAACTGTGCATCTGACAGGTTGGCTATCTCTTCATTGCTAGTTGTATTTTTTCTGGAGCTTTGATCTGTTCTTTGATTTGGGTCATATTTTTTTTTGTTCTTTCATTTTGCACCTGTTACATAGTGAGGAGAGGAGCCTTAGATATTTGCTAGGGCAGGGCTACTCACATGGCTGCTTTTGTGGTGCTATATATGGGGGAGGGGTCTGAGAAGGAACAATGCCACTTGTTCAGCCCCCTGCTGGCTTTCAATCACTTCCTCTGCTACCCACAAGCAAATTGGGCCTTCTTGTGCTGATTCCCAAGTCAGTGGGTTTGTGTATGTTTTAGGACACTGTGGGTTTCTCCAACAAACTCTTCTGTAAGGCTGGGAGTTTCTCCAGCCACCTCAACCCCCACAGATTTTTGCAGTCAGAGGTTTTGAGGCTTTATTTCCCTGCACTGGATCCCTGGGTTGCATGGCTGTCTCATCCCCCAGTTGTTCCTCCCTGTTTATCCCACACAAACTTGCGGCCGTCTGTTCTGCCAGCCACTGCTATGACTGCCCTGGTCCTCCAGTCACCACCTTGCCGCAAATCCTTTCCTCCTGGCTGCCTGTATCTGCCCCTCCTACCAATTTGGATGAATATTTCTTCTTTAACACCTTGGTTGTCAGATTTACATACAGTTTGATTTTATGTGAGTTCTGGTTGTTTTTCGTTTTTAAATTTGTTCTTGTCCTTCTTTTCATTGTGTGAGGAGGCATAGTGTATCTTAATGCCTTCAATTTTTTTCACCCTACCTCCTTCAGCACCCCTCTCATTTGGCAGCTATTAGCTTATTTTCTCTATGAGTCTGTTTCTGTTTTGTTCATTATTTTATTTTTATATGCCACATATAAGTAAAATTATATGGTATTTGTCTTTCTCTAACATCTTATTTGCCATAATACTCTCTAGATAAACAGTTAAGATTTCATTCTTTTTCTTTGCTGAGTAACAACTCATTATATATGTGTACCACATTTTTCTATCCAATCTTGTGTTGATAGGCAGTTAGGTTGCTTCTGTACTTTGACTGTTGTAAATAATGTTGCATTGAACATAGGGTTACATGAATTGTTTTGAATTAATGTTTTAAATTTTTGGATAGATACCCACAAGGGAGATTGGTGGGTTATATGGTAGTTCTATTTTTAATTTTTGGGGAAACTTCCATACTGTTTTCTATAGAGGCTGCACCATTTTGCAATCTCACCAACATAGTGCCTTTGATTTTTAAATTGGGGCATGGGAACTACATGCAAGCACACAATGCATTTCAATACGTATATATTCCATTAAGTTTCAAATATGTGAAATGCATCATGCTAAGTACTGGTATATCAACATAAAACCTTGAAGAAGATACACACCATTTGGGCGTGTTAGTCAAGGTCGTCTAGACTTCACTAACTCAAAATTGTTGTAATTTAGGCAATTAAAATTTATTTTTCTCTCACATAGTATTTTAAACAGGCGTTCAGTTCAGTGAAGCATATATAACTCCTTCCGTTATTCAGGGACCCATAACTGAGGTTTTATATCCCAGTCAGGTGGAAAGGTCAGGAAACACAGGAAAGTATGTATAAGAGGTATTAGTAAGCCAAGTCCAAATCTGGTAAGTACTAGTTTTGCTCATTTCCTAATGAAGATGATTTGTTTACCTGCTCATACCTAATTTAAGGGAGCCTGGTAGAGGTAATCTCGCTAAAAGCTCAGAAAAAGGAAGGTTAGATTTCATTGGATAGCTGGCAATTTGACAACACTGTTTTAACATATAGTTTAGTGATGAGTACTGGTCACTAACACCAGGGATATTGATTTAAAAACCCCTTCAAAATCAATGCCTGCTTCTGCATTATGAGATGGCTACAGAGGGAAGAATGTGTGTATACTACCAATTTACTGGGGCATGGTCTTGCATGGTAAGGGAAAACTTAAGCTAGGTGGGATGGAATAATTTGAAACAAAATGCAAGATACATTGTTGTATTTTTCTCAGTTGTTTGGAAAGGGGAAATTTTTCTGAGATATATCACTTGACAAATAGGAGAAAACAATCACTTGAAACAGGTTAGATTCTTTGCCAGAAATGGTGATTCTTATATTCAAGTTTTAGAGTTTTTGTTGTTTTTAATTTGTGCTGTTATGTCTTTATGATAGGTATATATTCTGTTATGGGAAACAATCTTTGTTTCTTGTTCCTTAATGAATGAAGAAGTAGAAATACTAAGTTGGTATGTTGGAGAGAAGTAGACAAAGGAGAGTTGAAACAGCATAGCGTTTTTGATAAAATGAAAATAGGAAAAGAGCACAAGTAATCATTAACTCTTTAGTTCTATGTGTCTGTTTTTGTTTTATTTGTTTATATTATTGTTTAGTTTCCAGATACATGAAATCATATGCTATTTGTCTGTCTCTGCCTGACTTATTGCACTTAGCATAATAACCTCTAGATCCATCCATGTTGTTATTACAGATGGTAAAATTTCATTCTTTTTATGGGTAATTCATTCAATCATCTTTATCCAGTCTCCTATTGACAGACAATTAGGTTGCTTCCATAGTTTGGCTATTGTAAGTAATGCTGCAGTGAATGTATCTTTTTGAATTAGTGTTTTGGATTTCTTTGGGTAGATACCCAGGAGTGAAATTGCTGAGTGATGAGGTAGTTCTAGTTTTAATTTTTTGAGAAACTTCTGTATTGTTTTACATGATTGCTGAATGGGAGGGGGGCTAGGGGTTGGGTGACGATAAAAACTACAATTGTTATTTCTGTGGTACCAGTTGTAATCTCTCCTCTTTCATTTCTGATTGTGCTTATTTGGGTCTTTTCTCTTTTTTTCTTGATGAGTCTCCTTAAAGGCTTGTCGATTTTGTTTATTTTTTCAAAGAACCAGCTCCTGGATTCGTTGATCCTTAGAATTGTGCTTTTAGTCTCTATGTCAACCACAGAAATACAAAGGATTGTAAGAAATTACTATGAAGAACTGTATGCCAAGAAATTTGAAAACCTAGGTGAAATGGACAAATTCCTAGAAAAATATAATCTTCCAAAACTCAATGAAGAAGAAACAGAAAGCCTGAACAGACCAATAACAGCAAATGAAATTGAAGCAGTAATCAAAAAACTCCCGACACACAAAA
>CM052538.1:111275663-111296703 GCA_028533065.1 Trachops cirrhosus
TATATATATATATATATATATATATATATATATATATATATATATATATATATATAACTGAGGAGAAGAAAGGTAAACATACTTATGATGGAAGAAATGGACTCCTGTCCATTTATGGACAGTTATGATGGACTGCTGAAAGAAGCAATAAAAAGAGAGAGCTAGGCAGAAGGTAAATTAAACTAGGCTTTGTGGGCTATGAATTTTAATAGCAGCACTTACTGAATGCCAACTATGTTGGGAGTATTACAGGATCAGTTTTGTCCCAACCTATTATTGAATAATCTAATTATAGTTTGTTAGAATAAAACAAGACTGGTAAAATGACATATGACTTCTAAAAATAAAAGTATATGAAAAAGAGTAAATTTGAAGGAGGGACTATTGTGTAAGAAGCAAAGATGAAGTCAACACAAATGACATAAGCTTCTAATAGACATGATACACAAAGGTAATATAGAAGATAAACTTCTTTCTTCTCTTTTTCTATCCATTTTTCTTTTCTTCTCTCACTTAATTGTTCTCTCCTTTTTTTTTCCATTGGAATGGAAAAAATAATAGGAAAATGTTATTCTTAAACTAAGAAAAAATAAACTCTGGGTGACAAAAGTGAAGGAATATATCAACATTGGAGTGGAAAATAGGGTCAAAATGCTCATAAGTGAAACAGAACTGGGTAAAAATCCTCATGTCTGGGAGTTAGAACTTAGCCCTTATAATAGAAAGGATATTATGATAACACTTTCTTCCTTGTAAGGAGCCAGAGTAGGTGAGATAAATTAAGCCAGAGGCCTTAAAATTGTCTACTGTTTGAGATATAGAAACCAGACAAACTTTATCTCCTATTCCAGGAGGCAACAAAAAAATTGGCTATCCATCTAGGCTGTGAGTAGTACAATAATAGCTTCTAATAAATCATAATCATAGAATTGCATGGCAAACAAGTGTGAGGTTGCACTACAATGATGTGGTTGGACATACTTGAAATATCAACATGAAAACTTTTTTGGCATGAGTAAAACCCTAAGTTTCAAAGAGGGACAAACTGAAAACAACACTATAATAGCACATTCAGCTTCTAGGTCACATACTTTCTTAAGGATAACATCTACTGAAAATATATTCAAATTAGGAATTATTATAAACTGCATGTATAAATAAATCATCTTGAGGGATAAGAAGCAAGAAAAAATAAATGGGATAATATGCAGTTCAGGAAACAGAAGATAATAATAAAAAGGATATTTCATAAGATTAAACAAAATCATCATAAATATAAGCAATACATGTAAAATATGAGATAAGACAATAATGATTAAAAAGTTACATATTAAAATAATAAAATTACAATTCTGGAATTAAAAATGTAATTGTTATAATATAATCTCACTACATGAATAGGAAAGTAAAATAGACTATATCAAGAAAGAACTGGTCATTTTCACAAGATATGTTAGAAAAGAAAATTTAGATTAAACATAGAGAACTATATTACAAATACACAGATTAAAAAGGAGGATGATAGTATGAGGAAGTCTAAGGTAAATCTATCATATGCTAAGCATATGAGTAATATCAAAATAAAAGCTCTTGGTTTACGTATTCCTTCTTCAACTTGTAAGTCTCTGAGAATTGAAATATAAAAGAGGCAGAAGTGAATTATCTGTATAGATAAAGCATTGTTCCAGGTTTAAGACATTTGTGTATACAACTACAACATGAAATCCAGCACTTTACCTGTGGTAGGTCCATAAGACAAGTTGAAGTAACGGCCATTTGAGACAACATGGATGGATCTGGAGAATATCATGCTAAATGAAATAAATAAGACTGAAAAAGTCAAGAGTCATATGAGTTCACTCATATGTAGGATATAAAACTGCAAACAACAAATGAACAAAGAAGACAAACAAACACAAACTCCTAGACACAAAGAACAATGTGGAGTTTACCAAAGGGAAAAGGAGATGGAGAGGTACAAAAAGATAAAGGGGATCAAGTGTATGATGACTGAAGATTTGATGTTGGATGGTTAACACATAATGCAACATAGAGGAGATGTGCTATAGAATTGTGTATGTGAAACCTGTTTAATCTTTTAATAACGGCACACCAGTAAATTTAATATTCTTTAAATAAAAGAGATTCTGAAATTAAGCAAGAGACAACTTGAAGTAACAGATTTGAAGAAACTTCTCTACCTCAAATATAATTAAAATTGTTGTAAAATAGTAATGATTTGTCATTTCATCTCCTGTTCATGAATGATTACCTACATAAAGATCTTATTTCTGGAAGTTTACTCTGGGTCACAATCTAAAAAATTATTTTTGAACACAGAAATTTTCTTGAATGTACCATAAGATTGAAACTATCCAGAAACATCTTTTTAATTATTATTATAGAACTTTTACCAGTAGATTTACCATAAAGTATGTACTTTTGAAATGCAAAAGTATGAATTAATGTAAAACTCTTTACTTACAGGTAAATAAGTATAAACCATTAATAACTTCTAAAGAAATTTAGAGATATATTAATTTTGAAATAAGGACTAAATAAAATTTTAAGTAATTTCCAGAAGGCATGAGAAAACTATATGCATTTAATTACATATGTGATAAATAATACTGATATAGATATATAAATATATGTATTTGTATATATATGAAATATATTTGGTGTCTATATGATGTATATGATTTATATTTGTATATGAAAAGCAATCATAACTATACCAAAATGATAGAATGTGTAACATTTTTTGAAAAATGTATATATAAACTACCAAGGGGAAAATGACCAAAATTGGATATTGCTAATCTATTTTATTCTGCAAAACACCTCTTTATTAATCTTTCTGTACCTATTGTATTGTTGATAACAATTGTGTTAATAAAAATACTATCCATTATAGAATTATCTTGTTAGGAATATTCAGTTATATAAGACTTACACAGAATCTCATACAAAGTTGGTGATTGAGTATTTTCTTAATTGTTGGTAAATAAAATAATTGTAAGAGATAATTTCCTATTTTGTTAAATATGCATTTATTGGGAAAAATAAAATTCCTTAAGTAATTGCAAGTCAATTGGCTTTTGTGTTAAGCATTCCCAAGAAATTCTGAGGAGCAAATTGAGGCAGGATTAGGAAGGGGAATAAAGTAAAAAAAAAGTAATGACATGAAGCGAAATTGTGGGTTAAAGGACATGTTTCCTCTCTATAACCCCAGAAAGCTTCAGTAATGTTTCTGAAACTTACACTTAGTTAAAAAAAAATGGGACTTAGATAAAAAGAGACTTTATTCAAATGCACTTAAATTATTTAAGTCTAATCTTAAACCAAGAACATATTTAGGTCTTCCCAGTGGCTGCTTTGCTCGTGCTAGGATCTTCTCCATTTTAATTCAGCTCAAGCATTTCATGAATGAACTCTCTGCAGTAGCAAATGCTTTCTCTTTCTCCCAGCTGTGACTACCCACTGGCTTCTGCTTTATAAAAATGGTTTAAGTCTGAAATAAAACATACAATTAGAAGTTCATATGCACACAGTATTGTAAAAGAGGAAGATGATGTTGCAATGAGAAAGCTCTGTCCCTGATCTACAATCATCTAGAAAATTAGGCAGAAAGGCACTTTTCATTTAATAATATCTGGTGAGAGTAATTTTTTTAATTTTGGAAACAAAACTATGGTTTAGTTACTCAATAGGATCAATTTGGTATAAGGTAGACATAGATGAAAGGCTACAGAACTACAGCATTAAGTGGCCTGAGAATATAACACAGGAGATTTTTAGAAATTACAAACACGGTTATAGGATTTCCACGGTGTATATAAACTCCATGAAAATTAATCTCTACTTCCTACCACCACACACTTACTTGTGGTTTTACCAAATTCTCCTGACTCAGCATTCTGAGATCTAATTTGTCATGTCTTTTATTTCACCTAGCATATAATTAAACTTAAGGTCTGAACTATCTTGGTTTGATAGGGATATGGTTATTTTAGCAGCATAACACAAAATAGCTAAGTTTTAACCTTCCATGAGAGATAAATTCATAAATAGTGATCTGAAATTAAAAAGTGATAACAAAACAGCATGGCATGCCATTTAAAAACATGAAATTAAACACCAAAAGTAATACAAAACAAAACAAAAAGCTGATAAAATGTAGAATGGGTTGAGTTGGAAGAACAGCTATTACATTGGTTGTAACACCAGAAAATAATATGACAGTGGATGCTATTTTAGTTTTTATTTTGTTTTTTAAATATATGAACATATATTTCCTAAAAACATACAAATTGAATGAATTTAAGAGCAATTTAACTCTCTAAATTTTTTCCCTATAAGTTCTTAAGAATCAGTTGATTTTTTCTCTTGGTGCCATTTTAACCACATTTCTTAAATTGTCCTCTGACAAGTAATGGATGGGGAGTGTGAGGAAAAGTGCATGATAGAATGAGTTGTTAAATCTCAAATAAAATTCTCATGGGGCTTTATTTTGGTTGAGATATTCCTTGCTTAGATGTTTTAAAAAAGTCTCTAGGTTTATAGATTTTTTTAACCTTCAAAATGGAAATAGCAGTGAAAGTGTACTTTGCAAGGGTGTTAAAAGAATAAATTATTAGAGATAAACTTAACACTCAATATTTTTACACATTTGTACTTCCCTTGATACTCTCCAGATTTCGATTCTTGATTTTAAGAGCTTCAAATTTCACAGAAATGGCATCCAAGGAAAAGGAGTAAAAAGGAGGTGGGATGTTTATGTCAAAAGCAGCATAATATTAAACTAAGAACATATTTAGGTCTTTCCAGTGGCTGCTTTGCTTATAACAAGATCCTCTCCATTTTAATTCACCTCAAGCATTTCACCATCAAACTCTCTGTAGTAGCAAATGATTTCTCTTTCTACCAGCTGTGGCTACCCACTGACTTCTACTTTACAAAAATGGCTTAAAGCTGAAATAAAACATACAATTAGAAGTTCATATACACCTAGTATTTTTATTCACTGCATGGACTTTCCACAAAATTATATGCTAAATAGCATCTTTACTAGGTTCAAGAAAATATAAATTATAGGGATTGGTTAATTACCAATAGTGGTAATGAGTTAGCTGTATATACTGCTTTCTTTGCAGATTTTCATATAATTCACAACTGACTATTAAAACCTGAAAATATTTTAAACTTAACACTATTTTAAATACTGCTGATTTCCCCCTTACTGTTCCATTTTGCAAGGAATAGGCAATACACAAAACAAACATAAATCCAATTTATTTTTATCAGAGCTTTGACTTCTAGAGTTGTTTTAGTTAACTTTGTGTCAGGATTTTCATTATAGAATCCTCTCTCAGGTATTTGCTATTTGGTCGTAACATTCATTTGGAGAAAAATGGTTTTAAATTAAATGTGCTTCATAATATAGATAAGTTTCAGTGATTCTACTGTTATTCACACTGAATATTTCTATGAACTTCCTCAGGGAATTTATAAGTTACCGCTAGAGGAAAAAATGTATTACATTTAATGGTAATCCCGTCTTGGGCTCTGACTGATTTGAGAGAAAATGAAGTAAAAATACCCTAAATATTCACTAAAATAATGTCACAATATAATTTATATGCTGTTAACTCTTTTAAACTAATAGAGCACCAGAAAATTAGGAATAGATTTAAATATATTTTAATATATGCTTAGATTAGAGATATTGTTGACTTTTGGAAACTCAAATGCCTTTTTGGTTGATTCTGTTCAGACTAATGTTACTAAATAAAATGACACATGTTCCAAATCCCACTCACCCTTGCCTCCTCCAGGTAAGAGAGACTTTACTAGGAAAAAGAACATTCTAAACATTCTTGCCATGAAAGAATTTATTCCAGCTTGTTTGCAGGCCCTAGAGGAGGATGCTGCCCAGAACCAGGCCTGTGTTTCTGAAAAGCTTGGCAATGTGGTAAGCTTATTCTTGTCTGTCATGTGTAAAAGTGATTAAAAAAATACTTAAAACAACTAGACTTGCATTGTCTACTGCCCGTGACTGGCCATGGTAACATTAATGTTGGCTAAACTCCATTGAGAAGGTTACTTCATCAAAATTTGCACAGCACGTCTGGGCAGCTTGGGGTTTGATCCATATCTGTCATGAAACCAAATAAAACTGAAACATTTGTATTTGCCACTCACACCCATGCAATATTAAGCTAAAAGTCCTTTAAGAAAATTGTGCTTTTTAACGAATCTTAATTATTTGAGTAAATTAATTCTTGACTATAACATTTTAATAGTGGAATCACTACTTATTCAAATATTTTTCTCTGCCAAGCTTCAACTTATTGTCTCCTTCTCCACTACTCAGCACAATAAAATCTGATCCTCCGTCCGAGGATTTACTGTATCCTATCTTACAGAGGTTGGGGACGCAGATGAACTCAAAGAATAGGGACATTGCTAGCCATATTTTCATGTCAAAGGATGAAAAGCATCAGCCTCTGGGTTAACAGGAAATTGAAATCAGCCATGACCATTTAATTTTATTTAATTTCAAATCTACACATATGATTCAATTACATGAACACATTTGGAACTATAAGCATTGTCAAGTTAGTCATGGTTAACCACAATGATACTAATATATATGATAACATATTTTTACTAATAATTTGAACAGGTTTTAATACTATCAATATAAACTATTCTTGCAATTCCTTATCAAGTAATAAAAATACTAGAAAATAAATAATTTTGAAAAATCTCATAATGTTAAGCAATTCTTCAGGAAAAAATAACAGGCCATGAAACTGAATTTTTGATCTTCACTTGTAATGCTCAATAAGAATATGTTTACCATAATTCACCAGAATTTATTGTTTTCAGAAATATAGCAATAGGCAATAAATTGCTCCTATATATCTACATTGACCATTTTTAATCATATGTTGGTTCACTTTTGATTTCCATTGAACATTTTGGGTGATTTTATGAAAAAAAACATTCTTACAAGGGAAATTCTTTATTAATATGATTTAGTGAAAAACAATATTCAAGCAGTTATGTTACAATGATCTTAGTTAATGCACAGCATAACTTGTTATAATCAAAATATATTAACAAGTTAATCAAACCACTATATCTATAAATATGGTAATAAAACAAGGATTATCCCTATTTATTAACTAAAGTTATCTGATTTAAGAAATAGGGAAGTGAGGGCAATGATCAAAGAACCATGAAAATATCAGCACCCAAAAGCAATTTTCCCTTTAAGTTATAAACCTCTTTTTCTTGCTTAATAGTTTAAAAACTGTATTTTATATATTTTATAAAGCTTGGTGAGCAGCTCATAAGTCCATGTCCCCAGAGTGATTAACCAATCAGGCTCAATATCCTCATCCCTTCACTTCTATTCTATCAAAGCTGAAAAGCAACACAAAAATCCCAGGAGAACAGCCCCAGTAATGAAAGCCAGTCTAGTTGTATAGCTGGAAGGAATCCCATAGAGCCTTGTGCAGAATATTTCATACAATAATATGTTTTCACCATCCACAGACAACTTATTTTTATTAGGCCATTTTTGCGTCTTTGCTTCTTGTTGCTCTAAACATCATTAGACTGAGCTGAGTCACTGACATTGCTGTAGAGAAAGCTGCACGCTGTGGGTATTAAAACCCTGAATGTGTATTATCATTCTACCATATTTGGTTATTGTTTCCAATTCTTGAGTTTTGGTTTTAATGATTCATTGTCAATGTGATTTTTCACATTTCAAAAAAAGATCACATTGTTCTATGTTTAGAAGATAGAAATTATTTAATAGTCATATATCAAAATGTTAAAAAATTATGATACCTAAAAGTATTTACCATATATTACCATAAATGTATTTCTTAAACAGAAAGGTCATTATTTTTGCCTTTTTAGGATAAATTTGTGACTATGAGACAGAGCATTTTAGTGAGATCAAGGTTTAGGTTTCTCCTCAACAAAATTGTTAAATAATTTTGGAAAAAATTAATTAAGCTGTCTGTTTTCAGTTTCCCTATTTTCTATGCTTTGAGCTATTACTATCTCTGCTGTCTTTCACAATATACTTATAATTCAATGTGATATGAGCTCAAGTACTCCAAAAATTTAAACTGCCCCATAAGGTATTATCAAACGGTTTCCAGCCATTGTGTCTTCTACCAAAAGATTCCTCTGCAAACAACACAAACAATGCTATTGTTCACTCAACAAATACTGAATTTTGCATTCATCTTTGCTTCTTCTTCAACAAAATAAATAAAATAAAGCTATATTTTAAGTCTTTTTTTACATTATAATTTTTTATTTTAAAGTAACATGTGATTGGGTTGGAAAACTGAATTCCAGAACGAGTCCACCAGTTTTTTAATCAATGTGATTTTTGGCAAATTATTTAGGTTTGGAATTAGTTTTTTTATTGGTCAAGTACAGTTTATTGTTCAAGTACAGTTGTCTCCATTTTCACTTCACCACACCCCCACGCCCCACCCATCTCCACCTCCCACCCTCAAACCTACCCCCTCATGTGACACAGAATAATTCATATTTTAGGGCACTTTTACAGATAGAAATTCAACTAAAATTTCATAAAATTCAAAACACAGAGATTTAACAAATCTATGTTCTTTTGTATTGCTCCCTTCCCAAGAGGAATAACTAATGCATCGAGATGCAAAAATTAGATTATTGTTTTATAAGTGCTATCAGGTGTTTTGGTTTATTTTTAGTGTGTGTGCCTTCTAGAAGAAATATTCTTTAGTTTCTACATTTGCTTTATTTTTCAATTTATAATTTATAAGGAATCAAGGCAACTGCAAGTAATATTTTTAGGTTCTATTAAAGTATAGTTCTGTTAAGTGCTTATTTTAGTGTCAAATGTATAGTCTGAACTTTCACCTTACTCTCAAGGTGAGAATGGTGGCAGGCTAACTTACTAGCAAGTTAGCCTGCCACCATTCAAATTGCTGGCAGAATCCATAAGACTCCTGAGGAAGAAACAAAGGACAAATCATTACTCACAGCAATAACAGTAGTTAATATACGATCTTCAATGTTTCCTGGGCCTCAGTTCCCACAAGAACATCCAACAAGGATCCCTTAACAAGTGCACGTGCAGTGGGTTGTGTAAGAGGAGAGGAACTCTAAGCTTAGAGAAATCCCATCTTTTATGAAGGGCTGCAAACCAATGTACTCAAACATTTGCCTAGGAAGAAGCATCATCTTTATTATACTACTCAAGAAACTAATCTAATCTCCATCTTGAAGGGATATATTTCTCTCTCTTCTAAGGACATTTCTCTATTAACATCTTGAAAGTATAGTCTGGGATAAAAGGCAGCCAGTGCCACTGCTCACACTACACAGATGTATGCAAGGGAACCATAGAGAATTGTCTCATAACAATAATTTCTAGTTTAATGAATTTTTTATACTAATCACACCCATGTAACTGGCAGACCCAGAAAACTATTACCAACATCCGTGAAACCCACTCATTTTCACCTCTGCCTACCTGGTCCTCCTCCAAGGATAACTAATATCTTGAAATTTAACAACATAAATTACTTTTGCCTTAAGAAAAAACTAAATGGAAAAATATACAAAGTGTACTCTTTTGTGTCTAGCTTTATTCATTCACATTATACTCATTAGATTAAGTCACATTGCTGTGTGTAGTTACAGATTTTGACTTTCATTGCTGTACAAATTTTATCAATTATAAAACCCCTCTAACTTTCAATCTATATACGTAGTTTCTAATTTTGGCAATTATGTGCATACATGTAGTTTTGTAGTATTTAGTGGTCTTTTGGCTTTCGACAGCCCATTCTCTTGTCAATAAATAATAAAACAATATTCCTGGTTTCAAGAAAGAAAAAAAATACATGAACACTGACTTTTCTTTCAAGAATAACTAATATGTAAGGAAAAATTATCTTTATTTTTCCAATTTAGCAGATCTTGGAGTCCATATTATTATTTTAGCATATAGTTAACCATCTGCCAAGTTATTATTTTGGCAGATAGTTAAGAGATGCTAATTTAGTTTGACAATCATCTTCTAGGATGATTTTTTCATTTGAACCAAATGTAAAAGTGTTAAGAGAGAAAGAGCGCTTTCTGCCTACTCTGCACAGTAAAACTATGTGACTTAAATATTTGCCACAATACAATGTAAATAATGCCCATACTGCACCCTTAAAAAGATTCATAATGACAAGAGGTGTTTATTAATATAAATGGTAAAATCCTTAGATTTAAATTACAAGAACAGAATCAGAACCCTCATGAGAACATTGCACAGAAATTGTGATATGCCTTGAATGTGCAATTTTCAGCATTTATTAAAATGCATTTTGTGAAACCCTTATGTTCTAAAGTTTGTTGGTTTTTTTTCATGATAGAGACAAACATATCTTATATAGTAAGACATAGGATGCGGTAAGCCCTACCAAAGATCCTATAAATTGTTAAAAAGGATTGGCTTAAATAATGCCTTAGATACAATTATTCAATCATTATTATTTGTTTTAAATAACTTTTCCATTTTTAAAACATTTTTATTTATGTTATTTATGCTATTACAGTTGTCTCCACTTTTTCCCCCTTTGCCAACCTCCACCCAGCCCTTGCACGCCTTCTCAGGTCATCACCACATCGTCGTCCATGCCCATGGGTCATGGCTAATCCCTTCACATTCTTTCATCCAGTCCCCCCCTTCTCCCATTCCCTTAGACAGCTGTCAGTCTGTTCCATGTATCTATGTCCCTAGTGCACTGTAGGTAGGAATGCAGACTGGTACAGCTACTGAGGAAAACAATGTGGAAGATCCTCAAAAATAAAAAAATGGAGCTGCCTTTTGACCCAGCAATCCTACTTCTGGGAATATATCCTAAAAATCCCCAAACTCCAATTCAAAAGAATATATTCACCTCTATATTTATAACAGCATTATTTATAGTAGCCAAGAGTTGGAAAAAGCATAAGCGCCCATTAGTAGAAGTGTGGATCAAAAAAGCTGTGGTACATTTGCACAAAGGAATATTATGCATCAGTAAAAAGGGAAATCTTACTTTTTGCAACAGTATAGACGGAACTGAAGAATATTATGCTAAGTGAAATAAACCAGTCAGTAAAAGACAAATACTGGATTATCTCACTTATATGTGGAATCTTTGTTTTAAATCTTTTATCCATTTTATAATATATACCAGAATATTGACAAAAACTAATTATAAAATTGGTTCATATGCCTTTCTTTCAAAATATCTGAAGTGTTTCTTTTTAAAAGGAGGACTTCACTAAACGGTAAAAGTGATGAGCTTTAATGTTACCTTAAATATCCAAAGTGCTTTGGTTTGTAACAGATGCCAGGTCTTGTTGGTAGGTGCTCCCAATGAGTACTAATGGATGTATTTTTGCATTTATAAGTATCGGCTCTACCTGGAGTTCTGGTCCCATGTACCAACAATGGGGAAATCTCTTTTTCTAGCTACCTTGCACTTATTGACCTGATCTGTTCTGTTTATACTAATCTATGTGTATTCTCTTTCTGTCTTGGACTACAATTAGATCAATTGACATTACAATCTTCTCCATGCCATTAAATATGCTAATTTGACAGCATTATTTCTTATTTTTATATTTCATTTTTACCCATATAAAATATATATGCTAGTATTTCCCCTCATGTCATTTCGTACCAGATGATAGCTGGTGGTTGGCACCCAGGAGAGGAAACCCTGTTTTATTGAGGGCAGTGATATGCTCTGAGCAGAAGGAAACCAGAAACACAACAATGAACAAAAATGCTGTCTCCTACCCTTACCTGTACCCACTGATTACCATGCACATGAGAGGTTGCGAGAAGTTACAGGGGAAGAGATGACCAGCTTGCACTCCTCACCCTTTGCCCTTTGCTGTCCCCTTCCACCCTTGCTTTGATGCCCACCTGGAATTCCATATGGAAAAATTATAGCTCTGGGTAGAAGTAAGAATTATTTTGATCACATATGTTGCTTATATTATATAAAACTGAATAAAGAGTACTTTAACATTAAACTGTTTCTAAATAGTCACATTATTACTAATGCTAAATTGCAAAAATTACTAAACTCAAAAGTAGAAAAAGTCTAAATTCATGAATTCTAAATCCTTGTCCAAAAGTGACTCAGTCCTTAATACATATTAATGAGAACTAATTATTTAGCAGGACAACTTCACAGAATTATTTGAAGAAATATTTTTGAGAGAAAGATTGCCTTAAAAGTAATTCAATATAAGAAAATGGTTAATTTAGAATGATTATTACAGGTGGAATGTTTTTTATACAGGAATTATTACAATAGAGATTAATTGCACATTGACCAGTTTTTCTTAGCATGGATGCTAAATTTCACTGAGTGAAAACAAATGTTTGTCTCTGACAATTTCTACTCTAAATTTTATTTCAGGAGCTTAATATAACAAGCTATATTATATTTCTTTTCTATTAAACATATATAAATCTTCTTCATCTTGCCAATCTCAAGAAAGGCCCTCTGTTGTGGTACTAATTTATATTTTAAACACATCAGTTTATTTAATAGTCTGGTCACTAGCTCAGAGAAGTTAACTAGTTGATGTAAATCTTAGTTCTCCTGTTACTACTCTGATGAAACCTTCCCTAATCCTCCTAGGTATAATATTTTCACATGGTTCTGTTTTCCTATTCTGCTTTACACTTGTCTGGAAGGCAACCTGCCACACTGGATTATATCTACTGTTTTATTTATGCTCCTTTACTGCATAGGCCCTTGAACTCTTAAAAAAGAGATGTCCTAAGGGAAAAACACTTAATTCCTGGATAAAAGGGCAGCAAACACTGCAATCTCAATGATATATCTGAACACCCATTGCAACTGTGGTAAAAGAACAGGGAAAAGAAACAAATAAAACAAACAAAAACATTACATCGGGGAAAAAGAAGGAAAATTTACTGGGCCCAAGCAACTGGACAACTAATGCTGGGAGAGAAGGAAGAAAACTGAAAAAGCCCAGCACCAAAGGTCCAGGAATACAGGCAATGCTTACATCAGTACAAGAGACAAGACATCCCCATTTTCCCAACAGAATTAGAGAATGTTGATTATATGAGTTTGCTAAGGCTACCATAACAAAATACCATAGGCTGGGGTGGGTTAACCAACAAAAATTCCTTGTGTCAGAGTTCTGGAGATCAGAAGTCCAAGATCAAGATCAGAGTTTGAATAGTTCTCTCTTTGTCTTGCAGATAGATATCTTTCTGCTGTGTACTCACATGGACTATTTCTCTGTGTGTACACCTTCCTGGTGTCTGTTTATGAGTAAAAATGTTCTCTTTTTATAAGGCCACAAAGCAGATTGCCCTGGGCCCACCCTAAACACTTCATTTTAATTTAATCATGACTTTAAAGGCCATCTCTCCCAAAGGAGTCATATTCTGAGGTAGTAGGAGTTAGAACTTCAACACATGAATTTTGGGGGCACACATTTAATAAGTAGGATTGAGTAACAGTAAAATTTTCTACCACTGCAGGAGGAACAAGAGGGTAGAGAAACAACTTCTATGATATTCAGGAACATGAGAAAAATCTAAAGCTAAGAGTGGGACAGGGACATTGAAAAAATTCCTCCAACAAGCCAGCACCCACAGAAAGGAAAAGGTAACATTAGAGAAATTTGAAATCAATGGTAAAAAATAACCATAAGCTCAACACCCAAATTCAGCATACCTCATACATCCTAATCCTTTCCCACATACCTGAAAGTTTTAGGAAAGAAAAGGGATGTAAATATTATTTGCCACAGTCTTCACTTTCTTACACTGTTTTGCAAAATCAGACAATAAAGACAAGACAGGTTGCATGAACACACACACACATACACATTGCAAAGAGACAAAATAATCAAAAGCACTAGAACTGGAGATGACGCAGATGCTGTGACTATTAGGGATAGTAAAGTAACTACAACAAATGGCTTTATTTTGAAAAGGAGACAATACATAAGATCAGTTGGAGATTTCAGTAGAGTTATGGACATTATAGGAGTGAAATGGAAATGTCATAAATAAAAACAAATAAATAACAGAAAGATGTAAATATGTTATATGAAATTATCAGTAAATTCACCATATCTGAAGAATGTGTGAACTTGATATATATCAAAATAAATCACCAAAACAGAATTGCAAAGTGATTAAAAAGTGGACAAAAAGGACAAGGATCTAAGAGCTGTTTAAAATAAATAAAATAAAATAAAAAGTAAAATAAAATAAGTAAAATAAAATAAAATACTGACCTTGAAAACTGGCAGCCAAAACCAGTTTAGTAATACAAACGAAGTTTAATATAGCTCATGTAAGACTAACTTGACCTGGATAATTTCTTTCTTATGCTTCTGGAAATCATAAGCAAAATTTAAACTGCTTCCCAAAATTGATATGAGGTAACTACTTACTATTTCCCTACCATTTATGAATATTCTAATATTATGACCATCACTGTGAAAAACAGTTTCTGCTTTCTCACTCTATAAGATGCTCTGTAAAAATATATCTCTGACCATATTTTGGTGTGAGTGTTCCTGGTTTATAACCTGTCTTTTTGGTATGTGCACAATAAAATTGTATTAATTACTATTTTGATGATTTTACTTTGGCTATTTCTAAACTTTTGACAGAATAGGATAATAGCAAATTGTCTGACACATGTATAATTGAATCCCAGAATGAAAATAAAAGTGTCAAATTGGAAGAAAAATTGGAAGAAATAATGGCTAAGATTTCTTCAAAAATAGTGAAAGATATAAAACCACACATCTAAGAAACTCAGAGAACCACAGGTATGATAAATCCTTTATTTGTACAAAAGAAAAAAGAAAAAGGAAACAAACACTAACAAAACCAGTTAAACACATAACTTCTAAAACAAACTAATGTTAGGGAGAAAATTTTAAAAGAAACCAGAGTTAAAAGACACATTATATATGAGGAATAAGTATTGGAATTATAGTGAACTACTTTTTAGAAACTACAAACAAGAAAACAAAGGAAGGCATCTTTAAAGAGATGAAGGGGAATAAAATTATAAAGTAAGAGTATACAAACAGCAAAAGTATCCTCTGAGTTAAAGGAATAGTGCAAATTATCCTCTTAGGGCAGCAATGATGTGCCTATAGAGCTCTGTCAATGATAAAGAAAAATGTACAACTCTGGTGGGCAATACTGATAACGAGGGAGGCTATACATGTGTTGGGGTAGGGAATATATAGGAAATGTTGCCTTTTACATGAGCCTAAAACTGTACTAAAAATTAAAATCTGGTAAAAAAAAATGAGAATCATCTTGAAAGCTCACTTGTCATCTTACACAGCCCATAGAGGGTGCCATAGTTGAAAAATCATCCCCAATTTGTGGTTCAGAGGTATTGCTGAGGCCTTGACAATGTTATAAATACAATCACAGTTATCCTTATCATCAAATTTAAAAAAGGAAAAAATAATGTTTTAAATATACTTAACTGGAAGGATTTATAGTAATCAAAATTACTCAAAAAGACATGTTGGAGGAGGCTTCAGGAAGAAAGCACACGGTAACAGAAGGAAACTTAGACCTACAAAGAACTGAGAAGTGCTGGAAATGGTAGAGAAACATAAAAATAAATTTTATTTTCCTTATTGTTAATTGCTCCAAACTATATTTGACTGATTTTTAAGATAGTAGCAATGTTCTATGGATTTTTTTTGCCAAAGTAAAGATAGTATGATATTAGTTGAAAGGGTAGAATTGGAAATATGCAATTGTAAAATTCTTACACTACACTTGAAGTAGTATAGTATCATGCTGTAAAAAAAGGAAAAACACACAAAAAAGAAAAAAAACAAAAGAAAATCAAATATAATCCAATAATAAGAATAAATGCATTAAATATAAATAGCATAAATATATCATTAAAATGTAGATAACAGATAATGGTAAGCAATGCCCAATTATATGCTGTCTACAGACAAATTAAATGCAAAAGAATGGAAAAGGATAAGCACTGCCAACATTAATCCAGAGAAAAACCGACTGCCTATACTAACCTCAGACAGTGTACTTTAGAAGACGCAGTGTTATAAGGACAATAATGGGCACTTATGAAAGGGTAAATTCACTAAGAAGACAATGACTCTCAGTGTTTATGAACTCAAATACAGAGATATATTATACCTGAAACAAAAAAAAATAGAACTGAGAGAAGACAAATATATTTAAGTTGTAGAATTTAGCTTTCATTTCTTTGTAATCAATTTTAAAAACTACAGAAAATCATTATGTGTAAAGAAGTCCTGGACCCTGGCTGGTGTGGCTCAATGAATTGAGTGCTGGCCTGTGAACCAAACGGTCACCGGTTTCATTCCCAGTCAGGGCACAAGCCTGGGTTGTGGGCTACATTCCCAGTATGGGGTGCATGGGAGGCAGTCACGCATTGATGTTTCTCTCCCTCTTTTTCCCTCCCTTCCTCTCTGTCTAAAAATAAATAAAGAAAATCTTTTAAAAAAAGAAGTTCTGCACAACATTTTCAAACAACATAACCTAACTCATATTCATGATCCATCCAAACAACAACAGAAGACACATTCTTTTAAAATACACGTATAATATTCTCCAAAACTGTGCCTCCTCTGGGCCAAAAACACATCTTAACACATGTAAGGGATTACAATCATTGGAAGTATGTTCTCACATAATAACAGAGTTAATTTAGAAATCAATTACAAAATCAATATTGGGAAATTAAACTTTTAAGTAACTTGTCATAAAGGTGAAGTTACAATGAATCAAAATTCATTTCATGCAACTAAAACAGTGCTCACAGAAATTAATATTAAACCCAAAGAAGGTACAATAAGGAAAATGAAGTTTACGGCAGATGACAATGACATTGAAACCAAACAAAACAACGAAGGAAATAAATGGAGGTTGGGTTTTGAAACGACAATAAATTTGACAGACCTCCAGCCAGTCAGTGAAAGATAAAGACAGTAGACCCAATTACCAAAACCAGAACAGAACAGAAAGGATATTGATACAAAACCTAGAGATTAAAATAATGATTAGGATATATTAAATAAAATTTTGTGCCAATAAATTTGACAAATATTTTGCTGTGTATAATGTGCTCCCATGTACAATGTGCACCCACATTTTTGGCCCAAACACTCAGGAAAAAATTTCTCATTTTTAAAATCTAATTATGTATTTATTTATATTTATATACTTGATTTTTGTATTACAAATGAATTTTAGCATTCATTTTTGAACATATTATGGTATAAGAAACTTTATGTAACAAATAATTATAAAACACAAGAACAGATATAAGGTATTTCGGGTACTACCCATGTACAATGTGCATCCTTATTTTTCCCTAAAAAATTTGGGTACAAGAGTGCACATTATACATGGCAAAAAGATGGTAAATAAAACAGACTTTTTATGGAAGTTGAAACCACATAAACTTAGTTGAGAAATAGCTTTGTCACATCCTGGGTCTCTCACATTCCTAGTCAATTGCGGCTGGCTGGGAAGGTTCTGCTTCCACGCTCACACATGTTGCTGTTAGCAGGATTCAGCTCCCGCGGACTGTTGAATTGAGGCCTCAGTTCCTCATGAGCACTTGTCTGGAAGACTCCCCAGGTGTCTTGCCCTTTGAGCCACTTCATAAATCTTTTCACAATGTGACATCTTATTCATCAGATCAAGTCAGACAGAGAGTATAAAACAGACAAAGCTTACAAGACCAAGTCACAGTCTGTTATAACCTAATGTTAGAAGTGACATCCTATTACCTTTGCCATGCTCTATTTATTAGAAACAAGTCACTAGATTCAGTCCACAATCAGTGGAAGAGGATCGCACACGACCATGGATACCAGGAGGTGAAGAATCACTGAAAGTCAGCTTTGAACGTCTTTTACTACAGAAATAATTTCAATTCTTTAAAAAGTTTTTAGAAAATAGAAGAATAGGGAAGATTTCTCAACATTTAATAAGCTAGGGTTACTCTGATGTCAATAAAAGACAGATATTTTAAAAACTAGTACAAAACATAAACCTAAAAACTAATATGCCTCATTAATATAAACACAATATTCCTCAGTAACATAAAGCAACTCAAATTTGCCAGTATTTAAAAGGATCAATAACAATTAGCACTTAATTTGGGATTATAAGACATGTTCTAAATGCAAAAGTGATTAATGAGATACATTAAAACACTAAAGAAATTTTATATGGTAATTTTAATAAATATATAAACCATTTGACAACATTTGATATTTATTCATAATCTTTTAAAGACAGCAATTTAGGAATAGAAAGAGAATAATTATTTCTGATAATGCAGACCTATTAAATAATCTATGTTTATGACAACTTTGGTGGTGAAAAACACAATCCACACACAGAAAATAATAAACTGAACTTTATCAAAATTCAAATTTTCTGATCTTTAAAGAATTTGTTTGAGAAAAAAACCTCAAGAATTCATGGACATGGACAACAATGTGGTGATTGAATGGGGGGAGGTGGGCTGAGGGAGGTGGAAGATGGTATAAAGGGGATAAATGGTAATAAAAAATACAATAAAAATAAACTATTAAAATACTGTCTATCAGTAGATGAGTGGATAAAACAACCATGGGACATTTGCACAGTGGATACTACTGGGCCATAAAAAACAAGAAAGTTTTACCCTTTGCAACAGTATGGATGGACCTGGAGAACATCATGTCAAGTGAAATAAGCCAGTCAGAGAAAAGACAAATACCATATGTTTTCACTCATATGTGGAATCTAGTGAACAAACAACTAACAAGGAGAATGGGGACAGACTCATAGACGGAGAGTAGGATGACAGGTAGTGGAGGGGGGAGGTAAAGGGGTGAAGGGATTGAGCAAAATGAAAAAAGGACTAGGACATGAACAATGGTGTGGTGATTGCAGGGAGGAAGGGGATAGAAGGGGACTAAATGGTAATAGAACATATAATAAAGATTAAATTTAAAAGGGAAATATATGTATATATATATAGCCACACAATAGGAGAACACATTTAAAATGTATACCTGATGAAATATCTGAGGTTGGCACTATGTTTGACTTTTACAACTGGTGAGACTATTATTTAAATATATGTATAAAAGCATGCAACCTCACAAGGACTTGCAGATTATGGCTACTGGAAATTGAAAGTTTCTGTTCACAATTATGAGTTACAACTCCATTGATCTAAGGTGTGTGTGTCCATTTTGCTCTGTACTATTTGTAAACATGAAAAATGTCCAGATACCTAAAGGAAATATCTGAAGCAAAGAAAAACTTATGTGGCAATGATGTTTGATGGACTGTCTTTTATAAGATATTCAGAAATACTAAGTTGATGATATGCATAACCCAATGTATGCTAAATAATATTCTTTGCTTTAGGATCTAGATTTTTAGTGCTTAAACTGTCATCTCATATCTGCCAAATATTTCTGTATTTTCAAGGAATTATATGTAAATATAAATAGATAGGTAACTCCCTGATTTTTGTCTCCTCTCAAAATCACTTATTTTGTTACACATGAGCATCTACCCACTTAACATTTTCCCTTGATCCTATCTCTTAATAATATTGGTCAGAAGTGCCAGGTATGTGGAGCTGAGATTTAATAATAACAATAAATGAACCTATAGCATCAATATAAAAGATAATTTTTATTGAATATATTGGGGTAACAGTAAATAAAATTATATAAATTCCAGGTGTACAACTTTATGGGTATAATACAGCATCTGTATATTGTATCATGTACTCACCACCATAGGCATGTGTCCTTCCATCACCATTTATCACCCCTTTACCCTATCCTACTTGCCCCCCAACTCCTTTCCCTCTGGTAATCACCGTACAGTTGCCTGTGTCTGTGAGTTATTTTTTTCCTTTAATCCTTTCACCTTTTTTACCCAGTCTCCCAAGCCCTCTCCCTCTGATAGTTAGAAGATAATTTTTAAATAAATATTAAATGTATTTTATTTTCTTGATCTTCACCCAAGGATATGTTTATTGATTTTAAAGAGAGAGGTAGAGTGAGAGAGAAAGAGAGCAACACATTGATGTGAAAGAGAAACATCAAACAGTTGCATCTCACAGGTGCCCCAACCGGGCCCGACCCAACAATCCAGGTATGTGTACTGACCAGGGATCAAACCCACCACCTTTCCGCGTACAGCACTGTGCCACCCAGCCAAGGCAATGTCTCTTTTCTTAACAGTCTACCTGCATCTACCATGCGAATATCCAGATTCCTGCCTTATCAATTACTTTCATTTCATTTCCTCCCTCTTTTTTTCTTTTTCCACATTTCTGTTTCCCTGCCCTCTTCTTCTTTTCCTCCTCTCCCTCCTTCTCCCTTCTCCTCTATCCCTCTCCTTCCCCTCCCACTTCCTCTCCCTTCCTCTCCCTCTTTCCTTCCCCCTCTTCTTCCTTCTTCTCCTTCTTTCCTCCTTCTTCCTTTACTTCCTCCTCTTCCTCTTCCTCTTCTCAGACAGTGGCTTTCACAACTTTTTGCTATTCTTTAATATCCAAATCACACAAACTCATTCATGGCCTCTGCACTTAGTGTTGCCTCTGCTTAGGTCACTACTCCCCATTAATTGAATGGCTCACTCTCTGTTAGCTTTTAGGTCTTTATGTAAATGCAATTTTTATTAGCGACCTATCCTAACCACCCTTTAAAATTGTATCTATCCATTATAGTTGTTTATTTTCCCATTGCACTTATTACCTAGCATATTACTATTTTGTTTATCTTGTCTACTTTCTCTAGTTTCCCTATACTAAATTATGTTCCAAGTATGTACTGAGTTCTGTTGTTGGTTAAGTGCTTTTCTACTTTATGATAGTTGAAAGCAGAAATGAAATATTGTTCACTACAACCACAAATTTAG
>CM052538.1:111296803-111315544 GCA_028533065.1 Trachops cirrhosus
TTAAAGATTTTATTTATTTATCTTCAGAGGGGAAGGGAAGGAGAGAGGGAGAGAAATATCAATGTATGGTTGCTTCCTGTGCATTCCCTGCTGGGAACTGGCCTGCAACCCAGGCATGTGCCCTGACTGGGAATCGAACCATGATCTCTTGGTTCACAGGCCCGCGCTTAATCCACTAAGCTACACCAGCCAGGGCAAATTTAGTCTTTTAAATGTAACAGGTATCTATTACATGTTGTTTCCCCACATTAATTTTCTAAAACAGATCAATGTTGAGAAGTAATAAACATGAAAAATTGTTTAAATTTTTTCTATGTCTTCAACATTGATCAGTATTGGGCATATGAAAAATAGCCTTTCATCAAGGAATTTTAGGGTCTAATACAAATGGTCAGTTGTTCTTACTATGTGTTTGAATTTTTCTCAATTTGTGGAGGTTGGCAGTTTTGAGGGTATGTGTTAAAGGTAAAACAGGAAAGTGTGAAGATTCAAAATGAATGGAAACAAATCTATAAACCACAAATGAGAGTGTAACTGAGTCTCCAAACCTAGGACAAGCAGAAAATATATAAAGAATAACCTGTTAAAAGACAGAAATTTTCTTTCATTTAAAAATACTCCTCATACATTAAAAGTTTCAAAACACATTTGTTGAACTTATAAGTTTGGAATCAGGCCTAGCAGGACCAATTGTGAACAAAAATCATTGAGCTTAGAAGAATATATATTTGGAACACATTTGGATTAAGACTCATTTGTAATTATTCCCATTAAATGATACAAGGAAGGATCAGTTACTCAAATTCCAAAGATGACACTTTTTCTGTTTTAACATAGACTGGATGATCCCTGTCATGATATGTTACCCACTCATTTTCTTGGAAATTGGGACTGAACCTTCTAACCTCAGCACTGTGTGTTTGTATTAGGCTATGTTTAGTCAATTTAGTTTAGCTAATCAATAAACAGAAGTAAGGAATTTTATTTCAATTCTGAACTTTAATGATCAAGTACAAAATATTGCTTTCTCTTTTTGTGAAGTGACATTGTGTTCACAGATAATAATCAAACCCATATAGAAGTGTTAACATAAAACAAAGACAAAAATATATTGCATACATTTTTTTGTTTTTGTCCCTCCCCCACAGACCTGTATACATTTGAATGAGTTAGTACAAATAAAATTTTAGAACAATTAGATTCTCTGCTGCTGTTTTACATTCCTGATATTTGGTACTGATAATCTTTAAAAAGAATTTAAAAGAAAGCACATTACATAATGTTAAATGTTTTAATATATTGATATGATTTTATATATTCTTTTTTTTGAGTAAGTGATGTAACATAATCTGCATAATTCACACTCTGTAATTCTTCAACATCATGTCATTTTCCCTTTGCAGTCTTAATCTCAAACACTGTAGCTCTTAGAACAAGTGAACAGATGGTAATTTACTGCTTTAAGAATGTGTTTAATTTAGTTTAGTATGACTTACAGGTTAGGTGTTTTCTAATAAATTCTCTTTCCAATTCTCATTATATAATCAAGCTAATGGAGCTGAAATGATAGTTAATTTGGTCTTGGCCCAGTGAAACATAGCAGGATTTAAGCAAGTTTTTAACCACTTTTTCTAAGAGTGAATTAGATTGTTCTATTATAGGAGGCCTGCATATTATATGCAATACATATTATCTCTTTCAATGGTCTTGAACAAATTTTAAATTAATTCACTTAACAAATAATTATTAAGTGCTTAGGATCTACTAAGTAGTCATTATTCACAGTGGAGGAATTTGACTGTTACCTAAGACACAACTCACCCTCTTATGGTACTTCTCTTCCCCAGGGAAAATGATCAATCAATCATTGTACAAAACAAATGATTGTAAAGAATATCTGATAAGCATTTAACTTTATTCATTTCCTAATTCCTTCCTGAAGGCAACTTACTCTAAAGACTTTTGAGTACTACATTAATTCTTGGAGAAAAACTCTGAAACAGAAACTAGAGCACTTCAGGAAGATGGCCTTTGGGGTAAATTGAAATAGATTTTTAATACATTTTATACTTTCTCTTCCAGCTTTACTGAGGTGTAATTTATAAATAAAAATTATGTATATTTGAAGTATACAATGTGATGATGTAATGTATACATACATTGTGAAATGATCATCACAATCAAGTTAATTAACATGTTCATGTCATATAGTTACCTTTTTAAAATGAGGTTAGATAACTTGAGAACTATTTCTTAGTAAATTTGAAGTATACAATAAAGTGTTATTAACAATATAATCACCATGATGTATGTTAGATTTCCAGAACAAATTCATCTTTTAACTGAATGTTTGTACCCTAAGACAGACATCTCCCCAACACCCACCCATTCACATTACAGTCACCATTCTATTCAATAGTTCTATGAATTTGACTTTTTTAGATTTATTTTGTAAAGAAGTTTATACAGTATAATATTTTCCCCTTGTTGTTTTTCCTTAATTTTTTTCAAAGATTAATGTGTTTCCCCCATAATCATTTAGTACCCAATATAAAATAATATATGAGATAAAGAAAGAGCTAATAACAGATTTTACTAAAACTTATGATCCTTGTCATATATGAAAGGAGAGGTTAGCACTCCCCTTGGAAAGGATGCAAGAGTCTCTTGGGCCTAACAACATGCATATATATGGTTAAGGCATTGCCACCCACTTCATGGCAGCTAATCATGGCTTTTGAAAAAGAAGGAACTTTCACCTTTTGCAACATTGTGAATGGTCTTGCTAATTGAAATAAGCCAGTTGGTGAAAGGCAAATACTGTATGATATCACTTATATGTAGAATCTAATGAACAAAATAAACTGATGGACAAAATAGAACTATGGATACATGGGACAGACTAATAGCTGTCAGTTGGGAGAAGGCTGGATGAAAAAAGTTGAGGTGATTAGTCAAAGAACATATGTGTGTAACCCATGGACACAGACAATAGTGTGTGGTGATGGCCAGAAGAAAGTGGGGAGAGGGTTGGTGGAGGTGGCAAAAGGGGTCCAAATGGGGACAAAAAGAGATTGTGCTTTGAGGCAATGGGCACATGATGCAGTGAGCAGATGATGTTTTATTGAGTCGTACACGTGAAACCTGTATAAAACAATGTCATCCCAATACATTTAACTTTAAAGAGTAACAAGAATCTTATGATTCATGCTTGAATATTGTATTTAATCTTTCTTACAAAATATATGTGAGTACCTTCTGTAGAGTGTACTGTATTGGCTGCTTCAGTTATAGGTTTGAATAGGACAATCACTTTGTCTCTTTTTATGGAGCTTAATTAAATGAAAGAAAATAGCACATTACAGAAACTACATGTGTTTTAAGTGTACAAATTAGAAAGAAGAGAAAATCATAGGTATGTGCAACATACAAAGTTAACCATACCTAGTAAATGCTTTCAGGAAAAGTGATCTTTTAGTGAAGATGAAAATGATGACTCAGGAAAGAAAAAAATTAAATAAGGTGTAGGGAAATAATGATTTGGTCTAAAGAATCTAGAGTAAGAAAAAGATGAGAGATAAGAAAGATAGGCAAAGACCATCATAGCTAACACATAAATATGAACTGAAAGTAAGTGAGACAAAGCAAATTATACTGCCTTGTAGGCATTTTATAAATTTTGCCTGGTAAAAACAGGGTGACATGGGGGGTTTTCAAACTAAAAAATAATCATATTTTTAATTTAATGAAATTTGCTGATAGCATTGTGGAGAAAATATACAAGGAGGACAATATTAGAAGGGGGAGTATTTGAGGATCTAGCCTGAATCCAGACCCATCACTGGCAGAAGAGATAAAATACTCTAAGAAAACAACGCTGGATTTAGTAATTTTGAAAAGACCATGAGGAGAGAAAGGGTCAAATAAAACTCATAGGTTTTTGACTTGAGCAACCAGATGATTTGCTTCAGAGATTTCTGAAGGAGAATAGGATTGGTGAATTGAAGTAAATGATAATTTACTGAATAGCATGTGCCTGAGAGACAACAAATGCAAATGTTACCCAGACAGTTTTACAAAGAGGTTAGTCAGCAATGACTCTATGTGAGACAGGGCAACGAGCTATTGGACTGCATGTGGTGATGGAAGTCATAAGACTGGCTGAGGTATCAAAGTTAGAGTATGTAATGAAAAGATCAGAGAGACAAGATAAAGGTCTATGTTTTAGAGTTTTGTTTGCTGTATGAGATTGCATGAAGAGGGAAATTCTTTACTCTACCCAGTTTAGGCCCAGGCAGGATTCTGTAACAACTGAGAGATTTTCAAGAGAAAAGCATATTAATTTAAATTTTATATGACCTGGAGACCCTCAAAAAGAAATAAAGACAAAATCTAAATGTTTTTATACTAGATTGAACAAAGAGAGTCAATTTTAGAAAAGTAACTAAAATATAGGGAAGCTAAAATAGATATAATTATTTTAATAAGACTGTGTGTGTAGAACTCTCCCTCTTAATTTTCCATTGTTGATGAAAACAATTATTTCCTTTATCCTGGTATAAGGAGGACACCTTCCACATGAGATTTTTAGATAGAAAGGGGGAAATCAGAACATTCTTCTGACAAATTTTGTTGTTTGCAGAAATGTTCTATTTTATTAATTGATATCAAGATGTTGAGGATTGTAAAACATAATGGGAATGTAAACTACTCTGTAGAAACTAAACCATGAAGGGGGAAGAGAGAAAGAAGGAATCAAAGTAAGGCATATTCAAAAGGTGAAAAAATGCTGGGCAGGCAATTTGGATTATATTCTGGTCCATACCTTGATATGTTGTTATGTCTAATGTTTATTTCAAGTGGCACTGAACTTCAGTGAATCCCTTTAACAACTGTGAATTTGATTTTTATGCTATGTAAATGTTGAAAAGAATAGTGCCTTCTTAAAAGGTATTTTGAGAAGTAAATAAAATAGGAAACAAGAATATTTTCTACTGAAATTAGGGTAGACTTTGACCTGAGAGAAAAGACAAAAAAAAAAAAAAATGATGCCAGATAGGCAGAAATAGTGAGGTCTTCCTGACACAGGGAAAATTGTGTTTTTTTAAATTAAATTTATCAAGATGATATTGGTTAATGACATTATATAGGTTTCAAGTGTACAGTTTCATGATACATCATATGTATTTTGCACTGTGTGCCCAACACTTAAAGTCAAATATTCTTCCATCACCCTATATTTGACCATATGTGTCTATGGGTTTTCCATTGTTTGTTTTTCTTGTTTGTTTATTCATTGCTTTCAGCTTTATATCCCACCTGTGAGTGAAAACATATGGTTCTGGCTTTTGGCTGGGAGGAGACAAAGGTGCAACTTTCTTCAGTGGTCCAGAATCCGGGTTCATCCAACACCAGCTGCCTCCACCATATCGCCAAAGTTTGACCCCAATGAGATCAAAGTCATTTACTTGAGGTGCACTGGCAGGGAAGTCAGTACCATGTCTGCCCTAGCCGCCAATATCAGCCCCCTGGGCCTGTCTCCAAAAAAGGTTGGTGATGACATCAAAACAACCAGTGACTAGAAGGGTCTGAAGATCACAAAGAAACTGACGATTCAGAACAAACAGGCCCAGATCGAGGTAGTGACTTCTGCCTCTGCCCTGATCATCAAAGCCCTCAAAGAACCACCACGAGGAAAAAAGAAGCAAAACACACACACACACACACAAACAAACCATTAAGAACACTGGAAATATCACTTGTAAGAGATTGTCAACATTGCCTGACAGATGCAGCACCCATCTTTAGCTAGAGAACTCTCTGGAACCATTGAAGAGATCCCGGGAACAGCCCAGTATATGGGTTGCAATGTTATGGCCACCACCCTCATGGCATCATAGATGACATCAGTAGTGCTGCAGTGGACTGCCTGGGTAGTAAGAACTACAAAGGAAAACATTTCAATTAAAGATCACTTAATAACCAAAAAGAAAAGAAAACATATGGTTCTTAGCTTCTGTCTGATTGATTTTATTTAGCATAATATTCCCAAGATCCACCCATGTTGTTGCAAATGACAGTGTATTATCTTTTCTTATGGCTAAATTATGGGATTATTTTTGTTTATTATTTGTTTGTTTGTTTTTAGAAAGAAAGCAGACCACAGATGGAAACTGGAGTTGAGAAAGCTCAGAATGCATTAATAACACCACTTTTATTATGTTTATTTCATTTTATTTTTTATTTATTTCTTTTTTCTAAGTATTTTACTTTTTAAATTATATTTTATTGATTATGCTATTATAGTTGTCCTGATTTTTTCCCCTTTCCCCCCCACCCAGCATCCCCCACTCACTCAGGCAATCCCCCCACTATTGTTCATGTCCATGGGTCATGCATATAATTTCTTTGGCTTCTCCATTTCCTATACTGTACTTTACATCCCCATGGCTATTCTGTAACCACTTATTTGTACTTAATCCTCTCACCAATTCACCCATTCCCCAGACCCCTTCCCCTCTGGCAACCATCAAAATGCTTTCTGTATCCATGATTCTGTCTCCGTTCTTCTTGTTCCTTAGTTTATTTTTTTAGATTTAATTGTTGATAGATAAGTATTTTTTGCCATTTTATTCATAGTTTTGATCTTCTTTTCTTAAATAAGTCCCTTTAAATAACATTTCATATAATAACAGTTTGGTGATAATGAACTCCTTTAGTTTTTTATCTTGGGAACTGTTTATCTGACCTTTGATTCTAAGTGATAGCTTTGTTGGGTAGAACAATCTTGGCTGTAAGTCCCCACTTTTCATGACTATGCATATTTCTTGCCAATCCATTCTACCCTGTAAAATTTCTTTTGGGAAATCAGCTGACAGTCTTATGGGACCTCCTCTTTAAATAACCAACTGCTTTTCTCTTGCTGCGTTTAAGATTCTCTCTTTATTTTTAATCTTTGGCATTTTAATTATGATGTGTGTTGCAGTGGGCCTCTTTGGAGCCATCTTGTTAGAGACTCTGTGCTTCTTGGACTTGTATGTCTATTTCTTTCACCAAATTAAGGATGTTTTCTTTCACTATTTTTTCAAATAGATTTCCAATTTCTTGCTGTTTCTATTCTCCGTCTGGGACCCCTATGGTGCCAATGTTGGACCTCTTGAAGTCGTCCCAGAGGTTGCTTACACTATCCTCATTTTTTGGATTCTTTTTTCTTCTTGTCATTCTTATTGGTTGCTACTTGCTTCCTTATATTTCATATTATTGATTTGATTATTGACTTCATCCACTCTACTATTGTTTTCCTATAGATTGTTCTTTTTATCAATTAGTGTATTTTTCATTTCTGGTTGGATCTTCTTCATGCTGTTGAAGTCCTCACTAAGTTCCTTGAACATTCTTATAACCAGTCTTTTGAACTCCACATCTGATAGAGTGCTTATCTCCATTTTGTTTAGCTCTTTTTTCTGGAGTTTTGATCTATTCCTTCATTTGGGCCATGTTTCTTTGTGTCTGCATTTTGGTAGCCCCACCCTGTGTTTGTTTCTGTGTACTAGGTAGAGCTTCTTTGACTCCGTGTCTTGGTAGTGTGGCCTAATGTAGTAGGTGTCCTGTAGAGTCCAATGGCATGTCCTCCCTTATCACCCAAACTGGGTACTTGAGGTATGCCTTTCCTGTGGGCTGAGTACACTATCCTCTTGTAGTTGACCCTTGGTTGCTATTGTCACAGTAATAGGAGGAATTTATCCAGGCCAGTCAACTGCAAGGATTGCCTATGGCCACTGACCACCAATCTCCACCCCTGTGGAGGATCAGATATGCAGGGGCAGGGTGGTGGTGCACTGATGTGATCTATAGGTATCCACTGGGTGTGCTGGCCCTGGAGTTTCTTAGGTGTTGCAAGCCAAGGTTAGCCCCCATCTGAGTTTTGCCAGGTGCAACCCTGCCTGAGCTATAAAACAACCTGAGGTAGCTGCTACTTGTGCTGGGCTTGAAGGTTCCTAGGAAGCCAAGCATGAATATAGGCTGGCTGCTGCTAGCTCTCGATCTGGGGTTCACTGAGGCCAGCTGTTGCTTGTTTGATAGGATTTAGGAAGTTATGAAGGGTGAGCCAAGACCAACCATTCATAGAGAAAAGCAGCTTGGGTGGGCCCTTAAGTTGTGTGGGGAGGAGTCTCTGGGGATCTCCAAGGCAGGTCAAACAGTATTAGCCTCGTTCATGGAGTCTCAGATATGACACTAGCTTGCATGCTCTGTGGGGGAAGGATTTAGAAAAGGGACAATGACCTCTGCCTGCCTTGATGCCTGATGCTTCAGTTTTTCCCTGTATACCATGGGCACCTTTCAAGCTGCTATCCCAGTGCTGGAGCTCAGAGGGAATAAGTTTGAGTAGGGGAGTGCATATGTGGGTTCTTTAAAAAGAACTGCTTGGGGCTCCAGCATTTTCTTCACCAACTCAATCCGTATCGGTTTGTGCAGCCAGAAGTTGTGGGGACTTATCTCCCTGGCGCTAGATCTGTAGGCTGGGGACTTGGTGTGTGGCTGGTGCTCCTTGGTCTCTACATATCCCTCCTGAATTTTTAGGTACCGTATTTGAGTGAGGGACTAACCCATTCCACATCTGTGCATCTCCTACAAGTCTGGATGGATGTGATTTCTTTCATTTGGTAGTTGTTAGACTTCCAATCAACTTGATTTCTGATGCTTCTGAGTGATGGTTGCTCTGTATTTTAGTTGTAACTCTGAAGTGGTTTTGCAAAGAGGTGAGCCATGTCTGCCTATGCTGCTGTCTTGACTGGAAGTCTCACACCACTTTTATTAAGCACTAAAAAATGAGCTACATAAATTGGTCATGAGGATTTCTAAAAATGCATTAAATATTTTAAAAAGCTAATATCTTTTTTGGTGAGACCATCAGAAAATATATAAGTTAAAAATATATGGAAAATATAGCCAATTTTCCATATCTTATTCTTGGTGTTCATATGGATCGAACCATCATAAAATGGATCTTATCCCCATTACTTAAAAAATGAAATATGGAAACATTCTTATGTTTAAATTTCAACTCTGATACAGGACTTTTTTCTTATCTAAACATATTTATAAATACATGTATACATGCATTAGTGATGGTCTTCCACAGAAACAGAACCAACAGGATGTGTGTGTGCATATGTGTATGTATGTACATATGTTTCACTTCAAATGTATGTGTGTAATGAGAGGTGGGGGAGGGAGAGAGAAGGAGAAAGTGAATTATTTTTTTGGAATTGGCTTACAAGATTTTAGATATGCAAATTCCACAATCTGGAAGGAAGAGTTGTAATTCAAGTCCAAATGCATTTGGTCTGCTGTCAGGATTCTTTCTTGCTCTAGTGAGGTTAGACTTTGTTCTGTTAAAACCTGCAGCTCATTGGATGAATACCACATTGGAGAATAATCTACCAATTCACATGTATTCTCATCCCAAAAGACCTTAACTGAAACATCCAGAATAATGTTTGAATACACATTTGAGCACCATGACCCAGTCAAGTTGACAGATAAAGTTAACCATCAACATAAACTATATATGTTATTATAAATTTTATTTTGTTTAATTAAGACTGTTTCCTAACTGCTTTAAGATTTATGATTGGAAGGAAAAATAAGGAATTTCAATAGTTAACTTATTTGTTTAATGTCATTCCTTTTGTGTATACCATTAGGAATCAATCAATGTTACTACACCTAAAATTGCTAATATTATAACCGTGTATTTAAAAAAGAAAAATGCTCACTTTTACTCTTTAACAATTATGGTGTTTGTGGAAAGCTCTCAGATATACACTCTACATATGATAAATGAAGATGTCACCCACAATATGTTTTAAGTGAAATAACCATCTTAGAATTAAAAATCAATTTTTGAGCCCTGGCTGGTGTGGCTCGTTGGATTGAGTGCTGGCCTGCGAACTAAAGGGTCACCAGTTCAGTTCCCAGTCAGGGCACAAGCCTGGGTTGTAGGCCAGGTTCCCAGTAGGGAGTGAGCGAGAAGCAACCACACACTGATGTTTTCTCCCTCTCTTTCTCCCTCCTTTCCCTCTGTCTAAAAGTAAATAAATAAAATCTTTAAAATATTGATTTATTGAACAATGTAATTTTAGCATTTTTCAGAAAGATGCATAAGAACTAGTTTTGTTATTTAAGTAAAATGTTAGGATAACAATTTAATCTTAACTATGTTCTCCAAGCTGTAAACACAGCAAGCAAAACTTTCAAAGTTATCTTCCTTAAATTAGAACAATGCTTTTTAGAGAGCAGGATTATGGGCAATTCTCTTTATTCCAAAATTTAAAGAGAAGGATAAATCTACAGTGTCATGCACATTTATAATATATATTAGATTTTTTTTCTCCTCTGCTACCTTTGAAAAAATCCCTCTTTTTCAAAACTACTTAATTAGCAAACACTACCATGCATCAACACAATCTGAGTAAAGATATATATATTTTTGTCTTTCTAGACCCAGGTAGTCATTATTACAAATTGAAATGGGTTATCATTCTTATAGCAAGATAAGGAATTTAATGTAATTACTCTAGTTCATTTAGCTGCACTTGGGAAAGTGAAGATATATGAAATGAGACTACTATTTAGAACAGTTAGTGCTAAACTCTTACAACATCTGCCAATTAAGCATTCAATATTGATTAAGATTTTTATAGGAGTAAGTAAGTATTCTTCGGATAGCTAGATTGAAGCTATTTGCTATCATCCACACATTTAAGGTCAAGTATTGCAGCTGTGATGCCACTGATTTCTTCATGACTTTAGCAAAATAGTGTGAAATAGCTCAATAAACATACAGAATTTCTTTCAGTATAGTTATAGCTGTGCCAAGCTGGATTTGAATTTATATCTGAGATTCTTGATTGGCTTCTTCTGCACTACAGAATGAAAGCATAATGGGGATATAAAATGTGTGTTGATCAGTAAGCATTTTTGTAGAACTAGAAATTCCAATAAAATGAAGCATAGAGGCTAAAAGACAAACTGTTTGCAATATTAATATGAACATGTGCCCATGGCTTAAATTTTAGAGCTATTTCCTTTTAAGACAATAAGAGTATAAAAAATTATCACATCAGAACTTCTATCATGTACTATTAAATAGCCAATGGGATCTATATTTTAAATTAATATGACAGTCTTCAAAGAACTGCAGAAAATGAAATATCACTAACATAATTTAATAAAAGGTTTTGTATTAATTCATATTTTAAAAAGATTAAGGAGCAATTAGAGTCAATAACAGATATTAGAAGGGAAGTAGGAAAGTATTTTTGTGATATAAAACATATTCTAATTTAATTTCATTATCTGTGATAAATAATATTTCCAAGAGATAACATCTTATGCCTAAATTTATAGAGTTGTGAAAGCAAAGGTAGGTAATCATAATCCAATAGCAATCTTTTCATTTAGAAAAAAACATACTTTTCTTGTTTTGTTTAAATTTATGCCTACTTATTTACTTACTTTCTATAACCAAACTGTACATTGAGGACAAGTTATAATGCTCAAATGTTGAGACCTACTTCGAGCTCATGGTTAAACCCTATACTGTTGAAATATATGACACTGTGGGAGGTCGCTCTGCATGGTGTGGCCCAGGTCCTGCTGGGAGATGCACAGGACCCACCCCCATGGATAGGTTCTCTTGTGGGGAATCAGGCCTGCAATGTGCCTAGGCCACTTTGAGTCTTGCTCTTGCTAAAAATCTCCCTCACCCTGAATTAAGGACATTTACTACAAAGTAACTTCCTAAAACCCATTCTAAACCTTTCAAGGATGAGTATAACCGTTCAACCACTTTTGCCTTTTCATTTGCAAATATCCCTCTTCTGTGATGTGATTAGCAGCATCCTCTCCTTTGTTTTCTGTAAAAGGTAACCACCTAAAGTGAGCCTGTGCAGTTAATGAGGACCTTCTTGTAATGTGCCCAGTAAGATAATAAAAGCTCATTGGAGCAAGGGTCAAGGCTATTGCTCCCCTTGAGAGAAAAGCCATGCTGTCTCTTTTTCTCCACAGGACTCAGTCTGTGTGAATTTGTCTCATATTTCATTCATAATGACGCGGACCCTACAAGCCAGAATCTGCATCATGACACACCCTCACAATGCCTCAAAATCCCATATATCTAATTTCTAAAAACATTTTTCTAACCTCATCTACACATGTGATATAAGAAAAGTTACAATCTATGAAGTTTTTTTTTTACTTTTATAATAGCAGGGTCCTATGACTTAAAAAACACTGTTTAATGATAACATTAAGCAGGATGCTCATCCATGCTCTGTAAATTTATAATCAAGATGATATGAATGGGTAATATTTTTCAATTTTTTAGTGGATTTAACTGCTCATTTATTTAGTTTTTAAAGATAATACATTGATTATGCTATTACAGTGGTCCCATTTCCTCCCCTTCATTCCCCTCCACCTTGAACACCCCCTCCCACACATATCACCCCTTTTAGTTCATGTCCATGGGTCATACATATAAATTCTTTGGCTTCTACATTTCCCATACTATTCTTACCTTCCCCCTGTCTACTTTGTACCTACCATTTATGCTACTTATTCCCTGTACCCTTTCCCCCATTCCCCCCACCCCACTGATAATCTTCCATCTGATCTCCATTTCTGTGATTCTCTTCCTGTTCTATTTGTTTGTTTAGTTTGTTTTTGTTGATTTTTTAGGTTAGGTTGTTGATAGTTGTGAGTTATTATTTTACTGTTCATATTTTTTATCTTTTTCTTTTTTTTATATAGTCCCTTTAACATTTCATATAATAAGGGCTTGGTAATAATGAACTCCTTTAACTTGACCTTATCTGGGAAGCACTTTATCTGCCCTTCCATTCCAAATATTAGCTTCGTTGGATAGAGTAATCTTGGATATAGGTCCTTCCCTTTCATGACTTTGAATACTTCTTTCCAGCTCCTTCTTGCCTGCAAGTTTTCCTTTGAAAAATCAGCTGATAGTCTTATGGGAAACCCTTTGTAGGAAATTCTCTCCTCTTCTCCTGTTGCTCTTAAGATTCTCCCCTTATCTTTCATCTTGGGTAACATAATATGATGTGCCTTCATGAATGCTTCCTTGGGTCCAACTTCTTTGGGATTCTCTGCGCTTCCTAGACTTCTTGGAAATCTAGTTCCTTTGCCAGATTAGGGAAATTCTCCTTCTTTATTTGTTCAAATAAGTTTTCAATATCTTACTCTTCCTCTTCTCCTTCTGGCACCTCTATAATTCAGATGTTGGGAAATTTAAACTTTTCCCAGAGGTTCCTAAGCCTCTCTTCATTTTCTTGAATTGTTGTTTCTTCATTCCGTTCTGGATGACTGTTTATGTCTTCCTTCTGGTCCAAACTATTGATTTGAGTCCCAGTTTTTTTCCTGTCACTGTTGCTTCCCTGTACATTTTCTTTTATTTCACTTTTCATAACCTTCACTTTTTCCTCTATTTTGTGACCATATTCAACCATTTCTGTGAGCATTCTGATTACCAAGCAGATTGAAGAAAACTCCATGGTCACCTTCATGAAAATTTTTCACAAAACATATTACAAAGGGAAATAATATAAGTACCTGTTCTGCTCTCATTATTGAAGGGTCACATTTTTTTTGCTCTTCTCAATCAATTTAATATAGTCACGTGCACTAAATTACCAATGTAGTATTCATAAAACTGGGATAAGTATTAAATAAAATAGAATAATTATTGGCTAATGATCGTATCTCTTTAAGATGAATTATGTCCTCCCCCTCAAAAAAATGTTACCATATGTGTACTTGCAATACATTGTGGGAACAATTCATCAAATCTATTAAAAATAATTCGGGCACAAAATCAGTTCTTTAATACTCAATTGACTTTAGTCCAACTGACTGTATCTAACAGAACTTTCTTCAGTAGTATAAATGTTCTTTAACTTCACAGTCCAAAATGATAACCTTTAACCAAATATAGCTAACTGAATACTTAAGATAATGTTATTAAGTATTTGAAATTATATTTTATTTAACTTTAATTAATTACAATTTAAATAGTTACATTTAGCTACTGGCTATGCTATTAGACAGTGGACAGTGTGGCTAGAGACCATTTAGGAAAGTGTTTTTTGTTTTTAATTTACCATGACCCAAGGTAAATAAGGATGTGCATACACACATAATCTCTGGATCTATCTAATTTTTCTATGAATTCAAATACATAGAAAAATTTAGTTTAGTAAAAACAGTTCTTTTATACCATAAAACTTTTATTATGGTATGAATTCTGCTACTTTTATTTTATATTCTGCTTCTTCTGCTTCACAGCCACACCATGATCTCTCTCACACAAAAATTTGGCACTTGTGTTCCCTTTATCAGAGAGAGTAGATCTAAAATGTGCTCACCACAGAAAAATGGTCATTACATGACATGATGGAGGTGTTAGTTAATGCTATGTTAGTAGTCATTTTGCAATATATAAATAAGTGTATCAAGCTAACACAGTATATACCTTGAACTTAAACAGTGTTAAATGTCAGTTTATCTCAATAAAACTGATAAGGAGCAATGAATGTTATTTACACCTATCAACACATGGTTTCCTTTTCAGAATTTTGTATGTAGCTTATATTCTTCCTCAGAGAGGACTTTCCTGGGTATCTTTGCTGAAACACACACACACACACACACACACACACACACACACACACTCATACACACATCACTCTGGCCATTTATTTCCCACTTCCCTGCTTTATTTGTGTCATAAGAGTGGTGAGTACATTTGTCTTGTTTGGCTATTTACACATTTATTATCTTTTCTGACAATTAAGCAAGATCTATTAAAGAACATTTTATTATTCACTACCATAATTTCCAGGATTTATATGATAAAGGAATATTTGCTAAATGAATAAATGAGCTAATGATTTAATTAAATGTTTAGTCAATTCTGTAAGTTATTTTAATAAATACCTTGATATTTTACTATAAAGACCAAAAAGCAAAGAGATTTGGCTAGAGAATGTGAACACATTTGAAATTTCTTAAGCAGAGATGTAGGTAGACCCTATACAAGAAATATAAAAGTAAGCAAAAATTAGAGCTTTCCATTTGAAAAAAACATTTAAAATGTCCAAAATGCATCTTGTAATTCTTAAGTCTCCATTAACATTACTGTTAATACTAAAATATAGTGATTATTTCATATAATGTATACTTTCTACACATTTGCAACATGCTCTATAAATATTATTATATCTTTGCTTTGCTTGGATCTATATTATCCATTTAAAAGGAAGAATGTTAAGGTAAACATATAAGTTCTGGTCTAGTGACTACTTCAGAAATACTAGAATCCAGTGAAAAAACATAGGAAGTAACTTTAGGTTCTTCACCAAATATAAGTTATATTTCATAAAATTTATTTTCTCACCCTCTGGCTTACTAAATACTACTTTAGTTCCTAGCTAGTGCTGTATATAATAAAATAAGTACCAAGAGAATATTTCTTTGCAATTTCAATGTGTTTTTTTTCTACATGGAATAAGAAAGATTAAACATCAAGTAGTTTCAATCACAATATTAGGTTTGGGTGTATCTATATTACTTGATTTGATAATGGAGAAAGAGACTTCAAAAATCTTTCAACTATTTTAAACATGTTCCAAAATATACAATCCCCTATTTTCCAAGCTTCAGCAAGCTCTTGAAGCAGAAATACTATGGAAATAATAGTGATTTAAACAGATCACGATATATTTGCCTCTATACAACCCATATTTATCTGAATGGTTGTTAAAGTTGACAACAGCAGCCAGAGCCTAACCATCAAAGAGTGTTTGCCTCTTTACAGAAAGACAATTCCACTAAATCATATAAATATAATAATATAGTTTTAATGGAAGGTGAAATTGGTACAAAATTTTAGCTGTCACTATTGTTCACTTCCATTCTTGTCTTAAAAAACAGTCCCTTCTGGCAAACCATAAGAAACACACAATGAGGGCAGTTAAAAGAGCCTTGAAATATTTATGTGCCTCTTCATTTATTTATACACAATAACTTAATGAGTTGAGAATAATAAAAAATTAAACAAAGGCTAATTTGTAAACTCTCTTACTCTTATGACATCCAATAATTTTCCATTTTATAACAGAAAATTCATTTTAAAATGGCACTTCACAAAATATGTCATGAAAGAGAAAATTTTAAAAAATGTATGATATGAAGTAAATAGAGCTACAATTAAACATTTGGAGTCTGTGGTTGTACTTCTAAACCAAATTATTGTGTAATTTTAGACTAGAAACTTAAACTTTTTAAACCTTAGTTACTTTTATATATAAGTGTTTTACAAAGGCATATCATATGATTTTTAAAAATCAGTTTATTTAATTCCATTAAAATGAATACATTTCCCAGTAATATAATATTATTTTAAAAAGTTTGAAGAAGGAAGAACTTTTAAATTGCAAAATAGTTATTTTGGTACTTCAAATATGCAGGCCACTAAGAGCTTGAAATGGTCTAGGAGATAAAACTTTAGATCATATAGGCAGTGTTTAAAAAAGGAATAAAAAACCCAAAATAAAGCAAGTGACAGCAACTAATATTAATTAAATACTTATTATAATCCAGCCATTGTGCTAATGATATTAGATAGATTTAAAAAATGGTCATTATATGCTAGATGTTATAACCCTATTATACTAACAATCCAATATGGTTGAAATATTTAAACCCTTACCTAAGAATACATGACCCACAGAAAATTTAATTAAGTGTTTTTGTCAATATATATAATCTATGCTTTAGATCAATATACAACACTGCCTTTTATTTGCCTATTCTCCCTATTCCATGCCAATGATTGTCTCTATGACTTTCTTTTTCCTAAAAGTCCAGTTCTGATAAGTAATCTTTATTAACATTAACTGTGGACTAAAATTCATTATGTAATTCTGTTATTTCAGCTTTGAGAAATGTTTTTCTCTTATTTATTGACATATTTATTACCTTTAATTATTTCTAAAACTTTAGAATGTAATTGGCTATGAGTAACATAAAAATCTTACATAACAGTCCCTTAAATAATATAGAAATTTATTATTATTGTATTTTAATCACCTAAGTCAACCTGGAGTCAAACAGCCCATGTTAGAATGATATCTCTAATTGTAGGATATTTTCAAGGAACCACAGTTTGCCACTCCATCACACCTAAAATGTGGTTCAAAACAATAAAACCCAAGATTCTGCATCAATTTTATAGGTAGCAGAGTAAAGAGACAAGGAAGCAAAGAAAAAATCTCTCTTAAGGAGGTGGCTGACAGAAGTCACTGTGATTTACATAACTTGGGTTATAAGTTAACCAAAGTTAAGTCCAGTCATATTTACATGGAAATTTGATAAATGTACAGTACCAACTGTACCATTTTTATATAAGGGGCTGGAGCATCCCTGGAATTTGGTAGGTATTCACAGGCAGGGGTGGGGGTTATGTGTCCTTGAACCAGCCCCACAGATGCCAAGAGACAACTGTAATTAGTTATTTGGGGACATTCTCGTATGTCTTGGTGTCTTGGTGACAGTACTTTAGGAAGAATGAAAGAATGCTAAGTTTTTATTTATTTTTACCTTTTTACAGAAAGGGTAAAGGGGGAAGGGAGGGAGAAAGGGGGAGAAAAACATCAATGTACGGCTGCCTCTTGTGTGCCCCCTACTAGGGATCTGGCCAGCAACCCAGGCAAGTGTCCTAACTGGGAATTGAACTGGCAACCCTTTGGTTTGCAGGTTAGCACTCTATTCAGTGAGCCATACCAGCCAGGGATCTCTGTTACATCTGAAAACATACCTTAAATAGAGAGTGGTGGAGGTAATTGATTACAAGCTAGATTTAAAATAATTAGTTTTAAAAGTCACCCTTGTTATTTTTAACAGTTTTGTAGATAGCAGTTACTAAGTACAACCAAATATATATTACATATAAAATAAAATTCAACCATTTCAAGTGTGTAATTCTATAATGATGTTTTTATACATTAACACTCAGTTGTTATACTGACTGATGTCACTACCTGCACCACTCACTTTTAGAGCATTTCCTTCTCTTCAGTAAATTCCCTCATTCCCACCTCAGTTCTTGGCTACCATTAATCTCCTTTTGTCTCAGTAAATTTTACTCATCTGAGCATTTCATGTAAATGGATTCATAAAATATGTAGTTTTATTGTTCTGGCTTCTTTCACTTAGCATAAGGTTTTTGAGAATGTGTATGATTTTTGCAGCTGAGTAATGTTCTATTGAATGGATATAACTTATTCTGTTAATGCAGACTGTGAACACATATGCAATTGTGTATATGTTTGATATATATATAATATATATGTATTATATATATGATTGCTTGCATACATATACAGTTAAATTTCATTATTCATGGTAGTTTTGTTTTATAAAATCTCCATGAACATAAAATTAGTGACTGATGAACTACTCTTTCTAAGGGGATGATAATATACATATATATCTCAGATGCATCATAACCTTTAATCCTAAAAATAACTCATCCTTGTGAATTCTGTGTTTTGTTGTTTGGTTTTACAAAGGAGACAAGAAGGTTCAGGCCCATTAACTGGCTTGCCTAAGACCAGCCCATTGACAGACACCTGCATTGAGACTGACACTTCTTTTTTTTTT
>CM052538.1:111316044-111338177 GCA_028533065.1 Trachops cirrhosus
TAGTGAGGGGCGGGGCCTTAGGAGTTCACCAGGGTGGAGCACCCCAGTAGCTGGGTTATGATGCTGTTTGTGGGGGCGGGGTCCGAGAAGGAACAATGGCTCTTGCTCTGCTCTCTGTAGGACCCCAGACCCTTCCATCACTTTCTGCAAGCCAACCGGGCCCCTCTGGCACCAATTCCAGTGTGGGTGGGCCTGTGCACCCCGTGGGACCTTCCTTCTTAGTCAGTGACCCAAAGCTCTATTTCCCGGTGCTGGGACCCTGAGTTGGGAGCAGTGCCTTGCTTCACAATGGCTGCCTCGCTGGGTCTGCCGGTCGCCACCCCCTGGCCGGGGCCTGCCAGCCACTGCTGCTTGTGCGCCCAGGGTCTGCCTGCTGCAGGCTTGTGCCACCCCGGGTGCTCAGCTCTCCACTCAGTGTCCCTCGCCTGGCTGCTGGACTCCACCCCTTCTACCGGTCTGGATGAACGTGTCTATTTTTAAATCCTTGGGTGTCCGACTTCCATACACTTCAATTTTCTGTCAGTTCTGGTTGTTATTTTGTTTCTATATTGTTGTTGTCCCTATCTTGGTTGTGCGAGGTGGCTCAGTGCATCTACCTATGCCTCCATCTTGGCCAGAAGTCGAGACTGACACTTCTTCAAATGGCTGCAGAGCCAGAAAGTCTTGCCCTCCATTGCATGGCTGCCTATTACCTTGATTTCCTGATCATTTCTGCACAGAATTGAAACAAGGTATAGAAACATCACCTTGTTTGACTTAGCTGGGAATTTACACATCCAATAACTCTAAATGTTTGCTACTCTGCAAAATAAATATTTTATATAAAAATGTGCACATGCATAACCCATATACAGTCAATCCTCATTATTAATGGACTCCATATTTGAGATTTAGGCTACTTGTTCACATTCATTTCTAACCCCCAGATCCCAAATCAACACTCAAGGCACTTTTGTAGTCACCTGTAGACATGATCAGAACTGTGGAAACATTTGAGTGCCCGGCCACACACATTCCCACCTAAGGCTGAACAAGGCTGCATGCTGCCTTCTTGCTTCAGCTTTCACCCTGAAAATATGTGTCCCTTTCAAAGTCTATTTTGGTCACATTTATCACATATTTGGCTATTTGATGGTGATTTAACCATTTCAGATGGCCAGCAATCATAGTACTGTAGCACGCACAACATTCTTAAGCACCAGAAAGCCGTGAGGTTCCTTATAGAGAAAATATATGCATTAGATAAGCTGCTTTTGGGTGTGTATTACAATGCTGTGGTCTGTGAGTTCCGTGTTAATGAATCAGTGATATGGTATTTCCAGAAAGAAAAAGAGACATTCACTGAGCTCTGTGTGAGGCCACTCTGGAAAGTGCTAAACTAACAGCTACAGTGAAATAGGAAATGGTGGCAAAGATGGAACAGTGGCTAAATTTGAGAAATCCTTAGATGATGACTGATAAACACTGTAATGGACCACACTGTTACAAGGCTGAAAACTCATGCGTGGTGACTGTATTCACCTGGCGAATGGGCTGAAGAGGAAGGTGAGCAAGAAATTCTCATTCATTGCTGGTGGGAAGGCAAAAAGATAGGGCCACTTTGGAAGACAGTTTGACAGTTTCTTGCAAAGATAAATATAGACTTACCTCATCATCCAGCAATTATACTTCAAGGTATTTATCAAACTGATTCAAAACCTATGTCCACACAAAAAACTACACATAAATGTTTATAGCAACTTTATACATAATTGTCATAAATTAAATCTGCCTTATGTCCTCTAGTAAGTAAAGCCATTTATAAAAAAATCTGCATGAGATCTTTACAATAGAATTATGTTCAGATCTAAAAATAATTAGCTATCAAACCACTACAAGATATGGATGAATGATTAATGCATATTAGTAAGTAAAAGAAGTTAATGCAGAAAGAGTATGTACTCAATGATTCCAATTATATTCCATTCTGAAAGATGTGAAAACTATAGAGACAATAAAACGATCAGTGTGTCAAGGGTGTTGGGGGGCAGACAGAAGAGTTGAATAGAGAGAGCAAAGGACATTTTTCAGAGAGGGTAAACCAGTCTCTGGGATAAGTAATTGCAGATACATAACACGTGGCTTTGCCAAAACCCAATAAAAGTTAATATATGAAAAATGTAGACATATCATTTAGAAGTTGGATGATTCATAGAATGGACGCAGAATGTGACAAAATATGTTTAACAACCTAATTGTCTTAGTTTGTTCAGGCTGCTATAACAAAATAGCACAGGCCACATGGCTTATAAACAGCCAAGATGTACTGCTCACAGTTCTGGAGACTGGACGTCTGAGATTAGCCATCATGGTTGAGTTAAAAGAGCCCAACATTAGCCCTATGGTTGGGCTCTTTTCTGGGTTGTAGACTTCTTGTATCTTCACATAGTGGAAGGATCTAGGGGGAACTCTGAGGGATCTATTTTATGAGAACATAATTCTATTTAAGAAGGCTCCTTCCAAATGATATAATAACTTTCCCAAGGCTCCACCTCCTGATACTACCATGCTTGGTGATTAGGATTTCAGTAAACAGATTTGAGGGGACACAAACATTTAGACCATAGCTGAGTGAACAACTATGTATACCAATGGAATCTTTCAAATTGAAAGCAAAAGAAAATGTACATTAGAGAAAACTCAGAAACATCACTTCAACCAGGTAATCAAGGTCAATATTAACAGTGAAAAGTCTAGCTAATGATATGCACCCTTGCTATGACATGATTAAAAATGGCATCTCACTTATGTGCGCTTACTTTCAAAAACCAATAACACCAGTATAACTATGAGGAAAACATCAGACAAACCTCAAATTCTACAGAACACATGATAAATTAATTAAACAAAGAGTGCATTATACTGAATTGACTTGTAATGCTTTGCTGGCCAATGTAAACAAACCAAAACTTAAGGCTATAAGTGCCTCAAGCTTAAGAAATCAATATCTAATGATAACCAATCACAACCAACTAGGCTTTAAGCTATAGGAAGTCAATGAAGTAATTTTCTTTCCATGCTTCCACAATTCTTTGTTTTTTCCCTATCCCCGTCAACAGAGCACCCCTAACTACTTCTAGTTTAGCACTGCCTGATTCTTATCAATTTTTGCTCAAATAAATTTGTAAAATATTTAATATGCCTCAGTTCTTTTTTGAACACTCTTATCAGCATACTCTAATGACAATCATCAGAAACAAGGGAAGTCTGCAAAACCAGCACAGCAGAGCAACGCCCAAGAGCACATGCAACTAACTAAATGTACTGTCCTGTCCTGAATGGGGCCCTGAAGCAGGATAAACAAAGGCATAATAGTTAAAAACTAACATTGGTTTTATTAATTCTAATACATTTACCATAATAAATAATGAAAAATAGTTGCAGGGTATATGGGGAATTGCTATACTAAATTTACAAGTTTTATGTAAATCTAAAACTGTTCTAAAATATTTAAAATGTGGCAAATATTATTCTAAGTAGAAAAATTATGTGAAACTCTTCTTTACAATTAGTAGCAAAATGTTTCCTATTACTAATATTTCTGTTTTTATTTGGATCTAGGTAGCACAATTAGACACAAAATCAAATGAAAATATGTAACACTGTTACTGTAAACCACTGTGAAGCTCTGCTGCTTGCCTCCCATAAATGCCAGAGGAAGAGCTTTGGTAAAGAGGAAAGGTAGTATTTACTTAAAAACTACACAATTTTGGAATAAGAGGTTTTTGCCTCAAAGTCCATTCCCTTTAAAACACCCAAAGGCAAGTAACCCTATACACCCTTTGTCAGCTCAGCTCAAAATTACACTTGGGATTCCTTCTCCCATTTAAAAATATCGTCCCTTGGGAAATATAGGTGGCTTAGCTGGCTTCCAGTCACAGTTTGGCTCCAAGTGTCTTTTGGAGTCTCTACGTACCAGGGTCCTACTGGCAGCACGCTGCCCTTTCCTCCTGTAGCTGCCCGCCAGCCCAGTACTTGTCTGCATCCCTCCACCCGCCTGCTCACTGGTATAACCATGCGCCTGGCAGAGCAGGGCTATGCTGTGCAGCCCCGGCCACCAGGACTGCAGCCTCCTCTTGAACAAGGTGTGGCACAAGCATGTTGCCTGCCTCACAGTCTCCAGTACCAACTGGGCCAGGAATGCTCAGCCTCCCTATCTCTGACCTGGCTAGCAAAGCGGAGGAAAAGGGAGCAAGTTTTCACGTGTGCTCTGTTTTTAAAGTACCAACCCAAAATCCTGCACTTCAGAAGTATGTAAGAGAGGTTTTTTTTTTTTCCACTTTCCAAACATCGTGCAGATCAAGTCCAGCCATCCCCCACTCGATCTGTCCATACCCCACCCCAGTTACAACATCTGAGTATGAAAAATAGCACTATTATATGCACATACTCAGGTTGCTAAAATTTAAAATAAATAGAGCAACAATTAGAGCTTTTAAGTGAATTTGAAAAGATAGTTGGTTAATCATCAGAGGGAAGAGACAACCTATAAAATAGGAGACAATTATTTGCAAGTCATATGTATATTTAGAAATTAATACCCAGGATATAAACAACTCTGAGAACTCTCAAAAACAAAGAAAAACAAACAAGCAACCATTTTTTAAATAGGGACCAAGGCTTTGAATAGACATTTCTCAAAGAAAGGTAAACAAATGGTCAACATGCATTTGGAAAGATGCTCAATAACAGTGATTATCAGGAAAATGTAACTCAAAATCAAAATGACATACCAGCTTATATATATTAGGATGATTTATTAAAAAATAGACAAACCCAATTACTATACACATAAGGAAATTAGAAATTCACATACTGAAACTTATACAAGTTTCTTGTAATAAAAATATTGAAGTGTTTTGAAAGGCACCTAGATATGTGGAGGAATTTAATATAGATGCATCCTAAAAAATTAATTTTCAATGAAAAATGTAACTTCTAAATTCTATATGCAGTGATACCCTCTATCTGGAATTTTTAAGCATGAACTTATGAATAATACGTTAGTAAAATGATCTTTCAAAAGAAATAAATGCATAATTAAGGCTGATATTGATCTCTGGTTTAGAGGGAGGAAAGGTGGATAGATGGAGGAGAATATAAGCAGATGCGAAGTACTGGTGATGCTTTACTTTTCATGTTGAAGGTTGGGTTCATGACTAAATATTTTAAAGTAAAGGAATAAAATGAAATGAAATTAAAGAAAGAAAACCAAACCTATTTGTCACAAGGTATGACTTTATAGCAGTCACATTTTAATTTTCAAATAAAAAATTGGACTTGTGAATTTAAATAGTTTTCTTATAAGTATAAATCCTATGTTTAATGTTCTTTAGGTAAAAAAGCTGAAACATAACTGAATTGCGTATTCAGAGGGGAAATATCATAGCATTTTATCTTTCTGTGATTCTTCGGTTGTATTATTATGTGGCTACAAGCATATAATGCATGTGTGGTATGGTAGGTTACTCCTTCGCTTTACACATTGTGGAATCAGCCCTTATAAGGTCCTGCTTTAGCTGACTTTATGAGCAATTGCTTAAATACCATCTTTCTTGGCACATGACCAGTCAGTAGGGAGTACATCAAATTTCACATTACTACTATCACTATAGTTGTATTCTGAATTTTTATGTTCTCATACATCATACTGGATATTATCATTTCATATACATTTGATCTAGAAGTAAGTTAAGAATAGTGGTGTTTAAGATGATATAGTACAGTATATAGACAGAAGCACCTTAAATAAGGGCCAACTGATCATTTTTAAATTGGCATTTGAGTTTCTAAAAAGGCAGTTCAGTTAAATAACAAATTTATTCAGTTGTAATGAATATTTGATTGGTTTCCAGAGATAATTGCCCTCTATCAGGGTCATAGCATTAACATGAAAATTAGTCATTATGTTCTCTATGAGAATTGGCAAGAAATCTCTATTAAAGTTTTTGAAGGAACTTTGCAATGAAATAACTTTGTAGACTTTAAGTCATTGTATAATGACTTAAAATACCTCTTTAAACCTGCTTTATGTATTAATTCTGTAATCACAGTTTTATGTTCATAAGAGATGTTTTCAAAAACAAAAAGATAATATATCTCTTTACATATTTCTTTCCACAATGATACTAATATAAGAACATAAGAAAAATAAATAGACCATTATTTCTGTTGGTGTATTTGTTGTACAATATTAGTTGTTCACAATTTCCACTTTGTGATAAAGTTCAGTAAAACGTTTTTGAAAAAGCAATTTTAAAAATTAACCAAGTCATACATTTTTAAAATGTCATTTCTTCCCTTAAAATTAAGCAGACAGCCTTTGACATAGTATACCTGGCAAGATACACATGACCATAAGAAATTAGATGTTGCTCTCAAAATTGATTGTCGATTATGAAAACTGCATGTAATATTTATCTCACCAGTAAGAGTAATATGCTAGCATTCTACAGCAAACTATAGCAGAAAAGCTCTAACAGGAACAAAGATGGAGGTTTGAGGGAATCGTGTGTCTAAGACATTTGTTGTAATACTTCTTGAGTAAAATGGTTGTACATCACAGAAATAAAAAGCCTGAAAATCTTTCAAAGGAGCCCAGGCATTAGAATAAAATTATAGTATTTCCACATGGAATTTGCTAGAGAAATGCTTTAATATCATAGCAGCAACAACAAAAAGAAAAATTCTGAAAGATTGACTTTGAAAGCTAGAAGCAGATGGCAATTTGCAAACCCTTTCAACACAGATAATAAAGACATGAAATTATCCCATTAAGATTAAATATGTTCTGAAGAGATAAAAGTTAGAACTATTAAAGTAATGACACACAGCCTTGACTGGTGTGGCTCAGTGGACTAAGTGCAGGCCTGCGAATGAAAGCATTGCTGGTTCGAATCCTTGTCTGGGTACATGCCTGGGTTTGCTGGCCAGGTCTCCTGTGGGGAAGGCACTCGAGAGGCAATCACTCATTGATGTTTCTCTCCCTCTCTTTCTCCTCCCCTTCCCCTCTTTAAAAATAAATAAATAAAATCTTTAAAATAGTGACACATACACAGAATAGCACATCATAACATCAAATAATGAAGACAAATCACAATCATGATAATATATTTTACTAGTGTATAGGATTATGGAATTTAGGCACAAGAACATATTATTTTCTTTACTTAAATGAAGTGTCATAATATACCTACCTATTCTTTATAACATATCTTACATATTACCATTTATGATATAGCTCAAATGCCATCTCGTCCATTCTCCCAAGATATATTATCCTTAGTTACTTCTATTCTCACTTTGTCTTGTGTCTACAGCTTCATAAAGCATTTCTCATATTGCTAACAGTATCATATTACAAATATTCTAAATGTATATTTTTCTATCTTATAATACTTCTAAAATCTGACTGTGTGTTATAATTTTTGTGAGGAGGAGGTTAGGTCAGTTCTGACAGTATTTTTTAATGGTATATGAAATAATTATGTTACAATCAATGGCTACTTTGGGGCTTTAAGAAATATAGAGGATTAAAATATGGATTTTACCATTGAGGACTCACTGGCGATAAAGATAAGCAAATGTATTTATTATTGCATTTCAGCAACTCTAAATAGCTATATTTTAATCCTCTATATTTCTTAAGGCCCCGAGTGCCTGTCATTTAATAGATAGACACTAACAGTTTGGGCAATGGTATTGTATCATTATCAGTCTGATAATTGTTCCATTGAAAATAACAAACCTTGAAAACTTTTTCTACAAGGACATATAGCCAAAAAATCATGAAATAAATACAAAAACATATGTCCCTTGGGTACAGATTATTTATACTGTCTCAGAAAGCATGATTTTTAATACATTCATAATTATGAATGTAATATTAATGTATTGAAGGCAGATTCATGTGAACTTGGGAGAAACAGTATAAATAACTAATGTAAATAACCAGATAATAAGGTCTAGGAGAGTTTAACAAAATTAAGACAGATATCTGAGGTTGGATGCAACCCGATTACTTATTAACTGGTTCCCCTGTGAATTAAATTGTATATTATGAGTATCATGAATGCATAATTTATTGTCCAACACAAAATAAAATGGGGAATTATTAATTATTATGTCAGTAAAACCTTATAAACTAGAATTAACTGAAGCATTTCCATACTAACTTGATTTTTTTTAATAAAAAAGGAAAGAAAAACAGGAGAGTAAAAAAAGAAAAGCGAGCTACTCTTTTGGAACTTAATTAATTAAGAAATTAATGATTAACTAAGAGAAAAATCAGTGAAATCTAACTTTAAAATGAAAGAGAATGTTTCTTTTTCAACTCAAACATGTAAATAATTATTTTATTTTACTATTTTGTTTTTACTTTTATATTTATTTTTTAATTAATTATTTTTTTTACTGTTTTTCAAGCACAGTTGTCTCCACTTTTCCCACTCCATCCACCCCCATCTCTCACCCTCATTTCTACTCTCCTTTGACTTTGTCCATCAGTCCTTTATACATGTTCCTTGATGACTTTTCCCCTACTTTCCCTGGTTATCCTCAGCCCCCTCCCTCTGGTTCCTGTCAGATTGTTCTTTATTTCAGTGCCTCTGGTCCTATTTTGCTTGCTTGTTTGTCTTGTTGATTAGGTTCCACTTATAGGTGAGATCATATGATTCATTAGAAAGAGAATGTTATCATGGGGATGACAGAAGTTGTGCTCACTGAATCCCAGTATTTTAATGAATTTACAAAGTTTTTTTAAAAGCATTTGAAATATGTACCTAAAGAACTTATTTTTTTAAATCCCAGAGCAATTTGTTAATATATGCAATGTCACACTTCATAAAAACTAGTACTTCACAAGTGATTAGAAGATTAATGCAAATATACTCAAGATGAGTTACTTAATAACACATGACCCCTTTTAGCTGATTATTTAATGATATTTAGGAGAGACTGATGTTTCTCCATGGCTCTCTAAAACTGGAAGTTATTTTTGGTTTGATGTTTTTACATCTATTTACTACTGAACTAATTTGATAGGCTTTGTATTTAAGGTGGTAGTGTCATAAAATGAATATTTTTATAACACCTTAATCTAAAAATTAAAATTAACAACCTATGAAACATTCTACCAAGATTTAAAATAGTAAAACCAATTAGTTGTGATTAATATAGATCTGTTAGCATTTATAACATATAAATGCTAGTATATGTTAGTATATATATACTTATATATATAAAACAAATGCTATTGAACATGTCCAAGTAAAATATCCAGAACTTTGAAAATTTATAAGATAAAGTATTTCAGATTCTTGTTAGTATTTAAAATTTTTAAATTAATACTTCAGTTTAAAAATATTTACATGTGAAAATACAAACTATTTATAAAATCCTTAACATGTACCTTGCCAAAGAAGGAGAAGAGATGGCAAGTAAAGTTATGAAAACATGTTCTACATCATATGTCATCAGGGAATTGTGAATTAAAACAACAATGAGATACCACTACATACCCTTAGAGTGACCAAAATCCAGATCATTGACAGCACCAAAGGCTGGCAAGGATGTGGACATACAGGGACTCATATTCATTCCTAGTGGTAATGTAAAATGACACTTCCAGTATGGTAGACAGTTTAGTGGCTTCCCACAAAACTCAAAATACTCTTGCTATATGATTCTGCAGTTGTGCTCCGTAGTATTTACCCAAATAAGTTGAAAACTTATGTCCACACCAGGATTTGCAAATGTATGTTTAAACAGCTTTAATCATAATTGCAAAAACATGGAAGTAACCAAGATGTCCTTCAGCATGAGAATGGATTTATAATAACTATGGTATATCTTAAAAATGGCTTATAATTCAATGCCAAAATGAAATAAACTATCAAACCTTGAAAAGACATGGAAGAAACTTAAATGCATATTACAAAGTGAAGGAAGCCAATCTGAAAAGGCTAAATACTGTATGGTTCCTACTGTATAACTTCTGGAAAGGTAAAACTATAGATAGTAAAAAGATTAGTGGTTGCCAGGGGTTGGGTGATAGAAGGATGAAGAGGAGAAGTACAGGGATATTAGGGCAGTAAAAATATTGTTCAATACTATAATAATGGATATGTATCATCATACTTTTTTTTCAAAACTTGTAGAATAAACAACACCAAGAGTAAACTCTAGGGTAACCATGAATTATGGGTGATTATGATGTGTTATGTAGTTTCATCAATTGTAACAAATGCACAATTCTAATGAAGGAGGTTGATAATGGGGGAAGCTGTGCATGTGTTGGGGCACGAGACATATGGGAAATCTCTGTATTTTCCCCTCGTTTTTTTGTGACCTGAATAGTGATCTAAAATATTGAAGTATTAAAAATAGAAAAGCCCTGGCTGGTGTGGCTCAGTAGATTGAGTGTCAGCCTGTGAACCAAAGAGTCACCAGTTTGATTCCCCCTCAAGGCACAGGCCAGGTCCCCAGTAGGGGGCACACAGGAGGTAACCACACACTCATGTTTCTCTCCCTCCCTTTCTCCATCCCTTCCCCTCTCTCTAACAGTAAATAAATAAATATATAAATAAATAAATCTTTAAAATATAGAAAAGAATGTTTAAATCAACATTTCAATATTTACTTTACCATTGGATTGGTCAATGAATTTCATGATATGTAAATGCTACTGACCCGTATTATTTTAAGAAAACTCTAGATTTGCATTACTTCTTAGGAGAGCATTTTATAAGATATTTTATTATATAAAATTTTGTTAGAGCACACTATCAATGATTAAGGGTACAATTTCATTTAGATTACCAGAGATTTTTTGAGCTTTTCAAAACTTGTAATTTTTTTATGAAAGTCTTATGAAAAGTTTTATGAAAGACATGGTCTTTCCAAATTACACTACTACAGCTCAATATAAGTTTTTGTGTTAAACTTCAAATTAAATTTTGTTACTAAATTTATTCAAAGATAAATGAATCCTTATCCTTTGCAGAGTTTTGCTTGCTTCTAGGTTTCTGTTTTTAGGTACCCTGGTCTCCACTTTCATGCTTTAATCAGTCATTAATTCTCATCTGTCTTTCCCAGACCCCCATTATCCGTTTAAATTTTTCATATGCTTTTATTTCTTCCCAAGAATTCACAAGGCTGTACTGTGCATGGAGGGCAAGGTATGGGGAGGAGGTGGAAGTATAAACTCCAATGAGGTAAAGTATTATTCACAAGTGGTATGTCAATAAAATGAAAAGTTTTATCACCTATAGTAAACTGGAATATCAGCATTTGAAATAAAAAAAATGCTTTGCTACTTCCAAGGCCTCCAATTTTTAATAATGCTGAGGAATAAAAAATAGATAAAATTTCATAGAATAGTCTGGTTAATGGTTGCTGAAGCCATAATCACATGACTTCAGAGTTTTGAGTCAACAAAAGAAGGAATGAATATTTGTTTTTTGATGTAGGGAAAAATAAATGAATAAATATTTATTTTACTATAGACAATATCTCAATAAAATACATTCATCGGGTGATATTGAAATATTTCTTAATTTTATTTATTTAATGAATTTAAGTATAAAAGTAATCCTTCATATTTGAAAGTAATTATAATAAACAAATTGAGTACAGGTTAGCTCTTATGTGTTCTGTAACTTTTTTTGGTTTCACCTTTCGCCCTATCTAAACCTTCCCAGTTTTCTTCAAGATCTGAATATAATGTAATTTATAATAATGAGTGAGTATAACATTGAAGTTTTTAATTCAAAACATAAAGAAAACGTATCTGATACAAGACATATCATTTTTCACAGGTTATCAAAAATGCAACTGCAAGAAGTTCCATTCAAAGATAGTTTTATGCCTGCTTATGAGTACTACTGAATATGGACAGAGGCAAAAAAACAAAACAAAACACAAAATTATTCTATAGAAAGCAGGGCATGCACGGAAGTCTCAAGAGAGATACTGCCCATGAAGATGAACTCACAAGAAATACATTTAAACAAAAGAGAAAACTCTAATGACTATGTCAGTCTGCAGACCCAATAAAGAGAAGTTTTTACATGTAAAAAACTATAGATATATTTATTTTGCATTTTAAATATATATAATTGAACTTGACTTTGTGTGAATAAAATTAAATCCAGAAGGAAGGTCTGGAGGAGTAAGAAACCAGAAATAAAAATACCCATTGGCAAGTAATAATTAACCATAAAAATAATGGTAATAGAAAAAGGAGCATATAGGAACTCTCTGTATTTTCCCCTCAGTTTTGCTGTGAACCTAAAACTGCTCTAAAAATAAAGTCTATTAATAAATTATTAAAGATTAAATTTTGAATGTGTTCTTACTGAATGCTATGCATATAAATTATCTTTCAAGCCTTTGAGAGCACTCTCAAAATGATCTATCACTAACTGGTCTTATAAATAGTCCAAATGAACAGACGTATTTTGCACATCAATTTATGTATAGAAAGATTAACAAACTGAATAATGGAGAGTATTATAAGAATATTACAGCATGATTGAGATTTTATTATAGGACTGGAAGGTAGTTTTAACAGTAGAAAATCTGGAAACTTGGGATCCAAGATGGTAGCACAGTAGGTGGAAAGTATACACACCTCCTCCCAGGAGCAAACTAGAATTACAGTGAAATATAGAAAAGGCAACTTGAATAACCAACTGAAGATTAGCTGAACAGAAGCCTTGTAACCAAGAATTGACAGAAGAAGCCACATTGAGACTGGTAATAAGGGTAGAGATGTGAGACAGACTGGCCCCACTCATGTGGCCAGCAGCTGAAATTTGGGAAAGATATCTTAACTGTGGGGGATTTTCCTTCAGGAGGTGAGGGTCTCAACCTCAAACTGGGCTCTCCAGTCCAGAACACCAGAGATAGAAAAAGGTGCCAACATAACATCTGGCTGTGAGAATCAGCAAGGATTCTGTCTACCTAGGAGAGAAAAAATTCTGCTAGGGACACAGGCACCCCATTAAAAAAACAAAAGATAAAATTTTGTTCACAACCACTCACCCTAGGCTCCAGCAGAGGAAGGGCAGAGTGGACTAGAATCTGTGAGGAAAGGTGGGGATTTGTGGCTCTGGGGAGAGAACTGGGGCACAGCTGTCGGGATCCTGGTGCTGAGTCTCTCTCCAATACTGCAGAAACCATCTTTCTTGTATGGACCACTCACCTCCATATGGCGTCAGCTTTGGGGAAAGCAATAGCTCTGTTCTCTGTACTTTCTATCTGCAGAGCTCATACTCTGCTAAGGAGTCCACTGACTGGGCTGGGATTTAGAGATCCAAAGAAACTCAGGAGTCAGTGACTGAGTTGTGTGGTTTTGAGGTGAGAACCATTTTCCCCAATTCTCTATGAACCTTACTGGCAATTCACCTTCATGGGCAATTTCAAGCCCTGCCATCTGGGCTCCTGGTGGCCACACTCTGCTGATATCAGTCACCCTTCCCTGCTGTGCTCTGGTTCCCCAGAACCAGATTCTGGTCTGGGCAGAATCGAAGAGAGATTGCCCTGGCCAGGTGGCTCAGTTCATTGGTGCATCATCCCATACCATATAGGATATGGATCCAATCCATGGTCAGGACACATACCAAGGTTGTGGGTTCAATCCCCAGTCAGAGTGCATTTGGGAGGCAAAGAATAGATGCTTCTCACATTGATGCTTCTACATCTCCCTTTTCTTTCTCTCTCTTTCTACCACCCCTTTCTCACTCTCTAAAATCAATAAACATATCCTCAGGAGAAAAAATTTTAAAAATTTGAGAGATTGAATGTGTGGCTCTGGGGAAGCAATCATTACCCTTAACATTCCCCACGCTTGACCAGGTCTTCTTCCCTCAGGGAGATCCATTAATCCTACCTTCACAACTCCTGGTGCCCCACCTTATTGAGCTCAGTTCCTAGTAGAAATTTGGACAGACTGAATCATGTGGTTCTTATTGGAAAGCCATTTTACCTCAAATTGGCCAACCAGTGCAGAATCTTCCTTTCACAAAATCTGGGTGGGTTTGGACATATTAAACACTGCTGGTCTCATCTTGACCACTCCTTGAGACCATCCCACTACAAAATTCTGCTGGAACCAAGCATGGAGGTAGTTACATTGGGTATACCCTGGGACATTTGTTGAGTAACCACAGTCCCAGCCCTGGCACAGAGTTTGAACCTGTATCAATCTGGTGAACACCAGTTACCCCTACATACACAATAGGGTCAGCAAGGCTGCAACAATCTGTGGAATGATTTGTATTTTAAATAGGTTGCCTGGGGCCAGTCACATGCAGCATCTGACACTGATATGCACCAGAGTCCTTCCAAAGAGGCCACAGTACAGACACACTCAATGGCCAGCTTCAAGTAACATCAAAGCAGGATCCAATTAGCTTAACAAATGACATATACAACAAATCCAAAGGGTGATCTTGCCAGGCACCAAACCCTGGTGAGGTGAATTCCTCTTTGTGTGGTGAGCACCTGTCCAGCAGTTTGTACACTGTGTTTTGAGTTGATCCTCATAGTCACCCAGCCTTAGAATCAACACAAATAAGCAAATAGCAATCAATACTCAATTACAACAGAAGGACTCAACACACACAAGGAACATTCCTATAGCACCAAGCTCTGGTGATCAAGGAGTCTGAGCTACTGATTCCCACAGAACACTTACTATATGAGGATACCCTACTGGGAGAGATAGCAGGTCTACTTAATACATGAAAACAAACATAAACAGGCAGCCAAAAGGAGCAGTTAAAGAAATATACAACAAATGAATGAACAGGAGGAATCTCCATAAAAAGAGCTAACTAAAAGAGAATCAGGCAATTTATTAGATATAGAATTCAGAAAATAGTTTTAAGGATGTACAAGGAACATAGTAAGAACTTCAACCTCATGAAAATGTACATAGAAACTGGTGAGAACCACTCTGCTTGGTTTCAGGAGTTGTAACCCCCATGGCTAAGGCTGAGTGAGAGACCTCCAGACCAGAAGCCACTAAGGAGACAAAGCTTATCTCCCTGGAAGGAACACTGTTTCTGCTCCTTGCCTGGCCCCCATTGTTTGGTCAGTTAGCCAATGATTTGTTAGATCCTTCATGAGAGGGGCCACCTAAGACAGGCACGATCACGTGGGAAGGCCCTCAGGGAAGGACTTGGGGGGCTGTGGAAAAAGCGGGTGATCGACCCTCGCCCCTTGGCTTTGACAAAGCCTGAGTCCTCATTCTGCCTGCAAGAAGTCTCCTATCTCTCAGCTTCCTTATCTTTTTTGGCTGACTCAAGCCTGCAACAATGACAAGGGGTGGTATAGCCCTACACTGGAAACAGCGGACTTCCCAGGATAATTAGGCCTGAGGAAGGATATGTAAAATCCTGTGAAACCTGCTTTGCTGAGGATGCTCTTAATTAGATTACAAAGGCTGGGGCAGGAAATGGGTTTGGCCCCTTAAGTGTGGTGATAGACCCCAACTCAGTGTGAGCCCTTTCTAGTTCTTTGAACATTATCTATTCATTTGATTCTCACTGCCAGACAATGGTTAATAAGCTGTATCTGTATTCCTACCCAAAACTACCTAATAAAAGCCTGTTCAGGCAGGGTGATGGGGCGCTCTCCTTTGAGAGAGTGGCCAGGCCACTCTGAGGCACCTTCCCCTTGAGAGAGTGGCTGTGCCATCCCTATTCCTCCACAGGACTTGGTAGTGCGTGTGAATGTCTCTCGTATCTCAACCATCCACAGTGCTGAAGACACTGCAAGCCGGTATCTGCATCAGAAACCATGAGAAACAACCAGTCAAAAATGAAGAATACAATACCTGAAATGAAGACTACATTAGAAGAAATAAATAATAATAAGCTAAATTACTCAGTGGATTAAATCAATAAATTTGAAGACCAGGTAGCAGAAAACACCTAATTAGAGCAGGAAAAATAAAGAAAATAATTTTTAAAGGCTAGTTTAAGGGACATTTAAGGATGACATGAAGTGTAACAACATTCTCATCGAAGGACTACAAGAAGGAGAAGAGAGACAGTAAGGGATTGAGAACCCATTTGAAGAAAAAATGACCAAAAACTTCAATTACCTGGTGAAGAAAATACACACAAAAGTCCAGCAAGTGCCGGGAGTCCCAAAAAAGATGAACCCAAATGGGCCCATACCAAGACAAATCATAATTAAAATGGCAAGGGCTAAATACAAAGAGAGAACCTTAAAAGCAACAAGAGAAAACAGATACCTATAAGGGAGCCCCCATAAGACTGTTGGCTGATTTCTCAACAGAAATTTTGCAGGCTAGATTGTTATGAGAAATAAAGCTGGCTCTTTTTCCCAGGCCCCAGATAACGGCTGGCTCTTTGTTCCAGGCCCCAGATAACTCCGCATTCTGCTTCTGTACCTTTAGCTTCCGCATTCTACATCCGTGCCCCTTGCTTGCATTGCGTAGTCCCTCCTTCCCTCCCCCTCCCCTTGCTACGAGAGTATTTAACCTCCTTCCCGACCCTGGGGCCCAGAATTTGGACTTCATGTCCTCTGGGTCCATGAATGTGAATAAAAGGCTTACTCCCCCACCCTGAATCCTGTAAGAGTCGTTTTTTCCCCAACATTTGGTTCCCTGACCAGGAAGTGATGCATACTAGCAGGCCAATTGCCTCTGGTGAAAGCGGCCGGGGTTGGTGGGGTGGGCCTAGTGACTGAACAGAAGCACGTGCCCCGGTGATTTCATGTCCTGAGAAATTGGGTTCCCCTTAGCCCGGACCTTGAACTGGTCTTTGACCCAAGCACTCAGGGAAAGCAGACTAAGACCATCTGGGAAGGCGCCGGATCTGTAAGTGCCCCAGGGAGGAGGCCTGAGAACAGACCCACCCTAAGGGTGGAAGGAGAGACTGATCACCTCTCAGGCCGCTGGCCTCAGCTTCAGGTAGGGTTTCCCTGCTTGGGGGGGGAAAGTATTAATCTTGGTGTGACTGTGTGTGCGTGTTGGAGTGAATATGTCTGTGGCTCCACCAGCATTGAGCCTACAGAGTCTGCATGAGCCCCAACCTGCGAGTCCTCGGTCTGTCATACAGCATAAAGACTGGGAGTTTAACCCGAACTCTACATGGGCCGCTTTAGCTAAGACGGACCCAAGTCCCTTGAGAGATGAGAGGCCAGGCGGGCAAAAGTGAAAACCCCTGTTCCTTTGTCTGTCTGCACAGCGTCTGGTGGGAAACATGGGTGGGATGCCCTAGACTCGTCCTAGACTGCATGCTCCGGAACTTTAACTGGTTCAGGGGACAGGAACCCGGTATGACACCTGATCAGTTGGAAACTTTTTGTTCTTCGGAGTGGCCCACATTCGGAGTAGGCTGGCCCCCTGAGGGAACCCTTAATTTGACCACTATTAGGGCAGTCCACTTGAGAGTGACAGGGAAGCCCGGACACCCGGACCAGTATGTAGATATAGATAGGTGGCAGGAACTGGTGCAGGATATGCTGAAATGGCTCCAGCAGTGTGCTGGGCAGGTGCTCCGGTTACAAGGGACACAAGGGGCCGCCGGAAGGCTGTCCGAGCCTGTTGCCCACGACCAAGAAATCAGCCCCAAATCCTGGTTTCCAAGGCCCAGCGACCCCCGATTTTCAAGGGAGAAGTGGAGGAAGATGAGCCACCCACCTTCCTGCCTCCATATCTAATGAATAATCCAAGGCCCCAGCCGCCGGCCCTGGACACCCCGCAGAACTCGGTCTCGCCTCCTCCCCCAGAAGTGTCAGCTCCGACAGAATCACCCATAGTGTCCCGCCTAAGGGAACGGCTGCCCCTCCAGATGCCCCTCAGGGAGGCCTGGGGACTGCCCCAGCTAGACCTAGATGGAACACCTCAGCCTGGAGCGGTGGTCTTCTACTATCAGCCGTTCACCACCACTGACCTCCTGAATTGGAAGCACCACACACCTCATACTCAGAGAAACCCCAGGCCCTCATTGACCTGATGGAATCAATTATGCAGACTCACCAACCCACTTGGTATGATTGCTGCCAGCTCCTCCTTACCCTGTTCAATACTGAGGAAAGGTGAAGAATCATGCAGGAGGCCCACCGGTACCTAGAATCCACAGCACCAGTCAGAACTCTAGACCCAGCCCAATACGCCCGGACTGTGGCGCCAGAGACACAGACGGACTGGGACCATAACAGTGAACAAGGAAGAGCAGCCCTTGACAGATATTGCGAAGTTCTGCTCTGAGGAATCAGGGCAGGAGGCCAGGAAACTTCAGAAGGGACCTGGAGGCTGCCAGATGCGTGTATATACATACCCCAGGGCCAGGCGAGCAACTTAATAAGAAACTGTTACTACTTAACTCACCTGGGGAAACCTCTCTAGAGAAGTTGCTCAAGAGATAGTTTTACCTCCTCAACTTGTCAGCACTGTGCTCCTCCGCCACCTCCCAGTGTATTACCTGTGCCAAGAATAACATGGCTGCCCACCAAGGGGCACTGCCAGGCATCCAGCATAAGGGGACCCAGCCCTTTGAAGAGCTCCAGGTTAACTTCACGGAAATCAAGCCCAGTCGAGGGTTCAAATACCTTCTGGTCCTAGTCTGCACCTTCTCCAGGTGGGACTGAGAAAGCACGGGAGGTGACCCAGACCCTCCTGAGGGAAGTCATCCCCAGATACGGACTCCCTCTCACGATCGGCAGCGACAACGGACCAGCATTTGTTTCTCAGGTAGTACAAGACATTGCCCGGCTCCTGCACATGAAGTGGAAGCTCCACACTGCCTACCGACCCCAGAGTTCAGGCAAGGTAGAGAGGATGAATCAGACTCTTAAAGAAACTCTGGCCAAGTTCCACCAAGAAACGGGGTTGCTTTGGACTGATTTGTTGCCACTAGCCTTGCTGAGGGTCAGAAACACCCCAAACTGCTCAGGGTATACTCCCTACGAGTTAGTATTTGGAAGGCCTACTCCTATACTAAAGTTAGGAAAAGTGCAGGATCTGAGGCTAAGGGAGGAGCTAGACCAGACTCAGTATCTAGAGTGATTGGGGCAGACCTTAGATGTCAAAGCAAGGCCAGACTAGGCCAGGAGCCCCAGCCCCGAGGGAGGCCAGCGCACTCCTTTCAGCCAGGACAATATGTATGGGTAAAAGATTGGAAAAGGGAACCCCTCCAGCCAACCTGGACGGGTCCCCACCTGGTATTATTAACCACCCCAACCGCCCTTAAAGTTGCAGGTGTCACCCCCTGAATTCACTACAGCCGAGCCAAGGCAGCCTCGGACCCCGATGTGAAAGGAACCAGGTTCGCCTTGAGACTACCTAAAGCTCCAGAGGTCACTGGCTGAGGGAGAAAACTCCTTCCAAGAATGGACAGTGGTTCTGTGGGGTACCTGCTCCTGATTGGCACTGTTCCTGGAATTCTGGGGGTTGGACTGGTGACCGTAACACCACCCAAATGGAGCATCGCTGAACGAACCACCTTGGGGATAATATATCTGTGTTTAGTCCTAACTCTTGCCTGTTTAATCTACCTTGCCTAAATAGCCACTGCAGGTGCCATTGTCAGGCCACCTTAGGCTGTAAAGATAACTGCCCCTGCTCATCCTGTTCCTGATCATAACGCTAGGACCGTGCCTAATAAGCACCCTCACTAATCAGGTAAAAATGATAGCGGCCCAGGTAGCCACTGTGAAGATACTTTCACTCTGGAGATGCCACTACTAGAGGCTCCAGCCCAAACCTGGTGATGCTATGACTGAAGAAGACTCAGTCTAGCATCAAAGGGGGGAATGTTATGAGAAATAAAGCTGGCTCTTTATCCCAGGCCACAGATAATGGCTGGCTCTTTGTTCTCTTTGTTCCAGGCCCCAGATAACTCCGCATTCTGCTTCTGTACCTTTAGCTTTCGCATTCCACCTCCGTGCCCCTTGCTTGTATGGTGTAGCCCCTCCTTCCCTCCCCCCACCCCCGCCTCACTACGAGAGTATTTAACCTCCTTCCTGACCCCTCCTTGGGGCCCAGAATTTGGACTTCATCTCCTCTGGGTCCGTGAGTGTGAATAAAAGGCTTATTCCACCACCCTGAATCGTGTAAGGGTCCATTTTTCCGCAATAAGATGAGATTGGCATGGAATATTCAAAGTGATGGAATGCAAGGACCTACATAAAAACTTCTTATTCCAGCAAGACTGTTGCTTAAAACTGAAGGAGAAAAAAGCAAGCAAAATATAACCAGAGACATTGAAATTAAGAACAATCTGACAGTAACCAGAGGGGAGGTGGGAGGGGACAATGGGGGAAGAGTTTTCAGGAACTACTATAAAAGACACATGGACAAAATTAACGGGCAGGGTGGAAGCAAGGGAGGGAGGTGGGTTTGAATGGGGTGGGGGGAGTGGTGAGGGGAAAATGCAGACAACTAATTGAGCAACAATAAAATAATTTTTAAAAACAAATAAAAAACAAACAAACAAAAACTGAAGGAAAAATAAAGGGTATCTCAAACAAGAAAAGGTGTAAGAAATCCATTACCACCAAACCAGTATTACAAAAAAATTAAATCTTTCTTTCTTTCTCTTTTTTTTAGAAAACTTTTTTAAAGATTTTATTTATTTATTTTCAGAGAAGGGAGAAGGGAGGGAGAAAGACAGGGAGAGAAATGTCAATGTGTGGTTGACTCTCACATGGTCCCCATTAAGGACCCAGCCTGCAACCCAGGCATGTGCCCTGACTAGGAATTCAACTGGCAACCCTTTGGTTTACAGCCTGTATTCAATACACTGAACTACTCCAGACAGGGCAAAGCTTTCTGATAGAAGAAAGAAGGAAGAGGTGGAGGGTCAAGAAGAGGAGGAAGACCAGGAGGAGAGAGGTATGGGAAAGAGGAGACAACAAGGAAACTTAGTTAAAAGATTAAAATGGCAACAGAGAGAGGAGTGAGAGACGAGTGAGAGAGGAGTGAGGATGAAGAGGCAACCACACAGGGTCTATAAGCACCCACTCCAAGCCCTGGTGAAAGTGTGCAACCCACCCGGTGCATCCAAAGGCACTCGCCACTATTCTTGTTATCTAGATTTCATAGATTCCGTCATATGATTGTTGCTCTAATATTACTGTAAATAATAGCCACTCCATACAATTGTAAATACTTCCAGATTTTAGCCCACTTAGCAGATTCCTGAACTTTATTACTGTAGTGGTTAACTCTATTCTCTCACACAATTCACCTATTTACTACTCTTTACTTTCACCCTACCTCAAAATCTGACTTCCCACATCCTCACTCCTTTCTAGAGCCAAATCAAAATCCTTTCCTTCCCAACAAGAGTCTTATCTTCTTTACATCCTTTCTAAAAAGTGGCTAGTGGGGTGAAAGATCACAGTTAACACTATACATAGACAAAGGATCTCCTATCTCCTCTCTACTGGCTGCTACTGTAAATATCATAGAATACTCTCTTGCTGTCTTAAACCATTTTGCCTTACCCCTCCAGCTGATCACAAAAAAGTGTAAGTGGAAGCTGTGAACATCTGGATACCCAAAAGAAACTGCACCACTGAATCTCACAGGTATTCTACCACAGAAGTCACACCATAAACCCAAGGCACCAGAACAGATCAATTTAAGAAGCTGAGGCTAGCAAAAAGAGTCTCCCGAACAATGAGAAGACAAAGAAACGATCCCCAAATGAAGGGAAAGGAGGAAGCCTCAGAAAGAATGCTAAATGAAATAGAGGCAACTCAACTATCAGATTCTGAGTTCAAAGCAATGATTATCAGGAAGTTCCACGAACTCTCAATGAGTTACCAGAAACTACAGGGAAGCTAAAATGAACTCACTGCAAACTATATCAACATGAAAAAGGAAATAGAAACTATCAACAAGGGCCAAGAGGAAATAAAGAAGACAATTTCTGAACTGAAGAACACAGTAGAAGGAATGAAAAGCAGAATCGATGAAGCAGAAGATCGGATCAGCGAGTTGGAGGACAAAGTAGAAAAAAGCACCCAGAAAGAGCAAGAACAGGAAAAGAGGCTCAGAAAGAATGAAGAGGGATTAAGAGAAATGCAAGATAATATGAAACATAATAATA
>CM052538.1:111338677-111380501 GCA_028533065.1 Trachops cirrhosus
AAAAAGAAACAACTGTATGGGAAAACATATTTGCCAATGATACCTCAGACAAGGGTTTAATCTCCAAAATATATAAAGAACTTACATAACTCCACTTGAAGAAGACACGAAACCCAATTGAAAAATGGGCAAAGGACCTGAATAGGCATTTCTCCAAGGAGGACATGCAGAGGATCCAGATACACATGAAAATATGCTCAATATCACTAGCTATCAGAGAGATGCAAATTAAAACCACAGTGAGATACCACTTCACACCAGTCAGGATGGCCATCATAAATAAAACAACAGACAACAAGTGTTGGAGAGGTTGTGGAGAAAAAGGGACCATAGTGCACTGTTGGTGGGATTTCCGACTGGTACAACCAATGTCTAAAACAGTATGGAACTTCCTCAGAAAACTGAAAATGGACCTGCCCTTTGATCCAACAATTCCACTGCTGGGACTATATCCTAAGAATTCTGAAACACTAATCCAAAAGAACCTATGCACCCCAATGTTCATAGCAGCCCAATTTACAATAGCTAAGTGCTGGAAACAACCTAGATGCCCATCAGTAAATGAATGGATCAAAAAACAATGGTACATTTACACAATGGAATTCTATGCAGCTGAAAGAAAGAAGGAGCTCCTTCCCTTTACAACAGCATGGATGGAACTGGAAAGTATTATGCTAAGCGAAATAAGCCAGGCAGTGAAAGACAAATACCATGTGATCTCACCTTTAACAGGAACCTAAACAGCAAAACAAAGAAAATATAACAAAGAAAACAAGTAAAATATAACAAAAGAGACTGAAACAGAGGACAGGTAGTCAGTGACCAGAGGGGAGAGGGGAGGGAATTTCAGGGGAATTTCAGGGGAGAAGGGAAGGGTTTACAGGAACAAATATAGAGGACACAAGGACAAAATTAGGGGGGTTGGAAAGGGAGGGAGGAGGGGAGGAATGGGTGGGAGGGCTGGAATGGGAATAAAGGATGGAAACTGTACTGAGTAAACTAAAATTAAAAAATTAAAAGAAATAAAAATGAAAAAATGATTAAAATGGCAAATATATTTTGCACAAAGTGACCTATCAAAAATCACTTTACATGTCAATAGCTCAAATGCTCCATTCAAAAGACACCGGGTTGCTGGCTGGATATGAAAACAAGACCTATATATATGCTGTCTGCAAGAGAGCCAACTCAGAAATAGAGATACACATAGACTAAGAAGAAAAAATGAACAAGATATTTCATGCAAATTGAAAAAATGAAAGCCAGGGTAGCAATATTTATAACAGGGAAAGTCTATAATACAAGATATGATACTACATAACAATGAAGGGAACAATTTAATACTGGGATAGAAACCTTGTAAACATTTATACACCCAGCACATGAACACCTAAATATATAAATCAAATATTGATGGACAGAAAGAAATTGATAACCATACAGATATAGAAGAGAATTTTGACACCCCATTGGTATCAATAGATAGATCTTCCAGACAGAAAATCAGCAAGAAAACAGTGGCCTTAAATGACACACTAGATAAGATAGATTTAATTGATATCTATAGAGCATTTTACCCCAAAGCAGTAGAATATACATTGTTTTCAAGTGCACATAAAAATATTTACTAGGATAGACCACATGTTAGGACACAAAACAAGTCTCAATAAATTTAAGAGGATTGAAATCATATCAAGCATCTCCTCTGGCCACAATGCTATGAAATTAGAAATCAGTCAGAAAAGACAGGGATGTGAAATACATTTTATTAAACATTAAACAGGATAACAATGATATCAAGGGCAAAATCAAAAGATACATTGAAACAAATGAAAATGAGAACACAACAATTCAAAATTTATGGGACATAGTAAAAGCAGTCCTAAGAATGAAATTCATATCATTTTAGGCCTACCTCAAGAAACAAGAAAAATCTCAAATAAACAATCTAACTTTACACTTGAAGGAATTTGAAAAGAACCACAGAGAAAGTCCAAAGTGAGTAGAAAGCAGAAAATACAAAGATCAGAGCAAAAATAAACAAAATAGAGTATAAAACTACAAACATCAATTAAAACAAGCGTGGTCCTTTGAAAAGATAATAAGATTGCAAAACTTGAATCAGAGTCAGAAAGATAAAAAAAAGGAGAGGATTCAAATACATAAAATCAGAAATGATACAGGAGAAATAACAGCTGACAACACAGGAAGACAAAGGATTGTAAGAAAATATTATGAAAAACTACATGCCAACAAATTGGAGAATCTGGACCAAATGGATGAATTCCTAGGAACATATGATTTTCTAAAATTGAATCAAGAAAAATCAGGAAATCTACATAGACAGATTACAACTAATAAAAGTGAAGCAGTAATAAAAAAAACTCAACAAACAAAAGTCCTACACCAGATATTTCACAGGAGAATCTTACCAATTACTCAAAAAAAAAAAAAAAAGGAAAAAAACCACCTATCCTTCTCAAATTATTCCAAAAATTTCAATAGAAAAGAAGACTCCCAAGATCATTTTACAATACCAGATTGTCCTAATTCTAAAACCAGATAAAGACACTACAAAGAAAGAAAATTATAGGTCAATAACCCTGATGAACATTGATGCTAAAGTCCTCAATAAAATATTAACAAATTGGATCCAACAATACATTAAAAAGATTATAAGCCATGATCACATGGGGTTTATTCCAAGGGTGCAAGGTTGGTACAGTATCCCCAAATCAATAAATGCCATATGCCACTCAAAGAAAAAGAAAGGTAAAAATTATATAACTATGTTATTCTTCTTTTATTTTAAGCAAATTTCTAAAATTGACCTGCATTCATCTATATTAATTTTAGTAGACATATATTAAAAATAACATGACATAAAAATGGTGGCACCATTAATAGTCATCAAAGATAATATGAAAAATTAACTAACCTGAAGATTGAACACTTTCTCATGTATTGAAAAAATTTACATGTTTCAAATTAAAACTGTGAAAGGAAACCAATTATTTTTATTATGTGCTATTTTATTATGTATATTTTTTATTTTTTATTGTTCAAGTACAGTTGTCTCCACTTTCCCATCACCACTTAAAATAAAAACAAAAAAACATTAATTATGAAAAATTTAGGTTACTATTTTTAAAAGGAAATACATATTAGAAATTTTGGGTTAAATTATAGTCTATTTTGTTCACTATATTTTACATATAAGTGAGATAATAGTGATCAGAGAGGAGTGGTTGGGGAGGACTGGATGAAAGAAGACAACGAAATTAGACAAGGAACAAATATGCATAACACATAGACAGAGACAGCAGTGTGCTGATGACCTGAGAGGAGGAAGGGGGCAATGGCTAGTTAGAGGTGGGCAAAGGGGAAAACTGAGACAACTGTAATAGTGTAAACAATAAAAATTAAATTATAATCTATGATAAACATGGTATACAACATAATGACCCAATATTTGTATGCATTATGAAATGATCACCAAAATAAATCTAGTAGAGCCTTTATAGAAAGAAATTTATAATGTCTCATAAATTTAAAAATATATATGCCTTTGGATTTAAACATCCTGCTACATATAATTTACTTAATAGAAAGCAAATGTACATTAACTAATGGTATGTTTATAGGGATGGATTTTGCATCATCATTTATAATGACTAAAAACTGTAAGCAACCTGTCCATTAATCATTAAAGGCGTGGTTGTATATAATATGCTAGAATAAATTATGCAGCTATTATAAAAATATATTAAAGCTCTGCTAGTAAATTTGAAGGAACTTTTATGAAGTACTGTTGGGTTAAAAAGCAAGATTCAGAGTAATGTATGTAATATGGATACTTTTTGTCAAATCATACCAAATTTTTCTTTCTAAAATAATTACATACACATGGATGCATGTGTATTACTGCATAACTACTTGGTTATATGACTATGAAGTACTTATGCAAGGATCTTTAACAAGATGTTAATATAAATCACTTTGGCTGGAAGATAGGCAAATAAAGGGAAGGAGGGAGATGGTGTGGTGAAAGGGAGATAAGTCACACACACAAAAAGATAGATGTGTTTGCATATAACTACATGTCTCACTTGTATTGTTATATATAATAAATATGCAGGTATATGAACCTTGCAATAAAAATATTTTAAATTTAGGAACATTTAAAAATAATGCAATGTTAATAGCAAATAAATTATAATATTTAATATAAAACCCACGATATCTGAATTCTCAAATAATGTCACCAATCCTCAGCTCTTAATATACAGTGTAATGATATGTGTTATTAGATGATATTCAAGAGGGTAATTTTATTCATTGCCACATTGAATAAATTATTTTAGCATTCTGGAGGCATAAATATAAGATTTATTCCCAAGTACGTGTGTGTACATAGATAGGTGAGTAGATAGATGATAAGTAGATGATAGATAGATAAAGGATAGATAGATGCGATAGGTTGATACACATAAAGACTTATATATTCTAAGATGGATAATAAAATGTAAAGGCACATAACTTAGTTCTGAGTGTTTCCTCTTGAGTTAAAAAATATTTTGCAGAAGATTACTTGAGCAATTGTGAAAATCAGATGATAAAATGCATGAAAATGAATATTGAGCCATAATATCCACATACAAACTTATTTATGTTAAAAGTAATATTTTATTGTTCAGAAACATGGATAAAGATTTTTATGAACATACATCTTCTTTAAGAAAATATTTCCTTCCACCAATTAAATCATATTGTCATGCAAGTTAAATGTCATGTATAAATTCTTCATTTTCTTATCATTGTCCTACATTTGATTAACCTGTAATAATGTGACACAAAAATAAATCCATTGCATAAAATATATTTAAGCCTAAATATAATTGCCTTGCTTGGCAGTAATTTTCTATAATTGTCTTATTATGCTCTCATATTACATTTTACTGTCTCTGGCATGAGGCTTTTTAAAACAAATTTATTTAATGGCAATAGTCAATCATGCAAATAGAAGAAAAATATTTAGTAGATCACAAAATGTTTTACCAGCCCTCCAGATTTTGTAACATCTCATATGTAGTAAAATTAATGTAATTAGTATCCTTTATGACTCATTCAGGAAAAGCTTTTCCCCCCCTCTGAATCCATAACAAATAGCTGATTTCAAAAAATAATTATTTCAAAATCATTTCCAAATTAAAACTGTAAATATAATCTGATGATCTAATAATATCTGGAATATTACTAAATAAAATGATTCACATATAACCAGTATTAAAATATGTTTTTTTGTGTTTTAATACATGAATATTTAGTGAAATAGGGACAATATGAGGACATAGTTAGGGCAAGAAATTGTTGAACAAATGTTCCTCCTGTGATATTATACTCGGATAATCGCTAACAATTTTCCTCAAAAATGTAATTCCTTTGTTTGAGAGGAGTATAATTTTTGCTTCAACCACTATACTCAACAATTCCTTTTGTGTTATCCATAAAGAGATTTGTGTCTGGAAATGACACAGTAAGGAACTGGTAATAAACAGTGACACATGCCAAACCTTGTAATCATCTTAGACTCTTAACGTTGTGCCACTCTTCCTGACAACCAGCTGCTGAGTGACAGAGCATAGGAATTTGATTATAGAAATATAATTCTTGCCTCGTATCTAATATTAATTCATTGTGGGTCCTTAGATTTGTCATTCAACTTATCAGATGGGCTTCAAGGCCTTTAATGTTAGGACAGGTTTAGATCATTTTTAAGGCCCATCTGGATTTTGCATCTTTGCTTGGCCTGTTTGTCAAAGGTAACATTACATACCAACAGACATGTGCATCCTCAAGGCCACTTTTCTTAACATGTCATTGTTAAATGCATGAAAATGAGACATCAATAACCTTACACATTAATTTATCAACAGAATGTGAGCATCTTCTTTTCTAGGCCACCAAAAAAGTTTTAGAAGAAATAAAAAACACTGACCTTGAAATAATGTTATGAAGCATGAAAAGTTTGTGAGGGAAGGAATGTATGCTTATAAGCAAAACTGGAGTATTCTGTGAAAAGGAGTTTTCACAAAAAATATGGAGTTCAAAAGTACAAAATGGAAAGGCTTAAAACTAAAGGGAAACCAACATCTACAGAACAATGTCCCAAAAAGAAATAATTTAGTTATGGCAGTGGTAAAATTGGGAGACTTTATTATGGAAATCAGGAAAGAGAGAGTTATATGTTTTTATTCCTTCAATTTCTTTTATTTTTTTCTTTTTCAATGTTTTATTGTTTATGCTATTACAGTTGTCCCAATTTTTCCTTCTCCCTCCTCCAACCAGCCCATCCTCCACTTCCTCAGTCAGTCCCCACACCATTGTCCATGCCCATGGGTCCTTCGTATACTCCTATGTTCTCTGACTAATCCCTTCACCTTCTTTCAATCAGTCCCCACTTCACACCTTCCTTTTAGAGCTGTCAGTCTGTTCTATTGTTCTATGTCTTTGGTTCTATGTATTTAAAAAATTGCTACATTTACACAATGGAATGTTATGCAGCAGAAAAAAGAAGGAATTCCTACCTTTTGTGACATCATGGATGGAACTGGAGAACATTATGCTAAGTGAAATAAGCTAGTCAGTGAAAGACAAATACCATATTATCTCATCTATAAGAGGAATATAATGAATGAAATAAACTAATGAGAATTATACATTTAAAGCAATTATCAAAAATGTCAAATTCTTCCAGGAGTTTAAGAGCTCATTATATTCGTAAACAAAGATGGCATTTTTTTTTTTATTTTGATGAGGACAGCTTAAGAGTACCTCAAGTTTTTTCTTATCATCAGTTGCCTTCTCCAACTGAATACAAAACTCAGCCTTGGCTCCTAGGCTTGTAAGCAGAAAGAAAGCTCTCTGAGGTACATTAAAGTTAGTATAGACACAAAGAAACATTGAGTTGGGCATGTCACACTCTTTTTATATTTGCATTTGCTCTTTTTGTTCCCAGCTTTTAATAATGTGTTTGTCATTGGTATATTTGATAAATGTTGAATGAGTTGCATCTCTAAAGAGATTATTCATTCTAAATTTACAGTGCCTTTTGTTTTGTGAACTCATGGAAGTTGGTTCAATTCCTGTAGAGCTTCAAAAGATTCTATGATATAGATAAAATGATGTGGGAAAGAAAATAGTTTGGGGTAATATCAACTTTTTAATAATTTTTGATTATTAAAGTAGTATACTTACCAGCAAATTCACACATGCTGAAGTGACATAATCCTCAGTCACATTGCATATGCTTATTCACAAAATTGGACTTGAACATTTTCTGAGAATTTTCTCAGTTTATGAGGGAGGAACACCCCCTAAACCAGAATTATCCTCTGGAGGGTGGGCCACTTGTAGTACAGGCTTCCCCTGCCAGGTGAGCATTCTAGGAATTCATCTATCACAGTGAGAGGCTCCCTTCAGCTTTGGTAAGTTTTTTTGGAAGACAAAGTATTTTGCCCATTTTATGATGGGTGATTTATGAACACACCTGCCCAGACCACACTGAGTGTTCAGCAGTTTTTGACCAAAAAATAATAAGACCCCTGTGCCCCACCCTTCCTATTCACCCCATCTTTCCTCAAGCAACTTTTTTTGTGTTTCCCTGGAGGAAAAAAGTCCTCAAAGGGAAATGTTTTGCCCATGTGGAAGAGGTGAAACAAAAAACAGCAGAAGCACTAAAAGGCATCAAAATTGATGAGTTCAAAAATAGTTTTGAGTAGTGGAAATCTCGTCTCAATAGATGTGGTGTGTCACATTGAGCATACTTAAAAAGTGACTAAAGTTTAGATATGTAAGAATAAATACACAATTTTTAATAAATAAATTCCAGTTTTTTGGGTCCCCCCTCATATTTTGTGCTCATTAGCCTGGCATCTTCCTTCCAGTATAGAATTGTGAAATGGGGCTCTGATCCCTTTAATGACCGTGATTTCATATGAAAATGTGAACTGAGCAATCATTACCAGCAGATTTATTATTTACACAATAGAGCTCTGTGTGAGGCAAAAAGTTTAAATGTTCCTTATCAATGCAGGCCAAACAAGAGAGCTCCTGAGACTGAGCCTCAACATTATATGAATTTTCTCCTTTTCTCTAGTCATAGTTATGAAAGAGCTTTGGGGGAAGGTACATTCCTACTGACTCAGTTGGATTGATCTCTTCCTGAATTTGGTGAGATAATAACTTACAGATTTCCATGAGAATGGGCTTTATTGTTAAATAGGGCAAATCAGGCAGTCTATATTCAAAGTCTGCCCTTCCATATGCCACACATATTTCAGGAACTCAGGACTTTTTGTCTAATCATGTGTCATTTCCTCCTTACCTCTTCATAGTTTATATTACTCAGTCCCTCAATGTCCTCAATGATTTGCTAGGAAACTGATAAACAGATGCTAATGAAATGTTGGTATTATTCTTTTATTTCAAAAGAATCTTAAGAAGAAACCACATGACCTAGACAGGGATCAGGGGTCCTACAGTGCAGTTAGGGAACATGAGGGCAGGGAGGACATTCTGAAACCACACAACTGACTCACTTTTTTTATTCCACCTTTCTTTGTGCCAGAGTTGTCCATCCAACCAAAAGACTTTTGTCATGTCATTACTTTTGAAAAAATATTTGTATTCACTCTTGACTACAAATAAAATCTAAGCTACCAACCACATCATTCATGGCTTTATGAGATTTGATTACATTTCTTTGCAATTAATTCCACATACTCTAGTGCAATACTATGAAGATTGAGAATAATATCACTTCAGAGTATTTTGATAGAAATTAATAAGTAGGTTATTAATTTACTTATTATTTATTGAGATATGTTTAATATGCTGATATTTATTGGAAAATAATGAATCTATATGGTGCCTTTATACATTTCTCACATATGAGGAAGAGTGGAAGTTCCAACATAGAGGGGTTTAGTATCATACACCTATTTTAATATAGTGTATTTTAGTTCATATGTCCTAAGTATGTAAGTTTACAGAAACCAAAACCTCTCATTTAACCCTCATGAGATCAGATATTTGGGAAAAAATGAACCAGAGGAAAAATACAATGCATACAATGTAAATAAGAATTATAAATAAACAGAAGGCACAGATATCTGTGCTTGCACATGTAAACATTGGTTATGTTTACATGGGATTGGAAAAATACTATAGAGTCAGATTAGACAAGAAGTTGCCAAAAAGCATTGGAATTATAAAAAAAGACAATTTGAAATAGAGATTTGCACCTATCATAGTTAAAAATAAATAGCTTCTTAAGAATATAATGTATTATTATTAAAGCACAATTGCAGACATTTATAAACTAAAGCATAGAACACATCCAAAAACTTTTATAGTGAGATAAAAACTGCAATATACTATTTATTTCTTATTTATTTATTTATTTATTTATTTATTTATTTATTTTTTATTAAAAACAAACATTTATTTTTCACAGTTTTGGAGGCTGGAAGGCCCAAGGTCAAACTCCCAGCAGGTTTGGTGTCTGATGGGGTCACCAAATGAACCCACTTCTTAGTTCATTGACTGCAGCTCCTTCTTGTGTCAAAAAATGTTCCATAGTGTATCACCAGAAATACAGTAGTAGAGATACATTACTTATAAATATAAAAATATACCTATATTTAAGCTACATATTATTTTCTCTTTCTATTTCCGCATCTATTTGGGGTTTCAGTATGCCAGCATTTATAATAATATGAATGCATCTGTTCAAATTGCACAATGAGAAGACTGTGGATATATGATCAAAGAAGATGGAAGACCAGTCAGGCAATAGACTCCATACATTTATCCCTACCTTTTCATTAAGAGAATCCTCATCTCTCCCTTCCTTCTACTGCCTGGTGTATTTTTATAGATCAGTATTTCTTTCAATATCCAAGACAAGATTCATTCCTCAGTAAAAGAGTCCAGATTCCTCAGGAGAGAGGTGATCACTCTCTCCCCTCTGCTCTAGTAGACCCTGTAAAGTGCAGAGCATAGTGTTGTCACAGGAATTTATAAAATTCTACTGGGTATATGTTTCCATGTTGCCTTCCTCTTAGGGACATTGTTCTTAGACACTTACGGATCATGGTTTATGCATTATTTAAACCTAATAGAGTGTTTTATATATGCTAAGAACTTCAAAATCATACTTATTTGTGTAATTAGTTTATGAATACCTACATACTACTATTGTGGAATGTATTAAAAATTTTCACGGACATATCCATTCCTTTTGACCAAATCTGGAAAAGTTTTGTTTCTTATTTTTGAAAGCCTGATTTTTTATTTGCATTTCTGTGAAGGTTGCTTACCCACAACAACTTCACAGCAATTCCATTCAAGTCTATAGATACCTCTGTTGTAGCAGATAGCATGGTACACTGTATTTGGCCCCATGTCTTACTTCCCTAAGCTATGAATTCTCCAAAAATCCATAGGATCTGTTAAATGCTTTTGATTCAGTGTCTTAGGGAATATATATAAATGCACAATATGCATCTGCTAATCACGTCAGAATTCTGGAAGTCAGATTTTCTGGTAGCTTTCAATGATTATAACATAGATTATTTTCATTAAGCTTCATTTAATATTTGAAGATTATGGTGCCAGTAAATCTGGGGTAAAATAGTTTTTGGCTTTTTTAAATAACTTGAGTAAAATCCCTTCACAGAAAGTAAAAATGCTTAGAGTGACCTTGGTGTGTGGTCAATGGGAGAGATATTCTACATACATTATTAAACACCCATTTTACCTATAACTAAAATTTGTAGTAAAGAGACTAATTTTCCTTCATTAGCGTCTACTGTGAAATATCAAAAAGAATAGAAGAGAATTGTAGATAAGTTCCAATGACATTTATCAAATATGTCTAGAAAAACCCCCTGTAGTTTATATTTTAAAGTATTTTAATACAAATATATTCTATTGAGTATTTAAAATTCAAGATGTATTATACATATTTATTATAGAAAGTTTAAACATTTTAGAAAAGAAGAACAAAAGCTGTTTCAGCACATTATCTATGTAAATTACTACTAACATTTTGGAGTAGCTATTTCTCATTTCTATTCTGTGTATATATGGTAGGATTTAATAGAAAATCTTTAATGTTCAAAACTAAAAGGGTATTAAAGAATGCTTTAGAGTATTAGCTTTATATAACAATTTCTTAACACTTTTATTATGCAACTCAAGTCTTTGGAAATGAAACACTCAAAATTACTGATTCATGGATGCTCCCTTTCTTCTCTATAACCTATTTTAATAATAATTAACCTTGAAATTGCCACCCAACATAACTTATGACAGACAATAAATTGTGTCTAAATGCAGTTCTCCAGCATTCTACTCTGGTTTATCATAATAACCTTTCTGAATCCTACTGTTTCCTATCCATTGTTTTTTTTATGCTGCTTTACTTCATCACTATGTATTCTTAAAAACATTATTTTACATGCTTATTTTTAACATCAAAAGAGTATAATTAAACTGTTATCACATAAGTGAAATGCATCAGTTTCTTTGATATTAATCACACTTTACAATTAATCATACAATAAATTTAAACTTCTTTGATTATTATACAAAATTAAAATAACTTCTGTCTTTAAAGTGACATATATTCTTAGTAAACCTTTTAAGCAATAAAAATATCCACATACTAGAAAATAAAAGTCAATCCAGCCTCACCATCAAAAACATGGCCATAGTTATTAGCTTGATATAAATCTGTACAGACACAAATATTATCCCCAATTGAAAACATACTTCCAGGTGTTAAACCTAAAGCTACATCAATTTTGTAGATATAATATAATATGTAAATCAGATCCAATCTAGGTATATTTACATGAAATCTGATTTGTAGTATCATTTTTTATCTTTTATTTTTTTGTTTTTGTTTTTTTATTGCTGTTCAAATACAGTTGTCTCCATTTTCCCCCATCACTCTCCCCAAGCCCACCCACCCCTACCTCACACCCTCAACCCTACCCCCGCTTTGGCTTTGTCCATGGGTCTTTTATACATGTTACTTCACCACCCTTCCCCTTCTTTCCCTGTTATCTCCCTCCCCCCTCCCCTCTGGTTACTATCAGTTTGTTCTTTATTTCAATGTTTCTTCTTATATTTTGCTTGCTTGTTTGTTTGTTCATTAGGTTCCACTTATAGGTGAGATCATACAGTATTTGTCTTTCACTGCTTGGCTTATTTTACTTAGCATAATGCTCTCAAGTTCCACTGAAATAATGAACAATCTGATAGTAACCAGAGGGGACGGAGGAAGGGGATAATGAGAAGGAAAGGGCAGGGTCATCAAGGAGCATGCATAAAGGACTCATGGACAAAACCGAAGGGGGGAAAAATTGAGGATTGGAGGTGGGGGTGGGTGGGGTGGGGGAAAGTGTCAGCAGGAAAACAGAGACAACTGTACTTGAAAAACAATGAAAAAAAAGAAGTGAATCAAAGAATATTAAAAGTTTTGAGTTATAAATAGATTGCCACACATCAGGGGGTGTTCTAATTCATACTCTCACAAATATTTTTGGGCAGTACTTATTTAACCCTACTTGATAATACCAATAATTATTAATCATTTTTACTCTGTTATGCCATATTAAGAGGTAAAAATCAATAAAGTGCCATAAAGAGTAAATTAAGTTCTTGAATTCTGAACATCTGTTTATCTTTAAATACAATGCACTTTGCATATATTTTTAAAGATGTATGGCAAACAAAACAAAACAAATCTTGCTCTTTGGGAAAAATATAGCTCAGTTTTTGTGTGTTAGCAAAGGAATGTATCCAGAAAAGAGGGGTTAATGATTATTGGCTCAATTAGTGCAACTTGAATGAACAAATTTTTTTTGAGAGCTTGAGGGTAAATTAAGACAACATTTAGCTCCGCTTCTTATTAGCTGTGCATAAATTCTCCCAAGAGTCTAATTAGCTCTGTCACAGTGTCTCATCCATTTACAAAAAAGAACATTTTTCTTCCCCTTATATTTTTCAAGAAATAAATGATTGCAATACTGAATTTAAACTTGTTATTTAACCAGTGATATGAAGTTTGCTGAAGGTTACAACATTTTGTATAATTAAATAGAGACTTTTGAATTTTTTTTCTTGTGACCCTTGGGTTATTGACCTAATATTAAATAATAGGCAGTGAAGTGTTCTGTTAGTTTGTTTTTCGTGTGCTCATTATATTCCTTATTAGATAATAGGTGTATTTTGATAATTGAAATCTTTTATAGTTGTTTCACTAATTTTTACTCCTTTTATTATGGTGCTGACTTCATAATAAATAACCTTTATCTTATTTTAATAACATTTTTAGGAATTCCTGTCCATTTTGTAAAGGAAATAATATTTATTTCTACTTTCTTGTCCAATTATCCTCCTCATTTCTAGTCATGAGTACTTCATAAGCTCTCAGATTTTATAGCATTTACATTCTGTTCTGCTCTCATAAATAAGACTTGAGTGTACTGTGTAGAGAGTCTAAATATTAAAAAGCAATTATTTTTATTGAATTTATTTGGGTTACATCGGTTAATAAAATTATATAGGATACAAGTGTTCAATTCCATAATAAATCATCTGTATGTTGTATTGTGTGTGAATCATCCAAAGTCAAGTTTCTTTTTGTCACCATCTATCCCCCCTTTATCCTCTTTGACCTGCCCCCACCCCTGTTCAGGTTCTGCTAATAACCATACTGTTGTTTGTGTTTATGAGTTTATTTTTCCTTGACCTTTTTTACCTTTTTCACCCAGCACCCCTAACCCCCTTCCCCTCTGACAGCTACCAGTTGGTGTTTTTGTATCTATGAGTCTGTTTCTATTCTTTTGTTTTGTTTTGTTTTTTGCTATGTTCATTAGATTCCACATATAATTAAAATCATATGGTATTTTTCTTTCTCTGACTGGCTTATACCTTTAAGTCCTAACATATATGTTTTAGTTCACTTCCATTATGACTTCCTTGTTACTCACTTTTTGGTGCTCCTTTATTTGTCTAATGATTTTCTTTTATTTGGCCACTGTATTGATTAGTAGTGGTTATGAAGGTCCTACTTTTAAGGATCTAAGTTTACCTTTTAAATTTTCTATTTAATCTTTGTTTTTCCATTTTCTCATATATGAAATGGATGATTAAACTGCCCACTGGATATGGGTGTTCAGAGGGTTTATTGAGACTATATACATAGATTATATATGTGTGGAGTAGGCTGAAACACGGCTCCTGAAAACATACAGGTCTTATGACTGGACCTTCTGAATGTTACCTGACATGGCTAAAGGACTTTGCCCAGAATGAATCAAAGATTTCCAGATGAAGAGATTATCCTGTATTATCCAGGTAAATCCTAAATGTAATAAAAACAGTGATTAAAAAGAAGTAGAGGTTGATTGGAGTAGAGCACAAGGTAAGGAAAGCCCAAATTGGGGTAAGGCAGCCAAGTCAAGGAAAGTCAGCCACCAGAAGCTGGAATAAGCACAAAATGGGCAGATTTACCCCTGGAACCTCCTGAAGGAACCAGATATCTGACACCATTAAATATATTCTTTTTATAATTTATCATCACAAGTGTCCACAATGAAAATATTATATTGCATTTACAGATGAAAAAATACTAAGTATTAACAAGGTTAAATAACCTAACCAAAGTCACCAAGAGAAGGTGCTGGGATTTTAATGAAATTTTAAATTTACTCATTTTATTTTTTTATCCTCAACCTAGGATGTGGTTTTATTAATTTTAGAGAGAGAGGAAGGAGGAAGAAAGATAGAGAAATATCAATGTGAGAGAGAAACATTGATCAGTTGTCTGTTGTACATGCTCCAAGTGGAGATGAAACTTGCAACCTAGATGTGTGCCCTGACCAGGAATGGAACCTACAACCTTTCGGTGTATGGGATGATGGGATGACACTCCAACCAACAGAGCTACCAGCCAGGGCACAGGTCAGGTCATTACTCATTTCAGTGTGTGTGTGTGTGCATGTGTAGTCTGTCCAGAAAGTATCTATCCATGTAATATGAAAAATAGAGACGTTTATTGAAGAAGATACAAGATACATTGAGCACAGAACAATGACACTTTAGTCCTATTCAAAGTAGGCACCTTGGGACCTCACACAGTTCTCCTAATCACCACCAGATGCCCTGTCATATTTTTCTGGATTTCATTGACAGTCTAAAGTCTCTTCCCTTTCAAAAGTGATTATAGTTTTTGGAAAAGCCAGAAGTCGCATGGTACAAAATCTGGGCTGTAGGGGGGCCTGAATAACCTGGGTGATCAGATGTTTCTCCAAAAAGATCTGTAGGAGACAAGATGTATAAGTAGGTGTGTTGTTGTGATAAAGCTGCCAATCACCGGTTGCCCATTGTTGCAGCCTTCTGAATCATCCAAATAGTTTCTGCATAGGAATGTATAAGCTTTTTGTGAAATTTGATGCAGATTCAATGCTCTACTTGCTCAGTCATTTTGAATGTGGCAGCTGCACAGTACACATGCTCATTCAACAGTATGTTCTGCCCCCACTGACTAGGACATTGAAGTTGCCATTTGTCAGTCACACTCATTCTAGTCTACTCTCTTTGGCTGCCAGGTTACATCGATGATGTGCTAACTGTTCTCATTACATTAACAATGGTTGGACTTTTTCTGAATTACATATATAATACATTATATATAATATTAACACATATTACATAATGTATTAATATATAAATAAATGCATATTTACACATATTTAGGTATTATATGCACTATAATATATTATATATATAATTTTTATGTATTTGTACATTTTGCAAAATCCAAAGTGTGCTAATGCCAGATCCCATATTTATCGAGAACTTTATATAGGTATTGTACTTAGCCCATGATGCATTCATCATAGGTAAGCTTTCATAAAAAAAGATAAGCTTTTCATCATCATGTACATGGCCATTGAATCTGTAAATAATGTCTCATTTTTGTCTATAGTCTCAGCAATTTAAAATTTTATGTTGGTAATAACATGTAATTTTTATAACATGTAATTTAGTGTGGAATGCTACTCATTGTTATATTTAGACTTTTTATATGTAGTGGAACAAAAAAGGTTTTAGTTAAAAGAGCACTAAACTTCAAGCCAAACAATTTGAGTTTGGATTCTATTTTCACTATGTTACTGTCACCCTTGAACAAAAATCACTTTATGTTTCAAAACCTCTGCTCCTTTTTATTAACAATAACTTTGCAAACAAATATTTTTGAGTATTTTTGGTCAATACTCAGAAGAATAACTGCTGAATTATAAGGTAACTCCATTTTTAAGTTTTTGAGGAACTGTCATGCTGTTTTCAATAGTGGCTGGATCAGTTTACATTCCCAACGGCAGAGAATGAGAGTTCCTTTTTCTACAAAACCTTTGCAACACTTGTTATTAACTGTCATCCTGATAATAGCCATTCTAACAAGAGTGATGTGGTATCTGATTGTAGTTTTTATTTGCATTTCCCTAATAATCTAGTAAAGTTGAATATCTTTTCATGTATCTGTTGGCCATTTGGATGTCTTCTTGGGAGAGGTGCCTGTTCAGATCCTCTCACTATTTTTTAATTGAATTATTTGTTTTTTTATTATTGAGTTGTATGAGTACTTCATATATTTTGGATATTAACCTCTTGTTGGATCTGTTGTTGGCTCGCAAATTTCTTCTCCTATTTTAATGGTTGCCTTTTTTGTTTTGTTGGTGGTTTCTTTTGCTGTGCAGAAGTGTTTAAGTTTCATATAGTCTCGTTCGTTCATTTTTGCCTTTACTTCCCTTGCTTTGGGCACAATGTACTATAAGACAAAGTTCCATAAGTTTAGTATCTATGTTTTTTTATGTCATTTATTGTTTCATATCTTATATTTAGGTCATTGACCCAGCTTGAAGGAATAGTTGTACTTGGGGTCAAACTATAATTTAGTTTCAGTCTTTTGTATGTGTCTTTCCCATTTCCCCAGCACCATTTACTGAAGAGGATTTTTTCCTCTATTGTGTGTTTTTGGTTCCTTTGTCAAAGATTATTTGCCCATATTCATGTAGTATTATTCTGGGCAATCAATTCTGTTCCATTGTTCTTTGTGTCTGTTTTTCAGCCAATACCATGCTGTTTTGACTACTGTATCTCTGTAGTATACTTTGAAGTTAGATAATATGGTACCTCCAGCTTTGTTCTTTTTTTTTCAGGATTGTTTTGACTATTTGGGGTGTTTTATGCTTTTATAAAAATTGATAATTTTTGTTCTATTTTTTTAAAAAAATGACATTGGGATTTAGGTGGGAATTACATTAAATTTGTATATTGCTTTAGGTAATATGACCATTTCAATTGTTAATTCTTCCAGTCCATGAACATGGAATATCTTCCCATTTCATTGTGTATTCTTCAATCTTTTGTAAAAACACTTGGTAATTTTCAATATATTATAAGCTCTTCACATCCTTTGTTAAGGTTATTCCTAGGTATTTTATTCTTTTTGTTATAATTGTAAAAAGAATTGTATTTTCATTTCTCTTTCTGAAGCTTTATTACTATGTGCTTTGTAGCATTATTCACAGAAGCCATTATATGGAAACAACCAAAATGTCAGAAGATGGCAACAAGATAGGTGGGAGCACAGTCCACTTCCCCCTGCACACTGGTGAAACACCTAGCTGATCTTCTGAGGAACAGAGTGAACAGCCAACAATATCCCAGCATATATGAAGACTGGAGACCAAAAAATGGAGAGAACATTGAAAAATCAGACAGTAAGGACAGTGTTTCAAGACAATAAGGTCCCTGGGACCAGTGTGGGGACCAGGGTGGCTGCAGCCCCAGGCCCGGTGCCCAGCGGGTCTACTGCAGGATTCTAGGGAGAGAGCTGGGTCTACAGCTCCCTCCCCTGCCAAATAAGGGGTTTAAGCAGCATGGGGAGGGGCCTGGAAGCTTGAAGTCACAGGGGGGCAATAAGGATGAAGTGGTGAACATGCAGGGGCAGTGTGCACCCACAGAGTCCGTGGATACCAGCTAGGGAGAGTTGGGATGTGATGGACCGTGGCCCAGTCAGTCCCTGATCTGGTTGGAGAGTTGGGCTGTGTGAGAGGCCAAGCCCTTGCATGGAGTGTCAGGATTGAGTAAGAGTATTTTTTCAAAAAGCACAAGAGAAAAGAGAGGCACTTGGTGGCTGTTTGGGAAATTCTCCTGCAGTGGCCTCCCCGGCCTCCTGCACCCCACCCACACCCAGCAGCACTGCACTCCCACAGTGGTGCCGAAGGCCCCTGCAGCACGAGGAGGGGGGGCGTGTGCACTTGAACCTATGAGACTGGTGGCTGCCTGTCCCACCATGCCCACAAGCCCGGGACAGAGTGGACCTGACACCCCACCCCTTCGTCCCGAGGGGGAAGCAGCAGAGGAGACATGAACCTGCATCCAAAGCAGCAGCCACGGGAGCACCCCTGCCCTGCAGGGCCAACTAGCTCTCTAAGAGGAAAGTAGAGACACCCCTGTGGAAGAGAGCTGCAGGGCTCAGGGAGTCAGCAATGCCAGAAAGACTTAACTCAGTGGAGGGGATGAACTAGCCTGAAGTCTGGGAGTCCCTAGCATCTAGGACAGCAAAGAGCGAGAAAGTGGTGTGGGGACTGGCTCTAACTGGTGTACCTCAAGGACAGTACATCTGGTAGACTAAAGGCACAGGCTGGGCACAGAAGGGCACTGGGGGACTGGCAGTGAACTGAGGAACTGGTCTAGGGGCTGCGCAACAGTGAAGAGTGCACCTGAGGAAGGGAGAAAAGCAAAAGCCTGCTGCAGCCAGGAGGACCAACAGAACTGACTGGGCCCATCTGAAGCCAGCAGGAGGCCTTTTTTTCTTAAGTACTTTTTTTCCTTTTAACTTCTTCCATCATTTCCTTCTTTCTTTTTTTATTCCTTCTTCCTTTGTTCCTTTCTTTCTCTTTTATCCCTTCTTGCTTCCTTCCATTTTTCTTTTCATTTTTTGTAATTCCCACAAGTGAGACAATAATACCTGGAGTTGTGAAAAGACCAGAGTTAGACCCAAAGAAGGGTCATCCCAACAGCTGAGACAGTGAGACAAATTTCACGTTGCTACTCCAGAGAGCTTACAAGTTTTATATATCTGTATTATTAGTTTTTTAAATTATTCTTACATCATTTAGTTTATTAGTATTTGTATGTCTCCTCTTTCTGTTTAGTCTTCTTCACTTGGCTTGTTAAATTGCATTGTTTGACTGGTATCCCTTTTTCTCTCTTTCATAGTGTATTTTTAATTTACTGTCTTTCACTTCACTTGTGTTCCATTAGCACACTACTCTAGGTTCTATACTTCCTATTCTTGTTATCCAGATCACATAGAGGCTGTCATATGAGTGTTGTTTCATTACTATTGTAAATAATTGCTGTTCCATACAATTGTAAATACTACACAACAGCCCTCCCAGATCTTAGCCCACTTCACTGTTTCCTGAACTTTATTACTCTTGTGGTTAACTCTATTCCTCACACACTACACCTATTTTCTATCCTTCAATCTTACTTTACCTCACAACCTGAACTCCCATAAGTTCACTGCTTTCTAAATCTAACTCACAATGCTTTCCCACCCAAGAAGAGTCTTATCTCCTTTCCATACTTTCTAAAATGTGGCTAGTTGGGTGAAATATCATGGTTAACACTATACATATCCAAAGGATCCCCTATCTCTTCTCTATGGGTTGGCACTTTACATATCATAGAATACACTCCTGCTGTCTTAAAACATTTTTCCTTCCCCCTCCAACTGATCACAAAAAAGAGTATGTGGGAGCTGTGAACACCAGGATACCTGCCAGAAGAGGAAACCCCCAACAAAGAAACCACAAACAGATAACAACAGAAGAATGTGAAGGAGGGAGTGGAAGCCACACCAACTCAACCCAGGACCAATCTGTAAATACAGCTAAATGGTGGAGAAATCACTCAGAACAAACAACTGAACAACAGCAAGAGAGAATCCTCAAAACTTTGTACACAGAAGAACCCATTCAACACAACCTGCCCACACCTGCACAACAGAATACAAGAGGTGGTAGACAGAGTGACCCTCAGTTAACCAGCTGGAGGGAAGGACCCACCAAAGAAAGACCCAACAATAATCAAAACCCAAAGACATACAGAGAGCCAACATAAATGACTGCCCAAGACCAATGAGCTCAGGAGATCAAGAAGGCTGCACCACTGAATCTCACAGGTCTTCTACCATAGAAGTTCACACCATAAACACAGGGAGTCAGAATAGATCAATTTAAGAAGCTGAGGCTAACAAGAGTCTCACAAACAATGGGAAGACAAAGAAACAATCCCCAAATGAAAGGAAAGGAGGAAACCCCAGTAAGAATGCTAAATGAAATACAAGCAAGTCAACTATCAGATATTGAGTTCAAAGCAATGGTTATAAGGAAGCCCAATGAACTCACAGAGAATTACCAAAACCTACAGAGAAACTACAGTGAACTCATTGAAAGCTATATCACCATGAAAAAGGAGATAAAAACTATCAGCAAGGGCTAAGAGGAAACGAAGAATACAATTTCTGAACTGAAGAACACACTAGAAGGAATCAAAAGCAGCCTCAATGAAGCAAAGGATTGGATAAGTGAACTAGAGGACAAGGTAGAAAAAAACACCCAGAATGAGAGAGACAAGGAAAAGAGCCTCAAAAAGAATGAAGAGGGGCTAAGGGAAATGCAGGACAACATGAAACATAATAAAGCAAGAGATTTAAGGGATATTAAATTGAAATAAGGAAGTCTTCATACTATGTAGATGACTTACTAATCACTGGTAGTACTTAAGAAGACTATTTGTTCAACATCATCACAGACCTAAATCATTTGCAAAAAGAGTATATAAAATACTGCCTCCAGATTTGGTCTATTGGATTAACTGCTGACAGAACCTGTCTTGGATTTATATACAGATAAAAGTAGCTTCATAGAGAATGGTGAATAACAAACAACAGATGTGGTAGTCACCATAGTCAAGTATTCAAAGTAACAATGGACTCCTTTTCACATCAGAAATCTCCCAGAAAACAGGACAGGCAATACAAATTCAATGGAAACTACATGCATTTTGGAGACGTCAACCAGTGGGGAAGACTGAGAAATAGCTTATGGAAAATCCTTCCAAGTTTCTCCTTTCGGAACACCCTCTTTAGATTTAAGTCATGAATCAAAAATCAAACAATATGTACAACATTTAGGGCAAATACTAACAACTTTGTGCAAATTTGTTCATTTCAAGTTTATCTACCCATCTGGCAAGCCCTTAAAACCAGTCTAGCCAGGAGCCTGAGTTTTACTAACGACCTGAAAGACTCAAGGTCCTGAACAGAAGTTAGCCAAGCAATGAACCAGTCCCTATGACATCCTGATGACAAGACACTCTTCCCTAAAGTTCATGGGAATCAAGCCTTCAGTCCACCATACACACATAAAGGTGTTGCACCTGAGAAGGACTCACATCTTCTTGCTGCTGCTGATACTTCAAGGGGAAGCTTAACTTTCACTCCTGAAAGAAATTTAAAATTCCTCAATAGGAAAGGGACAGTGCCTCCCAAAGCTAAGTGAAAATGTTATGTTTTATTGTATTATTTATTTTGTGACAAATGTTATGCTTCTGCCTATGCTTGGGCTGATAACCCTTTTGTTAGCATTTCCCAGACAGTGGCTTCCTTTGCAAACTTATCTCGCTGTTGGGTGTGCCACCTAAAGCCCTGCTCAGGATTAAATCGTGGGATTCTTTAATTTCTTCAGTTTCAGGTTTCACTACAATTCCCCCTGCACTACGAGGTATCTCCTCTTAAATAATTGATTGTCTACATAATAGGTATTTTTAAGTATATTTGATTGATTATGTTATTACAGTTGTCCCATTTTTTTCTCCCCTTTATTCCCCTTCCACCCTGCACCCTCCCCTCCAGCATAAGAAGAGGAGAAATGGTAGTCCACCATTCTCCCAGGTGAATAAACCACCCCCCCTTTTTTTTTGCACTAGCATCTGTCTCACAAGTTTGGCTTTTGGTGCAGCAGGCAGCTGAACCTATGGTTCAGTTACAGGCACAAAGTACAATATACAGATAATGCATCATAGAAATGTATACTTGAAACCTGTATATTCTTATTAACCAACTTCACCTCAATAAATTTAATTAAAAAAGAAAAATATAGAAAAAACAATAATTATACCGTCCTCAATGGTTTATTGTAAAAGTTCACTAAAATGTGAAAGAAAATAGCCAGCATGTATTTTGACAATTGCTAGACATTCAATTAGTGTCATTTCCCCTCTCCTTTATTATATCCCAGGGACAACACACATGATATCCCTAAGATTAATTCATTGTGTGTGTTGTCTAGAAAATATACTAGCACCTTTTCTTACTATTAATTCAAGAATGCTTTTGTTTTTCTTTGTGTTTTTTTAAAGAATACCAATGGCTTTGTGTCTTTATACTTTTGCTAAAATTAATCAGTTTTAAATTTCACCCATACAAAAGGTGTAAAAAAGTTCTTCATAGATTTTTCAAATAGTTGATTAAATAGTCGCCCTCAGGAACCACTGAATATGTAGTTGGCACTGCAGATCTATGTTATTGCTCTCTAGGAGCTATAGGAACTGATTCTCAAGAGAAAACAGTAAGATAAACAACCAACTATTAATGCAGTTACTTATTTGACAGGCCAAATAAAGAAAGTGGTTATTCTTTAAAACAGAGCCACAATGTGTATGCATTGTTTTGTTTTAGAAAATTTAATTATGGCTATATGACCTCTTATTACTACTGGAATTTTCAAAGTAAATGTTAGAATTGTACTTCAAAGAAAACCCAGTATGCCATATCACTTTTTATATTATATACCTATCAATAATTAAATCACCATCTCTGTAGCTTATCATGTAAGTAGAAGTTTATGATTCCATATATTAGTTACTTTGGACGTGTACTAAAAATAACAGATGTCACAGTATAACATTGCTATTATAGAATTAGAACCTTTTTTTTTGGTACACAGCTCCCTAATATGCATATTCAATGAAAACAAGCTTTAACTAAAATGTCATTGTGGTTATAACAATACTTCATTATTAGAACCCCAATGTTAAATTATTCAGAAAGCTAACATGTCTAAATATTTTTTAAAAGGCAGAGAATGTAAAGCCCAATTTGATTTGCCTTGAGACAGTTACTCGACTGTTTTATGATTGCCAATTGTACTACACTCTTGACCAACCTCACTCTTAGGTGATAAAAGCAAATGCCTTTGCAGTTGGAGTTGTGTGAGATCAAAATTACACCTGTTATATATTATTTACTTCCCCAAATATCTATAAAAGCTTTCGTAGCTGAAATAATTTTCAATAACAAATTCAGCAATTGTTGCATACAGGAATGAGTCATACTTTAGTCTTCCAATATTTTCCATTAGCTCAGATTAATTTGTCTGCTTTGCAAGATGTCAAATATGTAACATCAGTATCTATCAAAACTCAAAAACAGCTATCCTCTGCATTGGGGAAAAGTTTTTCCTTTTTATCAAAAATTAAATTTAATTTTTTTCTGGTAAAATGGTGTCTCTAGTACATAGGGAGTTTAGGATTCAATCCTGAAAAATCAAAATGTCAAAATACATGCCATTTCAGTCCATATTGTTACAAATACAAAATAGAGTCATAAATTTTAGTACAAAATTAAAACACAGGGGAGGAGTAGATCCTGAGTAGAAGATAACTACTATAAACTAGGAAGACAAAAACCAATCCTCTCTTGCCTGAATTTTACGTAGGAATTCATGTAGTTAATGCAAACAAAATAAGGAAACAATATGGAGGAACAAAGAATGAGAAGAAACAAAAGAGGAGAGAATGTAGTAAATGATGTATGTATGATACATAATGTAAATGTGGATAACAAATATGTATTTATCTCTAGAAGAAATCTTATCAAAAACTGTCAAAATCAGAGATAGCTCTCACTGGCATGTTTGACTTATCTTCCCTTGCTTTTGAAGATTCCATAAAAGTTTAAAGATATATAATATTTAAATCAATGAAGAAAATGTTCATAGTCATAGTTAATTATAATCTATCTGTGTACATAGGGGTATATCTGTTTTATTTACAAGTAGTCAATAAAATATGGTAGAAAACAATAAATTAGATGTTCACCTTTGGCATGTGTAGTAGCTGCATTCATCACTTGCTTCTCCAAGTATAAAAAATTATGAGATTAAACAAAATAGGCTTCACACTTGGTGTTGCAGATAATTTAGAGGTGGTCTCATCTTTTGCAGTTTAAAGAACTTTTATCTTGAAGTTCTTTTATCTTGAAAAGAAAATCATGCAAAGTACACTTCATTGATGTATCTCCTAGAACAGACCCTCGGCACGTTAAGGACTTTTTTCAATTATTCACCATTGCTCTGAAACACAGTGTGCATGGGGTTTTCTATGAGTAATATAATGGAGGAAAATTATCCTCAAGAGAGGATGTCTCAGAACATCAAGGTATTTTCAAATAGTTTTGACATTGAGGAAAGAAAAAAAGGAATGCCATAGTACCCATCAGAGTTATGATAAAGATTTATTAGCACATATGATGATTTATTGTGGTTCTTGAGCTCATAAATGAACATTTTACTTTGTTTTATGCAAATCTGCCTTTTAATCCAGAGTGTGACTCAGAGTTCTGGTTCCTTTCTCAGTGATATTGACAAAAACAAAGATGTAAGAATGTCAGTTTACCTTATCTATGATGCAAGGGTCAGTCAATACACATAGTTCATTCATTTGTCCTTAACAGTTTATAATTTCTCATCATCTTCATATATCCTGTTGTTATATGAGTTACAAATACTTAGTTAAATTCAGTCATTTTCCTTTACATTTTACAAATGGTATTTTCTTTGCACTGAAGGTATTTTATATTTGTTATAGAATGATTTCTATTTTGGGGGTGATTGTTGAAAGGACCTTCACTATTCCGGGGTTAAAATATATAGTCTAATTATTTGTCTGTTTTAGATTCATTTATTAGATCAACATCCTCCATACATGTTGATATTATCTTTGTATGTTGTGGAAGGTATAAACTTAAATGTATTTGAGATTGTTGTTGGATTTTGGGTCAACATTGTGGTGTAGGTAAACACGACTTACTACTTTGTACAACAACATCACAATTACAGCTAAACTATAGAACAACCACCATTCAGAACCATCAAAAACTGAACTGAATTGAAGTCTCACAACTACAGAATTAAAGAAGAAATTACCTCTTGGCTGGCAGGAGGGATGCATATGTGGAAAGGACTGATTTCACACCCATGTATGATGGATAAAAATCAGGAAGATTATCTCAAGAATGAAGGGTCCCAGTCCCACATCAAGCCCCCAGCTCAGGGTTTCAGTGCCAGGAAAAATAGTTTCCATAACTTCTGGCTATAAAAACTAGTAGAGATTGAGGTAGTGGAATACAGAAACCTCTGGATTCCCTGACTGTTCCTCAGAAAAGGCTAATATGCAGACTGGCTCAGACTTACTCTCTCTGAGCTCCAGCATGGGGGCAGCAACTGAAGGCATCAGAGACATATAGGGAGGAACTAAACTGTCTAGCAGCAGGGCAAGAGTTGGGGTGCAGCTTTCTCCCAGAACGAAGTGTTGGCAGAAGCCACTGTTTTTTTTTTCTTGAGCCCTCCCCCCACAGTGCCACAGAGGTAGCAGACAGGTGCCATATGTGAAACTTCATCAACCTGGCTCACATTGTTTGACTTACCCTGGTGATTCTCTGATGACCTTCCCTCAGAGGGGCTTGCTCAACATTCTGGGTTTACCCAAGCTATTTTCAGTGGCTTTTCCATATGAATGGCTTGTCTTGGCTCATGCTTCAGATTTTCCTAAATTTTTTTTCAAAAAGTAGTATCTGGCTTCAGTGAGCACCAAACCTCTAGAGGGTTATTGCTAAGTTGCTGCAGCTCTTACACTAACAGCAACAAGCCTTTGCTCACAGCTTGGCCTCACATGGGCTCCTCCAAACCCAGCACAAGTAGTAGCAATCTGAAAATTGCTATGTAGCTGACCCTAGACAGAAAACAGTGGCTAACATTGAAAGTGCCAATAGCAATCAAAGCTCAACAACAGCAAGAGGGTGTACACATCTTACACAGTGGATGCACCTAATGTACCCAGCTTGGGTAATAGAAGAACCTGTGCCCATGGATCCAATAGGAACTTACTACTTTAGGCCACTCTACCAAGCCTGGGGGATATAGAAGCTCTACCTAATACATAGAAACACATACAGAATGAGGAGACAAAGAAACATGGCCCAAATGAAAGAACAGAACAAAATCCATAAAGAACTAAACAAAATGGAGACTAGCAAACTACCAGATGCAGAGTTCAAAACACTGCTTATAAGGATGGTCAAGGAACTTAGTGAGAACCTCAGGAGCATAAAAATGATCCAGTCAGAAGTGAAACATACACTAGTTAAAATAAAGAACAATTTACATGGAACCACCAGTGCAGTAGATGAAGCCTAATCAATGATTTGGAATGTAAGAAAGCAAAAAACACCTAATCAGAACAGCAAGAATAAAAATAATCCCCCAAAATGAGGATAGTGTAAGGAGCCTCTGGGACAATGTCAAGCATACCAGCATTCACATTATGAAGTTGCCAGAAGGAGAAGAGAGAGAGCCAGAAATTGGAAGACTATTTGAAAAATTAATGACAGAAAACTTCCTAACTTGGTGATTGAGATAGACATATAAGCCCAGGAAGTGAATAGAGTCCTAAGGAAGATGAACCCACAGAGGTCCACACCAAAACACATCACGATTAAAATGCCAAAGGTTAAATACCAAGAGAATCTTAAGAGAAATAAAAGAAAATCAGTTAGTTACTTCTAAGGGAACTCCCATAAAAATCAGCTGATTTCTCAAAAGAAACTTTGTGGACTAGATGGGATTGGCAAGAAATATTCAAAGTGATGAAAAGCAAGGACATACAATAAAGATTTCTCTACCCAGCAAAACTAGTTTTTAGAATCAAAGAAAAGATAAAGAGCTTCCCACACAAGAAAAAGCTAAAGGTAATCATTATCACTGGACCAGTTTTATATGAAAAGGCAAAGACTAAGAATATCAAAACTATGAACAATAAAATGACAATAAATACATATATATCTACAAAATCATCTAAAACACAAAATATACAAGCAGAACAGAAACAGAATCATATACAGATAACATTTTGATGGTTGCCAGATGGGAGGTGGGTTACAACGATGGGCAAAAATGGTGAAGGGATTCAAAAGCACAAATTGGTAGTTACAGAATAGCCATGGGGATGTAAAGGACAGTAGAGGAAACACACAACCCATGGACATGGACAACAGTGTTGGGATATCTTAAGGGAGTAGGGCGGCTGGGTGGAAAGGGGCAAAAGGGGCAAAACTGGGACAATTGTGATAGCAGAATCACTAAAAAAAATTAAAAAGTAAAAATATAAACTAAACAAAAAATAAATGTATTTGAAAATGTCTATTCAAATGCCTCAATAATTGAGTAATTTTATTTTCTAAAGTGAATTAAAATGTTTCCTTATCATTTACTAAATCACTACATATACTAGCTGTATATCTGTACTTTTATTAACTCATTAGTAAAATGAATTTAAACTATTTAACCAATTTTAGTTGAATTAAAGAAAATAGAAAAATATGGTAAAAGGACTCATGACTACCATTGATTTAATATAGATTTAAGATAAATCTAAATATATAGAAATTTTAAGTATAGAACAGTTAAGTATGGAACATGTTAATGCTACAATTTATACATTGTAAAGTTACAACTAACAATGAATGTGGTTAGAGGCAGAGAAATTTGGATTAAGTATCAGAAAACTAACATCCTCATCTCAAGTAGCTGGGAGTTCATCAGTTTCACTGAAAATTAATTAATATAGCTAGGAAATGACATCTCCAACACTTGCTTATTTGAATTAAAATTTTATTTCAATTTCTCTTCCTTTTTATCTTTCTTAAACATGAATACAAGTCATAATATTATTTTTAAGATGTAAATAACATCCCAAAGTAAAATGTCATTGTAATAGAAGTATATATCTAAAATGCCTGTACACATATAAATATATCTACAGAGGTTCAATTAATGAGTATAACAATGATTATTACAGAATATTAAAGTTACTTTATAGTTTTTATCGGTGCCCTTTTCTACTCTTTTGCATGATTGATAATGAGCACATATATTTTATCCAAGTATGCTTCCTAAACAATTACACAAAATAAGTAGAATATGCCAAATAGTTAATCATGATTACTTTTAGGCAGTGGACATGTTGATAATTGCCATTTTCTTCTTTTTATATTATCTGTATTTTTTATTTTCCAAAAGTGTTCTGCGTAAAGTTAATATTAAGGGAAACATTTCCAAATAAATTTATAATATTTTCAAGTGATGACCAGTTTGGGTCAGTAAGGGTGGTCATACTATTTTACTCCTTTCCAGTATGATCCCTTAATCAGAAAAATATAATGGTAACCATTTTTTATCTCTTCCATAATAGCTAACTAGCTAAATAATATTATAGCTTTTTAACATCAATCAAAAATTTATATGAGTTATTTTTACCCCAAGTTAGTCTTAATGATATTGAAATAACCTAACTAAGCATATTTTCTAGAAGACAAGGTACAATTGAACACATTCCTTCAAATTTTGAGAATGTACTTTTTCATTACTAACTAACCAGCTATTAAACACCTGGCTAAGTTAATAAATAAATACACTTCCACCCATGTGTAGTTAAGTACTTTGAATTTTCTCTAGAAAAGTGGTAAAATTTTCTACCATAGTAAAAAGAGTTCTACTATACATCTTTTACTTAACAAAATGACTTGAAAAAATGATAAAGTCTCTATATGCTCTAGCAATTTTACTTCTGGGCATATATCCAAAATAAGAGAAGGCAGGGACTCAACCAGATCTTTAAATACTATGCTCATAGTGGTGGCTTTGTACTAATCATACGGTGAAAGAAATCCAAGCGTTCATCAACAGATGAATGGATAAACCAAATGTGGTATACACATTTTTCAGACTTTCAAAAGAACAACATTCTGACATACGTTAGGGCATTAAAGACATTTTACTAAGTGAAATAAGTTAGTCACAAGAGAACAAATACTGTATGATTCACAGTATATGAAGTTCCTAGAGAGTCAAAATCATAGGGATGGAAAGTAGAATGATGGCTGCCAGGGGGTGGAGGAGGGGCTGAATGGGCAGTTTGCATTTAGTGAGTACACAATATTGGTGAAGATGAAGTCATTCTGGAGATGAATGGTGGTGACAGCTGCACAACAATGTTAATGTGCTAATTGCCACAAAACTGTACACATAAGTTGCTCCAATGGTAAATTTTATGTAATGCATGTTTTACCACAATAAATAAAAGTGTTTCTAATTAAGTTGCTAAATTTCATGTTAATGGGTTAGATGTGTCTTAAGATGTTAGAAAGAGCCTCTGGTGTTAGTGCAGACGGAAATAAAATGCAACTAGAGTGAAAGTGAAGATTCTTCCTCAAATGTTCACAACTCATTTTAAACTATGAATGTTCATTTATAGAAACAGCCTTAATTTCTCTTCTTGTTGATATTGTGCTGCTTATAGAATTTTTAATTCAAAGGAAATGTAGCCTGTGAAGTTTCCAAAGAACTCCCCCAAATAAAAACTCTTTTCTGTTGGTGATGGCATTTGGGTTTACAACCCAAAGAGCTGTCAAAGTGTTGAGTTGCATGATGTATGCAAATGTCTAATTTCCAGTTCTTCCAAGAGCTGCACTGAAATGTAATAAAAAATATGTTAGTGATTCTGGAACAAATACCATTTTTCTAACTTTTATTGTCATTTCACTAGGAGTTCTGGACTATTTCAGGGCTTTATCATTCCTTAGCTGTATCATGCCATACCTTTAATAGAAAAATAATAGGAGCACAATAATAAAAGGGAATATTTCTAGAAAGCTGATTGTTTGTCAAGTAAAGGGTAACTAATACATTAAGTAAGTTATCTCAACCCTAAAACAGACCTACACTATAGGTAGTCATTCATCGTTCTTCAGGGTAGGAAATTGAGGCTATAGAGATTGAAAACAAATGCTAAAAATCAAAGATATTATTTGCAAGTAGAAGGGTAGGGTTCAATTATATGTGTGTGTGCATGCACAAAAGTCTTTGCTCTTACAAGTATATATTGTGAATCAATAGCAATATTGGGTTTTATTTTTAAATTATTTTTATTATTGTTTAATTAGTTGTCCCACCTTTTTCCCATTCTCTCTCTTGCCCCTCCCACCCTCCCCACAGTAAATCCCCACTCTGTTGTCGGTACCCGTGAGTCCTCCATTCATGTTCATTGACTTGACCCTTCCCCTTACTTCCCCTGTTATCCCCCTCCTCCCTTCCTTCTGGTCACTATCATTTTGTTCTTTATTTCCATGTCTCTGGTTCTATTTTCCTTGCTTCTTTGTTTTGTTGATTAGGTTCCACTTATAGGTGAAATCATATGGCATTTGTCTTTAACTGCCTGCTTTATTTCACTCAGCATAATGCTCTCCAGTTCTATCTGTGCTGTCAAAGGGTAGGAGTTCCTTCTTTCTGCTGTATAGTGTTCCATTGTGTAAATGTACCACAGTTTTTTAATCCACTCTTTACTGATGGGCAATAGCAATATTAGGTTTTCAAGACCAGGCTTTTCTCTTTTCTTGGGAAAGTGCAAGTTCCAAATTTTTCAAATTTTCCATGTGTGTATGTGTGTGAACAAAGAGCATAACTATGGATTTCTAAGATGGACTAACATAGTTATTAAGGTACTCTGGCAAAAATTTTACTTCCAATTTTCTTAAGAAATCCTTGGATACTTGCTAGTTAATGGATGGGTACCAGAATAAAGGTAGTAAAAGCTTCTTTACTTGTTTCATTTGATATTTTCTATTTTTAACTATAAGATAACCAGGCATAATATTCATATATTAACCATAATAAACTACCTTACATGGCAATTAACATTCATAACTAGCTGCTAGATACTTGCTATACAATTGTACACTTGAAAACTGTACAGTGTAATCTGGCTTTTGTTAACAAAGCAGATTTTTTAAATAACAGAAAAAAACACATAAAAAGTAATGACTTTCAGATATAAGAAATTATTGGGCTGCATTTGAAATTAATTAATGTTATTGAAAAAATTTACCAATCAAGATGTGGCAATATTGGGATGGGGTAGAAAAAATCAATGAAGAATACATAACAACTATTGGATCTAATACTATCTGCAAAAGCAACTGATTAATAATACAATTGTAATATATCCTAATTTTAGAGAATAGACTGCTATCTTTAATAAGGGAAATAAGCATTTAAGTCACTAGAAAATATATCCTCCTATTTTGTATTCACTTTGCTTTCCATTTATTGGTCACATGTAAATTTACTTTTTATTAATGCTTCTTGGAAGTCTACTCATTTCTAAATGAACAGATAAAAATAATTTTAACTGCAAGAATGAGGACCCCAAGTGACAGAAAATTAACCATACTCATGCCATTTTATAAAGTAATTTATTAACCTTTTGCCAAGCATTTTCTCTAAAAGTGAAATGCCATGGCCTCTTGTCCCTGGTCTACACAGAAAATATGGTGAATTTGTATACAACTCTCTTAATAAAACTATTAAGTTATTTTCTTATTTAATCTTCCTGTTTACATTATAAAAAGTTAATCTTAAATCAGTACATCAGATGTTTTTTAATGAAGGCTTCTATACTTAAGATACAATACTTCACTTTAAGAACAAAACAAAGAACCATTCAAATTACTGCATAAGTATGTATGTATATACTACAGAATATGTATATGTGTATACATATATATTATGCAGTATGTATAAAATATATGACTATATATTATAAATATATTTATATAATAAATATGCATATAAATGTATATTTATATAACTATATAATGCAGTATACATGTGTATACACATATATATACACATGTGTATACTGCATCATATATATACATAATTTATCCATGTAAAGTTTAATAATAGGTTAATAGGTAGAAATATTAAAGGACTGAGGTCACACAGGTAAAAACCTCTTTTTTTAAAGATTTTATTTATTTTTAGAGAGAGGGGAAGGGAAGGAGAAAGAGAGGGAGAGAATCATCAATATGTGGTTGCCTCTCATGCATCCCCTACTGGGGATGGAACCCACAACCCAGGCATGTGCCCTGGCTGGGAATTGAGCCGGTGACCCTTTGGTTCGCAGGCCCATGCTCAGTCCACTGAGCTACACCAGCCAGGGCAAAACCTCTTAATCTCTTAAAATATGTACCAAACTTCTTCCATAAAGTTTCAATTTTAAACAATAGAAATCAATCCAAAAATACTAATGCCACAGTAATATAGAAGTTCCTAAACATTGTTGGTAGGCTAAAACTGGAATAACACTGTTACTAATGTATACATACATAGATTGTACTGGGTTTAAAAATGTAATACTTTTTAAAATATGACAAATTTATTTTTAATATTCTATTGAAAGGAAATAAAATCAAATATAGAAGGTATTAAAAGTGCTATAAATAAAATTATCCATGTAATGTTATTATAATAGTGAAAAAATTGAAAATGCCCCAATTGTTCAAATATATGTCATGTTTAAGTTGCAAATAGTGGATTAATCAATGAATCATTACATAGCCACATCATAGATGTGATATCAACAAAAATTGGTGAAAAACTGGAAATTGTTTTGTGCCAAAAGTCACAGAAGTGAGAAACAAAGAGCATAACATACTTATTTTGCTTTTTTAACAATATTACTTTTGCTATTGTTCAGTCTCTAATGATAATGATAGGTATGCCAAAGAACATTAATTTACTCTCCGAACTACTCACTGGAGAATTTCAGATTTAGATTTTCTCTAAGTGATAAAATATGCCTTCTATATTTGCTTTTAATAAAATCCATATTTTATATTCAATTTTACAAATATTTTCAATTACTTTTGCCATCATAGTTATGATTCTGAAACATTATCTTTTCAAATTTATTTACTGAAATTGATATCTAGTTAATGAGAAAATGTCACAGTATATATCACATCAGATGTTTTTTCCTTTCTAATTACCAATATATTTGTAGTAGTGGTTCTCAATTGAGGTGGAAACAATTCTGTCTCCTCCATGAGATGTGGTAAAGCCGTTAGTTGTCACAGGTGGAAGTAGGCTACTGGCACTAGCAAGGGAAGGCTGATGAACATCCCACAGTGTTAAGAACAACCACTCCCAGCTGCAACAAAGAATCACCTATCCCAACATCTCAACAGTGCCAAGGTTAAAGAACAATGATTTATAGGATAGTTATTTAACAGTTCCTAGCAAAATCACTTAGAATGTAATTGGCTAATATATGAAGCAAGATAATGCATTTAAAGATGTACAAGTTCACATAATCAACAAGAGAACCAGGGATTTAGGTTAAAGATGACACAGCCAGGTACTCCCTTTGGATTGTGTTGCAGAACTAATCACACACATATACCATTGTTGCACCAGTAACTAAACACATTAAGGCTGGACGATACCCGCCTCCTTCATAGTCGGACCCTGCAGCTAGAATCACCTAATGGTGCTACTAGATATTATTAGTTTATTAGTATTATATCATTCTTGCCTTTAGAAACTGAGTGAAAATATATCCTTTTTTGTCTAAATGTGAGATAGATTCTGCCTGTTCATACCTTCTTTCCCCTCAAAGTTTTTGCTAAAGATCAGGTACCTGTACTCTAGACGTAAGAGTGGCAAGGAAAGCCAGTGTCTGAAAATTCCATCTTCTACTATGAAAGTTGGAGAATGTGCAGTTGTTGACAAAAAAGGGCCAAAATATCTAATACTCACTTTACTCAATATTACCAATTTGAAATGATTTCTTAAAACTGAACTTCACCTCTATTTAAATGACTTCAATTCAAAATACAGTATGTTTATATAGTGATGTCCATTCAACTATAGCTAAATATAAATTTATCATATTTTGCTCTTCAGAATATTTTATAAATTAAAACCCATCTGAGAGTAGTTTTGAAATGTAATCACTGATAAAATACCAATTTTATATATTACAGATCTATATAAAACTTTAATATATACAGTCTAAAACAATGAGATTATCAAGAGTAGTATGTCAAACAAATCTATGCTAAACCGTTAGAAAAATTTTCAAGACTGTATTATACAATACAACATCAGTTTAGTGCTGAGTATATTAATGTATCCTAGTTTCACATTGCTGAAAATTTTAAATACAAGGATGCCTGGATGTCTGTTACTTCAGCTTTCTTGTGACTTCTGATCCTGACTGTGGTGTATTCCAGATGTACTATTTCAGCATCTTGGACACACTTGAACTTGTAACTGGGTGAGCATATGTCTTCTCCCTCATTCCCTAATAAGTTTTGGTATTTATCATGCTGTTTGCAAATTGTATACTTTGGAAATCCAAAAACTATATGGTAACTAAAATAAATAATATAAAAATAACAAAGTAGTTAACAAATAAATATTTTAAATGGCCTCATTATATTAACAGAAACCACTTAAAAGACATAATGTGAAAGATGCCCATTTACAATTACAAGTTTAAAAACTAGTATAATACAAAATAGACAAATATTAAAATATAAATATATCGCATCATTGATCCTCCACTCAAAATGTGAATAATAATGGAAATAATTCCAACTACTTAAGTAGAAAAACAATCAAACATAACATCAGTTCTACTTATATTAGAATATAAATTTATATTACACCTTTTAAACTGATAAACAGATACTACACTTGATCTTAACCAAAAGGCTGAGAAGTGATAAATTTATTATTACAACTTTTAAACATTAATCAGGCTAATTTTAAAAATCCCTGTGAGTAAATGAAAGTTTAATATTAACCAATATTTTTCAAAAATTATTAATAAAGTACTACAAGTCTACTTTTCCAATATATTAAAATACATTTTAAAACTATATTGTAGTACTAACACATAGACTGAAAAATTAATAGGAAAGAATAGAAAGTTTGAATATATACCCAAATAAATATGAGATTTATTATGCATTTGAAGTAGCACCTTAAATAAGATAACTGGCTTATAAATAAATAGTTTGGGAATAATTTCATAACAATCCAAAAAGAGAAGTTGGATTCACCTCTCAAAACTTACACAAAATGAACCCATGTTTCAAAAGTAAAACTGTATAAAAAGACTAAATGTGATAGAATAACTCAAGAAGTTCTTATTATTATTTCTAACATTGGAGTGGAGAAGGTTGTTCTTAACATGTTAAAGAATGCAAATATAATAACATTAAACATTAATAATTTTCACCAAGTATATATTGAAGCAGTTCTCTCTGGCAAGATGGTTATAAGTACTGCAAAAAAGTTCTATCTTATAGAACAAATAACAAAGTAATTATCTTAATATATACAAATTTTTTTAAGTGATAACCAAAAAATCTAACAATCATTGCATGAAATAGGCTAAAATACTTGACAAAAACAACTATAAAGGCTCTTTTAAGACCATGGAGGGATGATAATTCTCACAAGTAATACAAGAAAGGCAAATTATAACATATTGAGATATTATTTTACATTTCAAATGAGAATAGAATTGTAAATAATTTGTAAAAACCTTGTATAGATGAATATTAAAAATGAATTTTCTTTTCTTATTTTTTAAATATCTTTTATTTTTCAGTTGCAGTTGATGTACAATGTTATATTAGTGTCAGGTTTACAACCCCATAATTAGACATTTATTTGACTTATGAAGTTATCACTTCAATAAATTTGGTACCCATCTGACACCATATATAGGTATAATAATATTATTAACTGTATTTCCTGTACTGTATTTTACATCCTCATGATTATTCTGACTACCAATTTGTACTTCTTAATCCCTTCACCTTTTCACCCATCACCCAACAGGCCCTCTTATTGGCAACTGTCAAAATGTTCTCTGTTATCTATGAGTCTCTTTCTGTTCTGCTTGTTTATTTATTTTGTGTTTTAGATTCCACATATAAGTGAAATCACCTGGCATTTATCTTTTTCTGTCTTACCTATTTTACTCAGCACAATACACTCTAGGACCAATCATGTTGTAGCCAATGGCAATATTTCATTCTTTTTCTATTTTTTTATTGTTGCTCAATTACAGTTGTCCCCATTTTTCCCCCATTGCTCTCCCTTGCTCTGTCCACTCGCCCCTCCCATATTTAATACTCCCCCGACCACTGTCCTTGTCTATGGATCCTTTATATGTGTTCCTTGACTTGAACCTTCCTCTTCTTTCCCTCTGTTCACTGACAGTTTCACTGTCACTGTCACTGACCCCACTCTGGTCACTGTCAGTTTGTTCTTTATTTCCATGTCTCTGGTTCTATTTTGCTTGTTTGTTTGTTTTTTATTAGGTTCCACTTATAGGTGAGATCACATGGTATGGCTGAGGCATATTCCATTGTATATATGCACCACTTCATAATCCACTCACCTATTGATGAACAATTAAGTTGCTATCTTAGCTATTGTAAATAATGCTGCAATAAACATATAGTGGTGTACAACTTTTCAATTTAGTGTTTTGGGTTTCTTCAGATAAATACCCAGAAGTGAAATTACGGGGACCTTCTTTGTCTCTTGTTACAGGCTTTGTTTCAAAATCTGTTTTGTCTGGTATAAGTATTGTTACCCCAGCTTTTTTTTCTTTTTGATTTTTATGAAATATTTTCCCATACCTTTACTTTCAGTCTGTGTAAGTTTTTCAATCTGAAGTGAGTCTCTTGTAGAGGGCATAAGTAAGGGCCTTATTTTGTTATTCAGTCACTGTATATCTATTAATTGAATCTTTTGCATTTTCATATATTTCTAGTCAGATAGTAAATTGGCATAATTCCCAGTGGAGGTCAATTTAACACATATCCCTCAAATTATAAATACATTCTCATTCATATATGGACCCATCATATTTACTCCTGAGAGTTTAATCTACAGATGCCCTTGCATGTGTATGGGCTTACTTATTTTCAAAGGTATTCATTGCAACATTACTTGTAATAGCAAAAAACTGAAACAAAATTCAACAATACAAAATTAGTTATAATTTATCCATACAATGTAAAATTTGCAATTAAAATGATTTTTGTATCGAAATAATATGATTTGAAGGTATCATATAAATTATAAAACAAACTATAATATGCAGAAGATTCTACATTTTGTATAAAAATTAAAATATAATGTATGTGCATGTCTTTGTACTGTGTAAAATATTTCTTGGAGCAGAAAACCTTGGGTAGCCATTAGGTACAGATATTGAGTGGCTTAGGTCAGGGAGGGAAACAATTTTAGACTTTCATCATTTTTAAATTTTGTATCAGATGAACATATCACTTATTCAAAGGATATATGTTCTTAAAATATTTTCACTTTAAACCTAGGTCATAGTCAGTTAGTTATTTGCGTGTCTCCCTCCCTTCCTCCTTCTCCACATTCCCCCCTTTCTTTTTGTTTCTCCTGATTTTGGAATAAGTTATTAATTTTATACTGTCTCTCTACTTCTCTTATAATCTTAAGAAAAAATAGTTCTTTTTAATTTGATTACTTATACTTATTTCTGTTCAGCTTTTGTGTAGCTTTAGCACTGTATCCTCTTTAAAAGAAAGAGGAAAATACAGCTGGATTTTTAGCTTATCTTTGATTATACATATGATTTGAGAGTCAAGGGGACTTTGGACTTTATCAAAATGAAGGAAATTACATAAAATATGAAAAAAAGGATTTTATAATTCAGGTTACATATTTTTGATATCTTTCAGATAGTATTTCATTCAAACTTCTTCCAGTACCTAAAACAGTAGTAGAACACAGGTAGAATGTCCTGCTTTCTATCAGAAGCCTAAGAGGAAACAAAAATTGGTACCACTACTACTACTATTACCACTATTATCACTACAACTCATAATGGCAACAGTGTCTGGATGATTATCATAACCCAAACAAAGGGCCTAGATATGGAAAGAATGTATTCAATGAGTTTAGTGCTCCATCATACTCAGGGTCTGAGGCATAGGGCAGCTTTTTCTGTTATCCTGGTGCTTGTAAACACTTAACTCAGGATAGAAAGGTTAATGCATAACAAATCTAATGTAAATTAATTTATTTTAGTTGACTGTTTAGTTTCACTTTGCTTCTTTGAAACTTACCATGTGTAAAAACAGAATCCTATTAATAATACATTATTTGAAGTATATTTATTAAAATATAATAATTAAGATACACAACTGAAGCTAGGACTCAAAAATTTTGAGGAATATTTCATCACAAAAAGTTCATGGTAAATCCTAATACATAAAATTTGTAAAATAAATACTCAGAAATTTACAACAGAGCCAATTTCTAAATAATATATGTATATAATATTTTGTAATGCATGGGTTGCACAGCAAACATAATGAAATGACACACTCATAAATTTTCTGCCTCTGAGATTATAAATGGAATATCATACAGTTCTGTAGCCTCTACTGGTCTAAGTTATTGCAAAACTTAATCTTAATTCTGAAGATGTACTAATGTGTACCCAATGAAATGTGCCTAAGAAGTCTTCACCTTTATTTTGGTAGTTAATTTCCACTCAGTGATTTTCTCAGAACAGCTTGCCTTAGGTTACAGCAATTTAATGGAATAGTTGGCCATTTTTACCATCTACTTGAACTTACAAATGAGAGAATTTAAACATCACACATGGGATTTTGCTCCAGTTGCCCTCAGAATAAGTCTATATTAACAGTTATTATAGTGATTACTGTGTTAAATTGAAAGTAGGCAAATCTACTGAAGTAATTAACAGTCTAAACTTGGAGGATGAGATGGTAGTTGAAGACAGTTTCCCCAGTCTGAAATATGACTATACCACTCACATGCACACAGTGAATTACAATAACATTGAAATCAATTATTAAATTTCTATATTTCTACATTTAAACAGTCACAAATGTTATTAGTTGTCAACCATCTTTGTCATTGGAGCTTCTAAGCGGTAGAGAGTTCTGCCTGCAATGCCAGTTGTCTGCACTGATCAGCTCCTCTCCTTATGGGCAGCCTTCCAATTTTGTATTTTCACCTTGGCTTTCTGTAAACCACTTTTCAGGACTGCAACATTTTACTGTTCTTTTTGACCTGTCATGCTTTATTTTTCCTCCAGTACTTACCACTACATTGCATACCCTTTAATTTCCTTTGTTTCTTTGAAATTTTTTTATTTTATTTATTTAATTTTAGAGAGAGGGGAAAGGAGGGGGAGAGGGATAAAAACATCACTATGTGAGAAATACATTGATTGGTTGCTTCTCACATGCCCCCAACTGGGGACCTGGTCCACAACCCACACATGTGCCCTGATGGGAATCAAATCAGTGACCTTGTTTTTGATGCTTTTGTGTAAGCTTTGTACTATACCATATGCTATGCTTTTTAAAACTAATAATACTATAATAGTAATAATGTAAAGTATATCTTATGATGGCATTATACTAATTATTATGCATGAATTACTTTGTACTATGAGGCATTATTTTATATTATTGTTCATATGTTCATTAATAGTGCATATATATTTTTTATTTTTACATATTTAATGTATATCCTTGCAATCTGCTAAATTCTCATTAGTTCCATTAAGTTATTTGCACGTTATTTTAAACTCAATATAAAAAAGGTATAAAGAAAGAAATAAGAAACAAAATAGGACACATAGAATAATTCAGATATATTTCTCTTCTATTTTTATGCTGGTTACTCAGAGCTACATATTTTTTAAAAATATAATATATATGGTTTACAGTATCTCATATAGTCATGTGTGATTGGCTAGTGTTTTTTATAAATTGCATTTTCAATTCCTATATATATTATGTAATGTGCAATTTATCTTTTCTTAAATGCTTGGTTTAAATTTTTTACAGGTAATATTAAAGGGATCAAATATCTTTCTGTCATATGTACATTTCAAATATTTTACTTAATATTGTAGCTTGCTTTTTAACTCATATTTTATTATTTCCATTCAAAATGTTACATATGTAATCAAATTTATCAAGAATTTTCTTCATGCTTTCTGGTTATATATCTAGGTTAGAAATGATTTCTCATTCTCTGGACATGTATTAATTCTTTGTGAAATTTTATGGCTTTTTTGTTCAAATATTTAATCCATATAGAATTTATTTTCATATAAATATAAGTGAAGACATACATTTACATATATAGAGGTGGCCAAAAATAAGTTTACAGCTTTGAGTATGTGAAACACAGAGTTTGTTCTGTACAATTATTCATTAATTATTGAATAGTTTTCTGTCTGAACAACTGTAAACCTCCTTTTTTCTACTTTTTTCCACTGTATATTTTTGGGAATTTTGCTAGTAAGTTGCCCAATTGATCTCAACAGCACAAACTATACTCTGTAAGCCACCTTTTACTTACTCACTATCTTTATCATAAACTGAAGTTTTGCATGTATATTTTTTAGAATTTTATGCATTTGATTTATGTTTAATATTATATCCTATCCAAAATTCAATAATTTTAAGTTTCATAGATTCATAGCATTTTGTTTCACTATCTGGTAGTGCTAGCCAAATATGTTTATTTTTCATTTATTTTACAAGTTTTCAAGGCAAATTTGTTGTTATTTTAATTGGGACAATGTTTAAATTATTGCATAGTACCTATTCACGTCTTTGTCAGGTGTTATTATTCCAAGAGTCAGACTCCCATCCATCTGCCCAGCACAGCAGACCCAAGTTTACAACTTGGATCGCAGCTGTCTGTTCCAGTTACTGCCCAGTCCAATGAGAAAAAGCCTGCAATCTTTATGGTATCTATATATTTTTTAATTTTTTAACTATAATTGTTCTTTTTATTTTAAATACTTTATTTTTAAGAACAGTGTTAATTTCAAAGCAACATTGAAACAAAGGTTCAGATATATGCCATATACCCTCTAACACATGCATAGCCTCCTTCATTATTTATTGCTGTTTTGAGAGTAGGATTTCAAAAGTAGTACACTCTGTACATTCACAGTATGCCTTGACTACTGCTTGGTAATGTATTTAAAACTACTTTCAAACTTTCGCTGTGAGAAATCTGAATTCAATCCAAGGTCAGTTCACCGAAGGATCAATACCTAGAAAATAAATAATATGAAAATCATTTAAATGGTTATGATAAGCTTACCTCTGAATGATTTCTAAATTCTAAAAAGTATCACACTGTCAGCTGATTTCTCGAAAGAGACCTTACAAGCAAGAAGGGGATGGAAGGAAGTATTCCAAGACATGAAAGACAAGGACCTACAGCCCAGATTGCTCTATCCAGCAAAGCTTTCATTTAGAATGGAAGGGCAGATCAAGTGCTTCTCAGATAAGGTCAAGTTCAAGGGTTCATCATCACCAAGCCCTTACTGTATGAAATGTTAAAGGGACTTACCTAAGAAAAAG
>CM052538.1:111381001-111411101 GCA_028533065.1 Trachops cirrhosus
CACATGGACTGAAGTAAAGGGGGGGAATGTGGGTGAGAGAGGGTGTTCAGGGTGGAGGGGAATGAAGGGGGGATAATAGGACAACTGTAATAGCATAATCAATAAAATATATTTAAAAAAATAAAAAAATAAAAATAAAAGCATTTGAATTTACCCATACTATCCCAGGACTGAACAAATATGCTCTCACTTCATAAGGTTTTTACTATTTTTATGTGTAAATACTTGTTGTCTATAATTATCTCCCTCTTAAATTATCAATTATTTCCCTCAAATTATCATTAAATTATCATTTAAAATATTCTAAATAATTGACAAAAATATATATACTTTCTTAAAAAGAGTGAAAATGAATAGCTATATTTCCAAGCATGAATATACCTACAATAGAGAAAGCTGTAATTCTATGCTGTTCTTAAATATCTCCTGGACTAGATATTTCAAAATCTTCCCTCACTACTCCCTTGTTGGTCTGAGGACTTAAGCACTTAGATTTTGGGAACTGGTGAGTGTGAAAAATAACTGAATATACACCACACCTGAACTTTAAAATGACATTGTTGTTTCCTTAGTAAAGCTATGTCTTACAGGTAAGGGCATTAGTTGTTGGAATAGTGTCAGAGATGATCTGATCATGAGGCAGGGGTGAGTGGCAATAATGTAAAGAAAATACTGTCTCAGTTAGGAGCAATTGAAAAAGAACTCATGCTTGCTAGTGTCAAAGCCAATACCACTTAGGTTCCTGCTTCAACAGAAGTGGAAGAAAGAGTATTAACATTTTAAATGAAATACTAAGGAAGTGATTTTGGATTAGATAAATTATGTTAAGCATCCTGTGAACAAACAGGACAAACAGAAGGAAACAATTGTTTAAATAAGACTACTGTTAAAGATTAATTATGCAATCTTCCAATTAACCTAAAAAGCAAATAAATTGAAATGTGTTTATATCCATCTACAAACTATTCAACAAAAGTTAAATGTCATTGGAAATAATTAGCAATTTGCTTATTAGGTAAAGTTTACATTAGAAATAAGTAAGAATGCCAAAGCAGTTACATAAATAAATATATACTCATGTATTTATGTATATTTGTGTAGATTAGAAGTAAAAACAATGCACAATATATGTTATATATACATATACGTATATATGCCATATATTTTAATGATGAGTAAGGATAAATTTGAAGAATAGAAAATAATTGGAAAGAGTGTAAAGTTTAAAATTTACCAAAGGATGTAAACCCATTAAAAAAGTTTAACCAAAAACTATGAGAAGAAAGTATGGAGAACACGAAGGGAATAGTACAAAAAGAAAGTAGTGTCAAGAGTGAGAGGTGATTTTTTTCTTTTCTAGCTCTGTCTTTTTCATAAATTGTCACATACACTCAAAATGTATTGACATATAGGTATGCATTTAAACATAAAAAGAAATTATAGCATCATTGTATTAGCCACAAATCATTCCACATAACAAAACATTATTTCAGATATAGTATTACCAAACAGCTCAGAATATAAAGTAATGATGTCTAAATATTTTGAGGATAAATATGCTGTTTATTTTGTTCTCTTCCAGAGTCAGTGTGCCTTGTCCTATCCTCTGCCAGGTTACCTGACCTGTATGGATCACATCCAAGACTTTGCATGCCCCTTGACTTCCTGTTGGGTTTAATTAATGAGCAATCATGGCAGAGAACTGAAGTTTGAGAAGAAGAAGGTGTAGGTATAGAACTCCCTGTTTTTCACACCATGAACCTGCCTTGTGCTTGCTACACCCCTTACAGAAAGGGAAGGAAGGGTGAGGTTTAAATGCTGTCACTTGCCACTCACAGAAAAATGAGTTGATCTCATAGACAGACAACAGTATAGTGATTACCAGAGGGAAAGGGGGTTGGGGAGAGAGATGGTCAAAAGGGGAATAGACGGTGATGGAAGGAGACTTGCTTTGGGGTGGTGAACACACAATGCAATATACAGATGATGTATTATAGAAGTACCCTGAAACCTCTATAATTTTATTAACCAATGTCACCCAATAAATTCAATTAAAAATAAATAAAAGAAATTTATTTCTTTAAGAAATAAAAGAAAGGCATTGCTCTCCCAAAGTGACCTATTCTACACAATTCTCTTTTCTTTTAAAACTCCAAGCCAGTTCCTCATAGCCATCCTTTGTACCTATTGACACAATGATGCATATGTAAGATAGCACATTAACTGAACTGCATCAGCAATCCACAGGAAACAGTGATCTAAAAAAGCCTTGGGTTGCCTATAAACTTCAAAAGTAACAGCATTCTAGTTTTATATCTGCTTACAGCAATCCTTTTCCTTGAAGAACTAATTACCATCTTTATCTCCATCAGGAGGGAGTACCTAGCACACATGTTTTCATAGATGATAACAATTCTCCCTTTATCCTAATTGAATCAAATTCATCCTCCATACATTTGCTTTCCTGAGTCAGACATAGACTGCTAATATGCTTGGATTTTGTGCTAATTCTTCAATGTTCCAAGTATATTTTATTACAAACTTCCAAGTAAACTTTTATTATAAACTAATACATTAGAAAATGTATTTATGTCACAAAATTACCATTACATATGATAAGATGCATTTCAGATAAAGTGAATGTTTAAGGTAAATAGAAATATACAAGTAAAATGCATCTGATGATTTGGAATATTGCAAATTAAAACGAAATGAGGTAGAGTCAAACCCTAAAAGCCCCAAGTGCCAGATATCAAACATTTCCTTCCAGCACTTGGTATTTTTATTTTGTGGCTATACACAGGCCATGCTATATTTTTTGCCAGTAGGAGGGATCTAGCCAAAGGAATAGGAATTAATGTGAAAGTACATCCTCATTAGGACCAGGACTAGATAGAGATTTCTATCCAATTTTACATCCAATCACTTGATTTCTTTTTTGAAAAATGTATTAAAGAATATTTGGCCAAATACACTGTATCTGTCAACCAATAAATGTTTTCATAGTCAAAATATTTATGAAATTCAGTATCTATTTAATTCCCACTTAAACCTTTACATAAAATATAGAATACGATGTGGTGAATTCTCAGACTGAGATATTTGGCATGATAAAAATATTCTAGATTAGGCAGAGAAAATGCAATATTACTATTTAAAAACAATAACAATAACTCAGGCATTGAACTGAGCTTTTCACCTGCATCTCCTATCTTATTAACATATATAATGAATCAAATGTATCAATTTTACTGACATAGATCTTTAATTCTAAAATAATGCTCTAGTCTAATTATGCTTCTCCACATAAATATCATCTAGCCTTGAATTTTTAGTTTCTAGTACATGTATTTTTGAAAGACATAAATATTGGAGGATCACAATTACTTAAGACTATTAAATAAATCTCCAAAGGCTACACATGAGGACACAATTTTTTACAACAAATCCAGATATTTTTGAGAAAATATTAACATTTTGCAATTAATTATACAACTGTTACCTTAGTTTTAGCTATGTTCATAACCTAAATTATACAAAATTGGTTTCTCATTTTCAGGAAAATTCTAGAGACACATTTTAAATTTATGATAACTATACACAGAAGACAAGATTGATGCCTACTACTTACTTTTAAATAACTAATTCTAACATTAACTTGGATGCAGATTCTCCACCATTTAAATACAAAATGTCCTTCTGAGTAAAACTATAAAGTTGACTGAGAATATTTCAAGAAAAAAAATAGGTCAGCATTTGGATGCTCTTCTTAGAAGGTGAGGGCAGCATCATCAGGCACACTAGCTAACTGAGTGGGGGGGTTGGTGAGAATGTCCCTGGAAGTGGAATTAGATGAACTGCAGTGTGAAGTGAGAAAGAGGATATTGACAGTAAGGTCCATGTGCACTCTAGTGTAGGAGGGATCCCCTAGTCAACATCTTTGCCATAGCCTAAGGTACAAAGGCCAAAGCTTGCAAAGAAATAAAGACATCATGAATGAGCCAGGAAACTGTAATTCAATTGGATAAAATTAATGACATCAAAATCTATTTTGTCAATGATATCATTGATATATGATGTATTGATAGCATGTTACAGTTGTGGGTTGATTATTGTAGACTCACCAAAGAACTGACTACACACTATATTTAGTTTGCAATCTATTCTTAACAAGGCCTGTTGTCACTTGCCCTCTGCCCCATTACCTTCTGCCATTGCCTCCCTAGCTTACTACATGCCATGTCTGCTGCATTTGTTTCTGTTCTGTCAGTATGCCCTATTCCTTCTTTCAACTCTGGGTTTTCTCTAAACCCTGCCTAGAAACTTGGGTTCTCAGATCCTCATATTGTTAGTTTCTTCTTGTTACTCAGATTTTAGCTCAAAATTCATGCCCCTTAGACATGCTTTCCTAATCATCATACTTAAGTCCTCAAACTACCCAGTTCCAAAGACCAATTGTTATATATTGTCAATAGTACTTACCACTCTCCAAAACTATCTTTTCTTTTATTAATATACCTGTTTTTTTTGTTTGTTCTTCAAGAATGTAAGCTCTATGAAAGGGGGCCAGGAATTCCAGTCATGCTAACAACTCTATTTCAGCATCCTAAAAATGCCTGGCAAAAAGTACACATTTGATGCAGACATCGGCCCACCGTGTCTGTGTCATTATGGATGAAATGAGACATTCACATGAACTACTGAGTCCAGTGGAGGAAAAGGGACATCATGGCTTTTCTCTCAAGGGGAACAAAAGCCACAGTCTCTGCCATGACAGGCCTTTATTTCTATCTCTCAGCACATTACATGATGGTTCTCATTTACTATGCACAGGTTTGCTTTAAGTGGTTACCTTTTACAGAAAATGAAGGAGACAATGCTGCTAATCACGTCACAGAAGAAGGATATTTGCAAATGAAAAGGCAAAAGTGGCTGAACCAGTTACACTCATCCTTAGAAGGTTTAGCATGGATTTTAGGAAGTTGCTTTGCAGTAAATGTTCTCAATTCAGGGTGAGAGAGTTTTAGCAAAAGGCAAGACTCATAGTGGCCTAGGCACATTGCAGACCTGATTCCCCACAGGAGAATCTATCCGTGGGCGTGGGTCCTATGCATCTCCGAGTGGGAGCTGGGCCCAAGCCATGCTGAATGGTTTACTACAGACATTTATTAAATATACTCACATTAGTCTATCTTTAAAAATTAATACTCAGTCATAAAAAAAGATAAAATACTATTATTTGTGACAACATGGATGAATCTTAAAAATATCATGCTAAGCAAAATAAGTCAGGCAGAAAAGGAACCATTTCATTCATTCATATGTGACATATAAAACTGAAAGCAACAAATGAACACACAAGAAAAAGAACAAGCAAAAACTCACAGACATAGGCAACAGTGCAGTGGTTACTAATGGGAAGGGGGTGAAGTGGTAGTAAAGGGTAAAGAGAATCAAATATATAGTGATAGAAGGAGATTTGACTTTCAGTGGTGGGTACACAGTGCAATATACACATGATGTATCATAGAATTGTATAGTTGAAACCTATATAATTTTATTAACCAATGTTGCCTCAATAAATTTAATAAAAATAAAATTAACTTAATTATTCTGTAGAATCAAGCAACCCCAAATCTCAGTGAATTACGCACAAGGTTATACCTTGCTTGAGTTTTATGTTTGTTGTGCGTCAGTTGCCAACATGTACCAAGAGTCATTATTCTGGGACCCAGAGTGGAGGAGGACCCCTCAGCTGGATGATTACCTTTTGTTGCAGAGGAAAGAAGACAATGACAAAAGAGGGCAATGACATTTAAAAATGTATCATCTCTGTTCACATTCTGTTGTCTTAGCAAGTCACTTGGCTAAGGGTGATTTTAATGGGAGGTTTGGCAATTCACACGGCAATGGTCAGGTTTGTAAATATAATCTTGGCAGCATGTTATAGGTGTAGGTTAATTAATGTGTTCTGTATTGAAATAAATTACACAAACTTTTTAGTGCTTACTGAGAGGAAAAACAGATAATTAAGAACAATAACTCAATCCAGCATAGTATTAAAATTGATAGAGACTAGATATAATAAAAACCACAGAGAACATTACTTTCTGAGTGAAGAAAAGTGAAGTCTTAGGTAAAAATACATCTATGACTTAATCTCAAGCACAATTAACATGCAGACTAACCTAACATTAAAAACTCCTTCTAAATATTATATGTAATTTATGAAACTAAGATATCCATTCTAAAATAACAACATTATTTCATATATTCCTTTGAAATAAAAATAAAAATCTGCCCTGCCAGGCGTGATTCAGTGGATTAAGTGCTGGCCTACAAACCAAAGGGTCACTGGTTCGATTCCCAGTCTGGGCACATGCTTGGGTTGCAGGCCAGGTCCCCAGTTGGGAACATGTGAGAGGAAACCACACATTGATGTTTCTCTCCCTCTCTTTCTCCTTTCTTTACCTTCTTTCTAAAAATAAATAAATGAAATCTTAAAAAAAGAAGAAATCCACTTAAATAGACACAATTTAAGAAGAATTTAGCCGATAATAAAAATGAGACTGGCACACAGACATAAAAATCAATAAAAGATGGTACTAAATATGTAGGTATTAACTACCTAACTTATGATATTTTTCCACAAGCTAAGTATATATTTATTTTTAAACTAATAAAGATAATATTAGCTATGTGAATTAACATGTCACATAAATTTATGGGAGCATAATTATCTTGCTTAAGTTAATTTTCTTAAAAAATATTGCCTATTAATTTTGATCTATAAATGATTGTTACTATATCTAGGAAAATATTATCTACATGTCAATTGGACAGCTCTTAATACTTCCATTTGAGAAGAACACCTGGTGGCCAGTTAGAAAATTTGGTTCTTATCATTGTCAATAACAAGCAATACTTTATTGAAAATGAACTCACATGACTCCACTTTACAAGGAACCCAACTAAAAAATGGACAAAGGACTTGAACAGACACTTCTCCAAGGAGGACATACAGAGGATCCAGAGACACATGAAAAGGTTCTCAATATCGATAGCTATCAGAGAGATGCAATTAAAACCACAATGAGATATCACTTCACACTGGTCAGAATGGCCATCATAAACAAAGCAACAAACAACAAGTGTTGGAGAGGTTGTGGAGAAAAGGGGACACTAGTGCACTGTTGGTGGGAGTGCAGACTGGTACGACCACTATGGAAAACAGTATGGGATTTTCTCAGAAAACTAAAATGTATGTGCCTTTTGACCCTGCAATTCCACTGCTAGGATTATATCCTAAGAAACCTGAAACACCAGTCCAAAAGAACCTATGCACCCCAATGTTTATAGCAGCACAATTGACAATAGCCAAGTGTTGGAAGCAACCTAGGTGCCCATCAGTAAATGAATGGATCAAAAAACTATGGTACATTTACACAATGCAATTCTATGCAGCAGAAAGAAAGAAGGAGCTCTTACCCTTTGCAACAGCATGGATAGAACTGGAGAGCATTGTGCTAAACAAAATAAGCCAGGCAGTGAAAGGCAAATACCATATGATCTCACCTTTAACAGGACCTAATCAACAAAACAAACAAACAAACAAAATATAACCAAAGACACCAAAATTGAGAGCAGGCTGACAGTGACCAGAAGGGAGAGAGGAGGGAATTTCAGAGGAAAAGGGGAAGGATTTTCAGGAACAAGTATAAAGGACACATGGACAAAAACAAGGTGGGGCAGAAATGGGAGGGAGGTGGGGAGGGCTGGGGTGTGGGCTGGGATGGGAGTAAAAGGCAGAAAACTGTACTTGAACAATTAAAATAAAAAGAATTTTACAAAAAGAAAGAAAGAAAATGAAGGTTGACCTCAATGTATCTGTCTTAGTTTCACATTCTACAGTAAGATTTTCTTAAAGCAGTGATTTTCAAGCTTTGACTCAGTGAGTCTTAAGATTTGTTTTATGGTATTCAGGGACCATTATGGGATGGGGATGTGGTAGAAGTAGAGGTAGAAAATCTTTTTACCTTTTTCCTAAATAGGTAAGTTTATATTTTAATCTATTGTATATAATGGAGTCTCAAGTAACATTTCACATAAAAATAAAAATAAAAATAAAAATAAAAATAAAAATAAAAAAAGAGGACTTGCTGACAAAAATTTGATGACTAGACAATTTCTTCTTCTTTTATTTATTTATTTATTTCTCTCTCTATTTTTTTATTGTTCAAGTACACGTCTCTTCATTTTCTCCCCACCACTCCTACCCACCCCAGCCATCCCCACCTCCCACCCTCGATCCTACCCTCCTTTGGCTTTGTCCATGTGTCCTTTATATATGTTCCTTGATGACCCTTCCCCCTTTTCCCCCATTATCCCCTCCTAGTTCTCTTCTGGTTACTGTCAGTTTGTTCTTTATTTCTCTGTCTCTGGTTCTGTTTTGCTCCTTTGCTTGTTTTGTTGATTAGGTTCCACTTATAGGTAAGATCATATGGTATTTGTCTTTTACTGCCTGGCTTATTTTGCTTAGCACAATGCTCTCCAGTTCCATCCATGCTGTCTCAAAGGGCAGGAGCACCTTCTTTCTTTCTGCTGTGTGGTATTTCATCATGTAAATATACCATAGCTTTTTGATCCACTCATTTACTGATGGGCACTTAGATTGCTTGAAACACTTGGTACCGTAAATTGAGCTGCTATGAATGACAATTTCTAATAAAATATTCATATATAAATTAAATACATAAATCACATATATGAGTTTTATGATTACTTGGTATGTCAATCTTAGGGACTGAGGTAGACTGGAAGGTTAGAGCCTGTCAGAAATATAAAGCTGTATGCACTCAAGTTTGCTGTTGGTGGTATCAGAGACTGTAGTCCCACTAGAGCAAAGCCTTGAAGGAGGCCTGTAAGTCTCTACCAGAACACAGGGAATGCTGAGGCAGGTCTGATGCAATACTAGCACTGAGGGTTGCCTTGCTGGATCAGGCCTAAAGAATACTTAACTCAGTACCCCTTGAGGCTTGCTTTGCTTAGCCCTGTTGCCCTGAATCTGTTATCTAAATTCAAAGCAGAAGGAGTGAACTCCTAATCTCATGAACCATGCCTTAATGACCCTCTGGCTTCATCATATCTAACAGACCCTGACCTGAGGCAGATCTCTGTGTTTCCTCAATTGTTATCTATAGATAATATCTGTTTTCTGTAAAAATGACCTTTAGACATTGATTGATGAGCATTGCATACTGTATACCCCTACGCATACAGATCCCAATAAAAGCCACTTCAGAGAAGGGCTTAGGACATTTTCCACTAGAAGGAATCACCACCCCTTTTCCCATTGGAACAACAGATTGTGTCTGAGGCAACTTACTTTTTATCTTTGGTGGCTGGGAGAGCTCCGAGGGACAGGGCATCCCACAGTTTGCTTCACAGTATAGTTAAAAATGTAGCCCTGGCTGGAGTGGCTCAGTGAATTGAATGTGGGCCTGTGAACCAAAAGATTACTGGTTCGATTCCAGTCATGGCAAATGCCTGGGTTGCTGCCCAGGCCAGGTCCCCAGTGGGAGGTGTGTGAGAGGCAACCACACATTGATGTTTCTTGCCCTCCCTCCCTTCCCCTCTGTCTAAAAATAAATAAATAAACTATTTTAAAAAAATGTATATAAGATATATAATATGCCACAAGCAATAATTCCAGTGGGCCTGGAATTGTTCTGAACCATTTTATTTAAATAAGAAATGTATCTGTGTGCAACTAACCCCTAGTCAAGGCATAAACATATTGATTAATAGTGTTACCTTACAGCCATTGATATAAAGATCAGTCTAAAGGTATCAGCATAGTTTATTGACATCAGAGATTAATGATTTGCATGTGCTGTCTGTGAGACCCACAAGAGGGTTCTGCCATTAGAGTGAGTTATATAGTAAAATTAAGCCTCTGTAACCTGCAGGATGTAAGTCTGGGTCTGTACTCTATGGTGGGTTATCTGATTCCATGGTATTTCATGCACAAGATAGCGATTTCTGACCCAATAGAGCACATCATGGTGCCCTGCAGAGGAAGGATGTTTGGAGATTGCATACACGTTCTTTGAATCTTGTCTGTGAGGCAGCCTTTGAATATTATTAGTATTATTATTTCTTTAATGCTTTGCTATATGGAATTATTTTTGTGCAATAAACCTCAGATATTTTTTATTTGTCATTTTGGTTCTGTGACTCAAGTTCTGTAGCAAACAAACCCAAAAGGCCACCATCATGTGTATGTGTGTGTGTGTCAGTGCAGGGCCACCCATGCCCCTACTTTTGCTGTTCCCTAACGCGTCTTCTACTCCTTTCACCACCTACATATCATCTGACAACCTATTAGATGATCATAGGAAATTAACAGATACTGATGAGATAACATACCTAGAATCCTGAGACAGGATGAAAATATGAATGGAATCCTCAAAGTAAACAGAGCTTACCTTCTAGGGACGTGAGAGTCCAGAGGCAGCAGATCGCAAGCTACAGTTTTGGAGCCACAAACTGGAGTTTGATGTTGGTTCTGCATTTATTCTCTTACTAATTATAACCAAATAGCTCAAACTCTTCCAGGATGATATGTAAAAGGAAAAAATAATGTCCAGCATGTTATTATTATGTTGTGTATTAGAAAACAATGATATCTGTATCCATATGTATCTATCTATGTCTTTAGAGATATATATGTAAATGAATATCCATGCAAATATACCTATCTGTTTAAATACAAGGTTTGGCAAAAGTAGGTTTATAGTTAATAAATAATATGTGAGAATAAGCTGCATTTTATGTACTTACAATAGTAAATCTACCTTTGTCCCACCCTTTACATATATATCTATCAAAATATCTTTATAAGTATTTTATATATATCCCAATTAAAATTACTTGCATCTGGTTTGTGCTCAATGATCCTAATAATAACATGGTCTTTATTATTGAAATGTTTAAACTACTTTGGTATTCCTAGAACTATCATTTTACTAATGAAAAATTTTTGATAAATTTGGTCAAACTTGATGAGATTGTTCTTTTTCATAAAAGTTTATACAGTGGCAAAGAAAAACAAGTATACTTAACTGAAAAACAAGACAATTAGAAATTTAAAAAGGCAAATATAAAAAAGTAGGGATGAAAAAATAATATAGGTTAATTTTATATTATGCAATGGTATAATATGTAAATGTATGGTAATATCTAATTTTTCAAATAAACTTTAAATTAAAAAATTATGTATGATCACCTCAGCAAGGAAACAAAATTAAGTATTAATGCAACTGTCAGGGGTGGGGAAGAATGGGTTGGATGAAGGGGGTGGAAGGATTGAGCAAAAAGGAAAGAGTCCCTGGGCGGGGACAATAATGTGGTAATTGCCCAGGGAGTAAGGGTGCATTGGGAATGGAGGAGGGTAAGGAGGGGATAAATAGAGATGAATGGAGACTTGATTTGTGTTGGTGAACACACAGTACAGTGCACAGATGATGTGTTGTGGAATTGTGTACCCGAAACCTGTATAAGTTTGTTAACTAGTGTCACCCCAATACATTCAATAAAAAATAAAAATATGAGATATAAATGAAGAATAAAGTATTACCACTGATATGCTGACCTTGCTGTCTCTTCTAGCTACCATTCTATTCATCTTATTCCTTTCACTGTCATTTCTGGGAAGACCAGCATAAACCTTGTTTGCTCACCACAGGTACTCCTTAACTCTCCTAATTTGGTTTCTTTCCTATACCTTATTACATCTAGAAGACCACAAATTACCTTATAAGCAAGACCTTTAATTATCTTTACTTTTATCACACTTGAATTCTCTAGGATGTCCCTATTGTGTATCTTCTTTAAGAATTTTCATTAAAAAGAACACTAAAAAATCCCACTATGACAACATTAATGGACATTTTGGAAGAAAATTATCACTTATACCTTCAAACTCTGGATAATTGTTTTCATTTTTTCATGTTCCATACTTTTTCAGTTTGTAATATACATAATATGTAATATATATATCCATATATATTATGTGCAATCATAATGTACACATATTTTTAAGTTCTACAAAACCATCTTATTGTAAATACTCTTTTTGTGTTACAGTCTTTCATAATTTTTAAAAAGTGTTAATGAATCCTAGATTGAATTTGAAAGCATAGGACATAAATTATTTCTTCAATAAGTATATGTGTGTTCCCTGTCCATTAAACAAACTTGCTAAAACTGAGTTCATAATATGGAAAATGTCATGATAAGGAGAGTAGTGGTATGGAAGTATAAATTTGAGCTGTACCTTGCAGTGGGGTTCATAGCAGAGTAGGGACAATATTTATGTGCATTGATAAATAAATGCATGACAAATAATTGCTAGTTTTTAACACTAGGTATAAAATGCTTCAGGTGTTTAACATAGAAGAAATTACTTTAGGTCTGGGCATCCTGGAAAGTAACACTCAGAAAATTATATCTGAGCCTTGAAAATTTAGGAAACTTTGAGCTTACACAGATGTAGGGAGATGATATTATTAATATATTTGGAGTAAACAATGCAATAAAAGTATGGGCATAGGAAAAATGGAGGTTGGTATTTTTTTCTTGCAAATACTTTGTGCTGTTTGAAGAACTTTTAAAATCTACTCTTCTTTGCAGTGTATAACATCTTGTCCTAGCATTTTCTGTTTTTGTATGATAAAAATTGTATTTCCCCCTCTCTTTTTGTTATTGTTCAAGTACAGTTGTCTCCATTTTCCCCCACCACTTCCCCCACCGACCCATCTCCATCTACTACCATCAATCCTATCCCCATTTGGCTCAGCCCATGTGTTCTTTATACATGATCCTTGACAACACTTCTCCCCTTTCCCCCTGTTATCCCCTCCTACCTCTCCTGTGGTTACTGTCAGTTTGTTCTTTATTTCAATGTCTCTGGTTATATTGTGCTTGCTTGTTTGTTTTGTTGATCAGATTCCACTTATAGGTGAGATCATATGGCATTTGTTTTTCATCTTCTGACTTCTTTCACTTAGCATAATGCTCTCCAGTTCCATACGTGCTGTCACAAATCGTGGGAGCTCCTTCTTTCTTTCTGCTGTGTAGTATTCCGTTGTGTAAATGTACTACCATTTTTGATCCACTCACTTACTGATGAGCACTTAGGCTATTTACAGTACTTGACTATTGTATGTAAAGTGTGCCGCTGTGAACATTGGGGTGCGTAGGTTCTTTTGAATTGGTTTTTCAGGATTCTTAGGGTAGAATCCCAGCACTGGGTCAAAAGGCAGTTCCATTTTTAGTTTTCTGAGGGAATTCCATGTGATTTTCCATGGTGGCTGCACCAGTCTGCATTCCCACCAACAGTGCACTAGGGTTCCCTTTTATCCACAATGTTGTCAGCACTTGTTTTTTGTTGATTTGGTTATGATGGCCATTCTCACCATTGTGAAGTGGTATCTCATTGTGGTTTTAATTTGCATCTCTCGGTGGCTAGTGATGCTGAGCATCCTTTCATATGTCTCTGGTCCCTCTGTATGTCCTCCTTGGAGAAGTGTCTGTTCAGGTCCTTTGCCCATTTTTTAATTGGGCTGTTTGTCTTCCTGGAGTTCTTTGTATATTTTGGACATCAAACCTTTGTCTGAGGTATTATTTGCAGAGATATTTTCCCCTATGGTTGGATCCCTTTTCATTCTGCTGTTGTTTTTTTTAGCTGTGCAAAATCTTTTTTCTCTGAGTCTTTCAAGTCATCAATAACTTATTCCTGAGTTACTTTCACAGGACTGATATTCTCAGACCAGATGAGAGATAATATACAAGAATGAAAATGCATTCACCAAGTGGGAATGAGCAGTTATTCTCTCTGATCTGACATTAAGAATAAACTGGATTTTATCATTTATTTTTATCATAGCAAAATTTTATTAATAAAAAACACAATATTAACCTATTTTATAGATATGTGTGGAGAAGTTATGATGTATTTTAAATAACTGTGATTGTTTTGTTAATTGTAGAATATTACATAAAACAATAATATAAATTGGAGAGAAAATGAACATTTGTTAAATTTTTACATGACTAAAATGTAATTTTTCATGTTGGATGGATGTAAAATAAATTAAAATCAAATGTTAGAGTAACATGAGTCAGAGTGCTATAACAGATAAATGGACATGGTAAATAACCTTTGAATAAATCTGTTGCCCTTGGATTGATGCATGATACAAAAGTTATTCATATTCTGTGAAAAGTAAAAAACAGTATTTGTATATCAAAAAATGAATAGATTCTTTTGTAGTGGGGAAAATACTGGACTAAAGTATTTGCACCACTATCCTTTCTCTGACCAGTCAAAAACACAAGCAATCCAAACATCAGTCCTGGCTGGGTTGTTCAGTTGGTTAGAGTGTCCTCTCCATACTCCAAGTTTTTTAGTTCAATACCCGATCAAGGTACATAGAAGAATCAGCTGAATCAGCCAATGAATACATAAATAAAAGAAAAAACAAATTGTTGTTCCTCTCTCTCTCTCTCTCACCAATAAATAAATAAATAAAGCACACAATCAAACAAAACCAGAACCAAAATAAAGTGAAGCCTATCAATTTATAAATAAATATGAACTGAATTTTGTGGTATTCTAAACACCGCTAAGTCATTATCACTGAAGTAAACATTTACATATGTTTTGAAATAGAAATGATGGTGCATTAAGATATAATTTTAATGGAACTGCACCATTCAACTAGAATTTTAGTACATTTTGAAATTGAAATAAATTCTTTCTGTTGAGACATTGCTCAGGATGTTGGGAGAAGTCTGGTAGTTTTTGAAAATGTATAATGAACAAAGTGTCAGTCCAAACTTGCAAATTCACAATTTATTTGTTTTATTGCCATTTTACATGGGACTTCTCCATTCAGACTCCAGAGAAAGTCTGGTGCTCTGCAGATGATTGTTATCTAATTTCCGCGGCGAGTACTGTTGGGATGGTGGTGTTTTGTAGGTCAAATATCGCTTCTGTGCAGTGGATATTTATAGTGTTCTACTTTCCTGGAGAAATGCTGACAGCGCAATAGTGTTAACTTGTGAGCTCACATAAGAGATTGGGTTTATACCGGTAGTGTCAGCTTTTACATTTCACCTTTCTTCTTTCTTTGTCCATTTTTTTTGTGAATTATTTTATCTACCTACTTGCAAAAATGCCATGTTTATCAGTTCAGGGAAGTATCTGCACCCTATTTCTTTTCTCACCCCCAGAGCATGTATTAATACTTTATTTGAAGAGACACAAAATGGAAATAAATTGTGTCAGACTATTTTTCTAAGTAAGTGAATAAAAACTCATAGTGTTATTGTTTGTGAGGACTTCTTTTTCCTCCTAGTGTCTCAGAAAAAGCAGTATGTGAAGGCATATGCTTATCTAAGGTCAAAAACACCAAATACTGATTAGAATATGCAGAATCACTAGCACAGATCTGTCAGGTATCAGTGTAGCCCACTTAACCCTAAAGGAAATCTGTTACAGTTTCAAGTAGCAATACCTTGGTTAAATATATATTTTTAAATGTTTCTTTGTTTTTGAATTATAAAAAATAATTACCACATGTACTAAATTTATGGTTTTACTTTTGTGCTTTAGCCATTCTTTTTTTAACTTTAAATGCACTTTAAAATTTTTTTTATTGTTGTTCAATTACAGTTGTCCCCATTTTTCCTCTATTACTCTCCCTTGCCCATCCCACCCCCATTTCCCACATTCAGTCCTCTCCACTATGCCCCAGTTGTCTTTGTCCATGGGTCCTTTATATGTGTTCCTTCACTTGACGTTTCCTCTTCTTTCCCTGTTATCTCCCTCCCCCATCCCCTCTGGTCATGTCAGTTTGTTCTTTCTTTCCTCCTCTCGGGTTCTATTTTGGTCATGTTTGTTTTGCTGATTAGGTTTCATTATAGGTGAGATCATATGGTGTTTGTCTTTTACCACTGGGCTTATTTCACTTGCATAATATGTTCCAATTCCATCCATGCTGTAGCACAGGGTAGGAGATCCTTCTTTCTCTCTGCTGCTTAGTATTCCATCATGTAAATGTACCACCATTTTTTGATCTGTTCATTTACTGATGGGTACTTAGGATGCTTCCAGCACTTAGCTATTATAAATTGTGCTGCTATGAACATTGGGGTGCATAGGTTCTTTTGAACTGGTGCTCCAGGTTTCTTAGGGTATAATCCCGGCAGTGGAAGTGCTGGGTCAAAAGGCAGTACCATTTTTAGTTTTCTGAGGGAATTCCATATGATTTTCCACAGTGGCTGCACCAGTCTGCATTCCCACCAACAGTGCACTAGGGTTCTCTTTTTTCCACACACTTACCAGCACTTGTTTGTTGATTTAGTTATGATGGCCATTCTCACCATTGTGAAGTGATATCTCATTGTGGTTTTAATTTGCATCTCTCGATGGCTAGTGATGCTGAGCATCCTTTCATATGTCTCTGGTCCCTCTGTATGTCCTCCTTGGAGAAGTGTCTGTTCAGGTCCTTTGCCCATTTTTTAATTGGGCTGTTTGTCTTCCTGGAGTGGATTGTTTGTCTTCCTGGAGTTCTTTATATATTTTGGACATCAAACCCTCATCTGAGGTACCATTTATAGATGTGTTTTCCCATATGTTGGGAACCGCCCTACTATGTTTCAGAAGCTATAATCCCCGCGCCCCCTCCCCGCATGGCTAAGGCTGAGTGAGCAACCTTTGGACCCTAAGCCACTAAGGAGGCAAAGCTTATCTCCCTGGCAGGGGCACCACCTCTGCCCCTTTTACTTCACCCTGCCTGGCCCCCAATGCATGATTGGTTAGCCAATGATGGGTAAGATTCCTCAGGGGAGAGACAACCTAAGACCAGCATGATCATGGGGGGTCCCAGGGAAGGACATGGGGAACTACAGCAAAAGGGGGTGATCACCCCTTGGTCCTCGGCTTTGACATAGCCTGGGTGCTCATTCTGTCTGTGAGAAGTCTCCTAATCTCTTGGCTGTCTTACGTCCCCTACCCGACTTAAGCCTGAAGCAAGACAGAGGTTGGTGCAGCCCTGTGCTGGAAAGGGTGGGTTCCCCGGGGTGATCAGGCCTAAGAAAGAATACATAAAATCCTGTGAAACCTGTTTTGCTAAGAATACTCTCAGATGATAAGCACCCGAGCATAAAATGAGTTTGTTTCCCAAAGTTTTGTAGCCCTTTAGCTAACAGACCATGACTCAGAATAAACCCTCATAGTTCTTTGTATGCTATGTATTGTTTGATCCTTACTGCCTGACAATGATTAATGAGCTTTACCTGTATTCCTGTGCAAAATGAACCCAATAGAAGCCCATTGAGGAAAAGGCTCTTGGCCCTTGTCCCTTGAGAGATCAGCCACCTTTCCTCCCCAAGCAGATCATGTCTTAGTAGATTTATTCTCATCCATGGCGGCAGGGGGGCCCTGAGGGTGGAGTCCCCCACCCCCATTCAGTTGGTTCGTTTTCCATTTTGTTGATGTTTTCTTTAGCCATGCAGCAGCTTTTCAGCTTGATGTAGTCCCATTTGTTTATTCTTTCCTTTATATCCCTTACTCTAGGGGATGTATCAGTGAAAAAAATACTGATGCATGGAATATCTGAAATTTTCTTACCTATGTTCTCCTCTAGGACTTTTATGGTATCATGACCTATATTTAAGTCTTTCATCCATCTTGAATTTATTTTTGTGTATGGTGCAAGTTGGTGGTTGAGTTTCATTGTTTTTTGTTTTGTTTTGCATGTAGCTCTCCAGCTCTCCCAACACCGCTTATTGAAGAGTCTATTTTTACTCCATTGTATGTTCCTGTTCCTTTGTCAAATAATAACTAACCACATTGACATGGGTTTATTTCTGGGCTCTCAATTCTGTTCCATTGATTTATGTGTCTGTTTTTATGCCAGTACCTTGCTGTTTTGATTACAGTGGCCTTGTAATACAGTTTGATAGCAGGTATTGTGATCCCTCCTACTTTGTTCTTCTTTCTCAAAATTGCTAAGGATATTCAGGGTCATTTCTGGTTCCATATAAATTTTTGAAATGTTTGTTCTATATTTGTGAAATATGCTATTGGTGTTTTAATAGGGATTGAATTTAATGTATAAATTCCTTTGGGTAGTATGGACATTTTGATGATGTTAATGCTTCCAATACATCAACATGGTATATGTTTCTATTTATTTCCTTAGTAATTAGGATATCCCTTAATTTCTTTTTCTAGAGTTCTCTAGTTTTCTGCATACTTAATACTGTATTGAAAAGAAAGAGATGTTTGTTTCCAGGAAAAAATATCATTCAAATTATATTTACTATATACACATGTAATATTTACATAATATATAATAAATCAACAGTTTGATGTTTGATCTTTGAAACTTGTATCTTATATACAATGTTTTAAAGATAAAAAGTTAAAAATTATTTTTAAATTATTTCTTAAAAAATTAAAGTTAATTTTAATTTCATTATTTAAATGGTGAAATCAATTACTTTATTTGCATTGTCAGATTTTTCCTGTTACATATTTAGAGTTTGATCTATGAGAGAATTCTTAAGAAATTTACATTTTATACATTTTTATTGAGACAGTATATAAATAGACTATAATTTACCCCTTTAAACCTACAATTTTATGATTTTGGAAAAAATATATATAGTCAGGCACCCAACATCAAAATCAAAATTAAAAAGAATTTTCATCACAACATCAAAATAAATTATTTGACTAACAAATTCAAAATATTTAAGCATTAAAATGTAAATATTCATGTTTGCTCTTTATATAGATATGATATATCCTTAACAGACAAAGGCTTTAGTTCTAAATTTTAATATTCTTTGCATCTTTTTGTTTTCATCTCAGTATTCTAAGAGAATTTTTACTTTGGCAAGAGGATAGTAGGACTACTGAAAACATTAGCAATGACTTATTCAACATCTCTGAAATAGGTATAATGAAATGGAATTTAAGTAAAATTGTTAGTAACACTTTTTATTACAGCTCTTTTTCCTTTATTTTCTCCTAAGTACACAATCAATCCTGAAAATCTTTTTCTCTTTTTTATTCTTATCTTCATAGCAATGTATATTTTTATTTATAGCCAAATAAGATTTTTGTAAAAATGTACCACATAATCTTAGTGGGATCTTTCATATACTGCCCTCACATAAAAGGAAAGGACATATAAATTATAATCATAAAACTAAAGAAAGTTGTGTATTATAAAAAAAATCTCCACCATACATTCATTAAAATATTTAATTCCACAATGTTTTGTCATCTTATGACATTCTTGATTTATTACTAATGTTTTGCATTTAATGACAGGAACATTAGAAGTAAATGGGAGTACACACACCCAAATCTCTTTAACTGTTTATATTAACACAACAGGGCAAGAAAATGAAAGAGAAACTTCAGGATCATTCCCAAAACAACTAGTTTCAGCAGTTTAAAAGAGAAAAAAAGCTGTTAATAGATGAGCTCAATAAAATCTTCCCTAGCAATTAGTAAAGTGTATATGTCTCAAGTTGCACATATATTTTTCTCTGACTTGAGAACTGTTTTTAATAACCCAGAAACATTGACAGTATTAGAATATTTTATGTAGTCTAGCATCTATAACTGAATTGTCTTTTTTCTATTGCCCTGAATTTACAACCTTTCTCACAGGACTGAAGAATGTCCTTATTGAACACTGATATCTGACAGGTGCTCTTTAATATTGAGAATTTAATCAAAAGTTAATAGAGTAATTCCAGATTACTTTAAATAATTTCTAGTGAGAGTTAATATTCTTGAAAATCACCAATTAAATTAATTGTTTGGAGATATTCAAAATGTCAAATTTTCTACCATTGTCTTAAAATCAAATGCGTGCTTGGGGTCAACAAGACTCTCATGAAAATACTTAATTCCCTCCTCCTTTTCTCTATTTTACTTTCTCTCTCTTTCTTACTTTTGGCCGTAATCATTTGAGTGTAAGTCATTTATTAAATACTTGTTCAACACTATAATTTATATATTTTTCCCCTCCATCAGTTTTTATAACTTAAGAAAACAAAAATGAAACACCACATGTCTTTTGTCCTGACATTTATGGAGTACTAGCCATGAGTTTTTTTATAGGTACCAGCCTATTTGTCAATCATTAAGTTTCTATATATTATATATGAAAGGTGGTATAAAATTTTTCCAATGAAAAATTACTATGGGATTTTCCCATATCATTTTAGAACATAAATTTTATTGAAAAAAATTGTAAACATTTTTAAGAATAATAAAAGTATATATGACCAAGGAGGAGGTGACATGAAATGTTTATATTCATCAAGATTCAGTATTGCCTTTTATTTTGCATATATATTTTGTTGTGTTCTGGCAAAAACATGGAAAACAGTGATTAAAATATATTGTACATTTAATATTTAAGAGCTCAGTCATATGTTACACAAATTAACCTCTTTAGTAAGTCAAATTCCATGTCTCCCCTCCATAAATTTAATTATATATTGAAAATTAGGTGTTACCTAAAGGTACTTAATATTCAATTTCATTGGAAATATTTATATATTTAAAAAATTTTTTTAATATTCTTGGAGCACATGCATGAGAAGTCCAATGTGGATATGCTGCCTTTGATTAATGGCCTCTACATACATAAGTTATTTATTACTTTGACTTGATAAGCATTGCCAGTCCATACTGATATTGTTCACAAAAGCATTGCTCTTCATTCTAATACTCAACCTTGTCAGCATAATAAATGTGTAGAACTTTAACTACAGTTTTTAGAATGTTAGAATATGAATAATGCTAATAATCCCCTTAACTTCCTGAAGACTTCTTATAAAAGTGGATAGTAAAGAAAGTATGTTTTTGTTTTTCATCATGACATAGTTAAATGGAAATAACTGAAAACCACTATAATTATAATTTTATCACATATTTAATAGTTATGAAATATTTTAGGATAAGTCATGAATTAAGTTTAGCCACCCATCATTATCTAAGGTCATGTCTATAAAGAATGCTTTTTTGGGGGGACACTCTCTTTTGAGCGCCCTCTACTGGGGACCTGACCCACAACCCAGGCATGTGCCCTGACTGGGAATTCAACTGGTGGCCTTTTGGTTCACAGGCTGGCTTGGCCCTCAATCCACTGAGCCACACCAGCCAGGGCATGGGGGAACACTTACTTACTAAGGTGGACACACATTGGCTCCATGTGCCCTTAAATTTTTTTTGGACTATGAAAACTAGTGCCTACTCTGCAGGTAATTACCCAGTCATGAGTGGTTTTGTGACATGTAATAGACTCAGCAAACAGCAATCACTTTGGTATTTATATGTGCACTGAGAAAAATGATCCATACAAGGAAAATGCTTTTTTTTTAGTGAAACACTTTACTGGCTAATTTTGCGTCATCAATTTAGATGTCACCCTTTCCTAAAAGCCTTTTGTCATCTGCAGAGACTACATAAGTTTTACCTCTGATGGAGGACCCTCTGTTTATTCATATGTTTTATATTACAGAAAATTACTTTGGCTGAAATGGTGTTGATCTAGAAGACATGCTAATACAACTGAGAGTGTTAGAGAAAAAGATGGGGTTGGTCTAGAGAAAAATTAGTACAGAAATTGGTAAAGCAGCATTAAAAATGTATTATACTTCATCTACAAGCATGGAACTTTAACAATCAGTATAGATATATTACTGGTTCTAAAAAAAATTTCCTAATATCAGGTAAAAACCAAGAGCCAGTAACAAACCTTGCCATGTGGAGTTAAAGTTTAAAGTCAATATTTCTAGGGAAGCAGGACAGGGGCGTGTAGGAGAAAAGCTGTCACTATTCAATGTCTTTCTTGCAGCTGTTTTCATGTTATAAGTGTATGTGTGTGGTACTGTCTGCTACTAGCAATGAGTTATAGTTGCACCTAAAATAAAAATTATTTACTTTATGTGCATGGTATAGCTTGTAAAATCTTATGAGTGACTAGCATAGAACAAAACACAATTGGGAAACAAAATAAATCTTAAAATATCAGATTTGACATGTGATTCCGTGGAGTGCTGTTAACCAACTACAATATTAGAATATTACTTATTGGATTACTACCTCCTAATATTCACTGCATTTTCCAATATCTGAGTATTCTTTGTAGGCCACAGTTGTTATAATTTAGCTGAAAAAGATACAAAGATATGTAAACATTGAGGGAATACTTCAACATACATTCAGTAACTAAAATCTTAATTAGTGAAGGCAATTTTGATCATACCAGTGCTGTCAGTGAAAAATGAGTTTTTATGGTACAGAGGGAAAAGAATTTCAAAGGGGTCACATGTGAATAAGTTTACATCTGAGAACGAGATTTTATTGGGTTTAGGGGAATTAATAAGCCCTTAGGGACATAAAGGGAGGGAAGGCTGTACCAGTAATTGCCAGGAGGCTTCTGTTAACCTTCCATATATTTCCGTGGTTTTTGGTAAAAAAAAAAAAAAAAAAAAAAAAAAAAAGCGTTATTCAAATCATCCCACCCTGTTTTTTGATTTTTCTGGGCTTGAGTTCGGCTCTCCTCCTAACCAATCCCCTTCCTGGATTTACTGGGTTTCCATGCTCTCTATCCAGTTCGGCTGTCATTCTAGTTTTTCCCAGGCTAGGCTCTATCCAGGTCCTCATCTTGGCTCTCACTATGCATGTCCAAAGGTGGAACACCTTTACTGCTCATTTTGACTTCTATTGCACATGACAAAAATTTCTATTCCATCATCTGGTTTCTACTGCACATGTACCCAGCAGAAAAACCTGAAGACCATGAGATCAGCTATTTTGATTTAGATCCTCACAGATTATGAATATAGTAGTGGAGATTTTAACTCATTGTACCGTACAAAAAAATCTACATATGGTAGAACAAATTTATTTCAAAGAATCATAAAAATATTGCACATTTGCCTTTTAAGTGCTTTAAAATTGTTTAACACAAAATTATCAGTGTTTCTTTTTTTAATAAGGCCAACTTTTAATTTGTGTGGCTATTTAAAATTTTTCAATTTAATATTTATTATATTCTTTCCATTACTGTTTAGTCCAATTATATTCCCTCCTCCTAGTAATCACCACATTATTGTCCCTGTCCATGAGTCTTTTTTCCTTTTTGCTCAGTCCCTCCACCCCTGAACTCTTCTCAACCACTAGCTGTCTTCTGTTGTCCACCTATGAGTCTGTCCTTGTTGTTCTTGTTAGTTCAGTTTGTTCATTTGATTTCACATATGAGTGATATCATATGGTATTAGTCTTTGACTGGCTTATTTTACTTAGCATGATTTTCTCCAGATCCATCTATACTGTCACATAAGGTAAATTTTCTTCTTCTTCTTTGTTTTTGTTTTTTAATATAGCCTAGTATAATTCCATTGTGTAAATGTCCCATAGTTTTATTCATCTATTGATGGACACTTGGGCTGCTTCCATATCTTGGTAATTGTAAATAACAGTGCAGTGAACATAGGAGTATTTATGTTCTCTTGAATTAGTGTTTTGGGTCCCTTTGGATATATTCCCAGAAGTGGGATTGCTGGGTCAAAAGCCAGATCCATTTCTAATTTTTTTAAGGTAACTCCATACTGTTCTCCACAGTGGCTGGACAAGTCTGCAGTGATTCTTAAAGCACAGTCATGAGTACATTCAGCTGATATCACTTTCTATAGTTTTCATACTCACTTAAAGATAATTCTTACCCATACTTAACAACATTTTTATTTTGTCATGTTAGTCATTTTTTCAGAAACATCTAAACTATTTTCAAGGAAGAATGACTTATATTATTTTTATGCCCATGTAATTGGCCTATAGAATATAAAACTACTTTTAAGTGTAGTAACACCTACAATTGGTATAAAGAGCTTTGTAATCAAAACAACTGACTTTTGGTAAGCAAAACACTCAAATGTTAAGGAAAGGTCTCATCTTACCACTGAATATTTAGTAAAACTTGCCAGGGTTAGGCAGTGGGTCCTTCAGAAAAAGAGAAAGCACCCATTAATCCATAATGGAATCTGGTTTAGTAAGCTTTCATTATTTAGCAAAAATTAAGATTTGTTTTGTATGACAACAGTGACAAAATTACATACATATTAATAATGACATTTGAATGAGACTACTAGCTTATTCATGCATTTCCATACCATATTAAAGTACTAAGCTCATATTAGATGCTAAGTGAATACTTCTTTGTTGGCTGATAGTTGGGTGGAGTTGGATATATAATGTATAATTCCCAATCTATGACTGATTCATTCATGTCTTCAACAAATAATAGCCAGGCATATTTACAGACATTAAGAATAAAGCTATGATCAAATTAAAAAACCTTCTCTTTTGAGACTTACATTTTAGTGTATGTGATAGTACTCAAGATAAATTTGTAAAATATAAAAAGAAGAACAGGAACTATCTATAAACTGTGTAGTGACTACTGAAAAAATTTGAAAGCAAATATAAATCACTGATTAATTTTGCTATTTTTACACACTTGGATATAAGCAACTTAAAGAAAAAAGAAAAGAAAATACAATCCATTGAATGGTAAAACATATTTGCCAATGATACATCTGATAAGTGGTAATATCCAAAATTTGTAAAGAACTTATGCAACTAAACACCCCAAAAACAAACAATCTAATTAAATCTTGGACAAAGAACCTGAATAGACACTTCTCCAAGAGGACATACAGATGGTCAATAGACATATGAAAAGATGTTCAGTTTCACTAATCATCAAAGTAATGATAATTAAAACCACAATGAGGTATCACCTCACACTCGTTAGAATGTTTACCATCAACAAATCAATAAATACGTGTTGGTGAGAATGTGGAAAAAGGGAAACCTTTTGCAGCTTTGGTGGGAATGCTGATCAGTGCAACCACTGTGGGAAGCAGTATGGAGATACCTCAAAAAATTAAAAATGCAACTACCTATGACCCAGTGATTCCACTTTTGGGAAATTGTCTGAAGAAAGCTGAAATATTAATTTGAAAGAATTTATGCATTCCTATTTCATTGCAGCATTATTTACAATAGCCAAGATTTGGAAGCAGCCCAATGCCCATCAGTAAGATGAATGGATAAAAAACTGTGGTGCATTTACACAATGGAATACTACTCAGCCATAAAGAGAAGGAAATCTTATCTTTTGGACAGCATAGATAGACCTGAAGAGTATTATGCTAAGAAAAACAAGCCAGTCAAAGAAAGACAATTACCATTTATTTTATTTATATGTTGAAACTAATGAACAAAATGAATAAACAAACAAAATAAAAATAGGCATGTAGGTACAGAGAACGGACTTGCAACTATCAGAAGGTAAAGGGTATGAGGGACTGGGTAAAAAAGGTGAAGGGATTAAGTAAAAAGGTCATGTTCAAATGTGTTTGTTAAAATCAAATTTGCAACAACAGAAATTGTTTCCATTTCATGTAAAATATGGGACCAATTTCAAACCCTGCTTATGACCTGAAAATATTAAAACCTAGTCTACTGTAGGTTGATTCAGACTACTTTCTGTTCTTTGGTTATTAAAATGATTTCTTATTTTGCTTACAAAGATTCACAGACACAGACAACAGTATGATAATTACCAGAGAGAAAAAGGGGTAGGGTGAGGTAGAACAGGGTAAAAGGGTGATAAATGGGGATTTTAGGAGCCTCAACTTTTGGTGGTGAAAATACAATACAATATATAGGTGTGGTTTTATAGAATTGTACACTTGAAAACTATATAATTTTATTAACCAATGTCACCTCAATAAATTCAGTAAAAAAGAAAAATATGAGAGCTCAGTCAAAAGGCAAATAGAGAGTTCTGGCCAACATGGAGGCATAGGTAGAAATGCTTCACTTCCTGGCACAATCAAAAGAAGGATAACGACCAATTTAAAAACAATAAACAGACAGAACTCCCACAAAATCAAATTGCATGTAACTAGGAGTTAAAGAAACATACATCCAGACTGGTAGGAGGAGCGGAGAAGGGCAGTCAGTCAGAGAAGTTGCATGGCCAGGTGGTGGACTATGCAGGTAAAGCAGGGGCTGGCTGAAAGGAAAACTAAACACTCAAAATCTCTAGCTATAAAACCCCATGGGGGTTGTGAAGGTGGGAGAAACTCCCACAATGAATTCTCACAGGAGAATTCACTGAAAAGTGGGGCTAGAGCAGAGCAAGCAAACAGCATTGTTCCCTCTCTGAACCCTCCCCTACAGAGTCACAACTCAGCAAAGAGGCTTGCCCTCCCTTGGCAAATACCTAAGGCTCCACCCCTTACAACATAACAGGGGCACTTATACAAAGAAATATAGCCCAAATGAAAGAACAGATCAGAGCTAAGCAATGAGGAGATAGACAACCTATCTGAGGCAGAGCTCAAAACACTGGTAATCAGAATACTCACAGAACTGAATGAACTCTGCCACAAAATGAAGGAAGAAATGAAGGCTATACAAAGTGAGATAAAGGAAAATACACAGGGAACCAACAGTGAAGGGAAGGAAACCAGGACTAAAATAAATGATTTGGAACAAAAGGAAGAAATAAATATCTAATCGGAATAGAATGAAGAAACAAGAATTCAAAAAAATGAGGAGAGGTTTAGGAACTTCCAGGGAAACTTTAAATGCTCCAACATCTGAATCATAGGGGTGTCAGAAGGAGAAGAAGAAGAGCAAGAAATTGAATACTTATTTGAAAACATAATGAAGGAGAACTTCCCCAATTTGGCAAAGGAAATAGACATCCAGGAAGTCCAGAGAGTTCCAAAGAAATTGGACTCAAGGAGGAACACATCAAGGCACATCACAGTTACATTACCCAAGATTAAAGATAAGGAGAGAATCTTAAAAGAAACAGGAGAAAAGGAGTTACTGACAAAAGAGTTCCTATAAGACTACTAGCTGATTTGTCAAAAGAAACATTACAGGCAAGAAAAGGCTGGAAAGCAGTATGGAAAATCATGAAAGGCAAGGACCTACATCCAAGATTACTCTATCCAGAAAAACTATCATTTAGAATGGAAGGGCAGATAAAGTGTTTCCCTGATAAGGTCAAGTTAAAGGAGTTCGTCATCACCAAGCCGTTCTTATATGAAATATTAAAGGGACTTATCTAAGAAAAAGAAGATAAAAAATATGAACAGTAAAATGATAACAAATGCACAACTATCAACAACTGAACAGGAACAGAATCACAGAAATGGATATCACATGGAGGGTTATCAGTGGGGAGGGGAGGGGGAGAATGGAGGAGAAAAGGTACAGGGAATAAGAAGGAAAATTGGTAGATATAAAGTAGACCAGGGGAGGTTAAGAATAATATAGGAAGTAGGGAAGCCAGAGCACTTATATGTACAACCCATGGACATAAACTTAGGGTGGGGGGAATGTGTAGAGTGCTGGGTGCAGGGTGGAGGGGGTATAAAGGGAAAAAATGGAGCAACTGTAATAGCATAGTCAATAAAATGCACTTTTTAAAAGAGCAAAATAAACTAAAATTGTCTTCTGTTTCTTAGAAAATACTCATTGGTGTTATACAAAATGCTTTGCATACTATACATATTACAATGGATAGCACAAGTTATAGATAAGCTCCTAAATTCTTTCTGAATGAAAAACTCAGGATTTCTCTTGGTATTTATGTTTTCTAAAAAAGTTATCAGTTATATCAAACATTTTTAAGTACTCCAAATGTGAGTTTTTCATTTAACTTTTTTATAGTCAGTACCAAATATGAAGTTTGATTAACAAGAGCATGTAACTGAGACTTTCTTTTGCTCAAGTGCTCAATTGTTTACCTTATTTAAAATATTTCCAAGTGTACTTTACATAGAAGTTCTTGAATCTGAAGAAGAAAAATTAATAACTTTTTCCTTTTTGATTTTCAATATTATGTTTTCATTAGTGTTTTCAAACAAGTATTTTATTTAACTGTTTAAAGTTGTGCCTTACTGGTAATTAGTTTTATTATTTTTCTGCTATGCATTTTTAATCATTCAATAAGATAAAAAATCCCAATAAATTTATTTAATAGATACAAAATCTTCTATTGATTTTTACACATGTGGTTCCTCCATAGAAAAGATATTCTCCACTCCTGCCATAAACAGTATTCATTAAGTGTGCATTTTCCTAGACTTGCACATCTATTCCCTTCAGAAAGCACAAAGTCCCAAACAAGATGGATGCAAGGAGGCCCACTCCAAGACACATCACAATTAAAAGGCCAAAGGTTAAAGATAAAGAAAACCACAGCTGGTGTGGCTCAGTGGATTGAGTGTTGGGTTGCTGGTTCAATTTACAATCAGGGCACATGCCTGGGTTGCAAGTCAGGTCCCTACTAGGGGGTGTGCAAGAAGCAACCACACATTGATGTTTCTCTCCCTCTGTTTCTCCCTCCCTTCCCCACTCTCTAAAAATAAATAAGTAAAATCTTTAAAAAAATAAAATAAAGATAAAGATAGAATCTTAAACGTAGCAAGAGAAAAACATTTAACTACTGTCAAGGGAGTTCTTATAAGACTGTCAGCTGATTTCTCAAAAGAAACTTTGAAGGCTAGAAGAGATTGGCAAAAAGTATTCAAAGTCACTGAAAGCAGAGCCTAGAGCCATAATTGTTTTACCCAGCAAAAAGGTCATTTAGAATCAAAGGGCAGATAAAGTGCTTCCCAGACAAGAAAAAACTAAAGGAGTTCATCATAACCAAACCATTATTATATGAAATGCTAAAGGGACTTATTTAAAAAATGAAAAAGATAAAAACTATGAACTTAAAATGGCAAAAATTACATATTTGTCAACAGTTGAATCTAAAAAACAAACTAAGCAAACAAGAAGAACAGAGACAGAAGCATGGATACAGAGAAGGTTTTGATCATTGCCAGATGGGAGAGAGATGTATGAGAATGGATGAAGAGGTGAGGGAATTAAGAAGTACAAATAGGTAGTTACAGAATAGCCATGGGGATATACAGTACAGTATAGGAAATGGAGAAGCCAAAGAACCTATATGCATGACCCATGGCAATGAACAATGGTGAGGGGATTGCCTGAGTCAGTGGAGGGTGATGCGTTCAGGGGTGAAAATTGGGGCAACAGTAACAGCATAATTAATAAAATATAATTTAAAAAAATAAGTGTATATTTTCAATAAAACAAAACTGAAATATTCCATGAAAATTTATAAATAGATAGATAAATGAGTTTAAGGAAACAACATTGTGTAAATCACGATAGGGCTATTGGAATGAATATGGAAGAGATGAAATGATAAATGTGGAAGAATATACATTTTTTGTTGAAGTCTTAAAAGTTATATAACCAAATGTTTAAATTGTAATTCCATATGTTTTAACGAGTGCTCCTCTAGACATGGTATCTAAATTCTTTCCTAAAGAATCTAGTGGATACTTAAAATGTTGTTTGTTGAGTTATTGTTGTTTCTGCAAAATAATCAAAATTCATTGCTGAATAAATATAAATTGGATAATTTTGAGATTAATATTTTTAAGAGTGTTCTGCCACTAACTTTCTTCACCTTCCCCAATCCCTTGTTCAACCGTATATCCTCTAACATATTGGAAGTGTAGATTGAAGCCTGTAGAAATTTAAAATATTTTTACCACTGTATTTTTCCTCTTGCTGCATTTTAAAACCTGTGTTTCTTTTAAAATTTATTTAAATGGGCATGAATTACATCTGTAATCATCTACTCAAAATTTTCTGAATTAATCATAGATCTGTATGCCTACATGAAAACTTGAGGATATAGTTGAATGTTTCTAAAGAAAAGAAAAAGTAACCTATCTTTGAGTTTACAGATTGATTTTGAGAGCAGTAACTCTTTTTTTTAAATTTTTTTATTTTAGTTTATTCAGTACAGTTTCTATCCTTTATTCCCATTCCAGCCCACCCACCCATTCCTCCCCTCCTCCCTCCCCTTTCCAACCCCCCTGGTTT